>JAPFBL010000633.1:4800000-5136391 GCA_026182355.1 Hermatobates lingyangjiaoensis
ATTAAAGTTAAACGAACCAGCAAGTTAATTGAACTTCATTAATTGTATAAGGTTATTGTAATGTATAAGCACAGAAAATTTTCTGAAACAGTTTATAGGGACCATAGAAAATTGTTGTAAGATAAATGGCTCAATAAAAACAATGACATTTTGCCCAAAAACTTAACAATCTATAAAAAAAAATTAATGACATTTCAATTACAGCAAAGAGCAATACAGTTAGAAAAACTGAAGATTGATCCTGGACTAATGGTTTACTTGCTGTACTTGTCGTATTTGTTTACATTTATTTACATTGACTTAGAAATTTTTTGAGTGAATCCAAGGGAATAAAATTGATATTTCGAGGTTTAATCCAAAATTTTTAAACAACTTAATATGAGATGCAAAAGATTAAAATTCTAGCATGCAAAAAATCAACGCCAATGAAATATATAATTTCTGATACTTTACTTGGTATGATGGATTTGTCTCATAAAATGCTCTAATCAATCTATATATTGCATCTTTGAACAAAACTTAATATCAGATGTATATTTTTTTTGTGTTTATAATCATAGTATCTTTGGGAAATATTGAAGTGTGAGAAATGGACTTTCCTCAAGAAGGATCTATTAAGTTGTTGATAAATTTGCAGTCTATTTGTCTGGATGTTTTCCAGACAAATAGAGTAGTTCCAGTATTCTATTACTAGATTAATAGTTCATATCTATTATTTTTAAAAATTTCAAACTTCCAGTTATAAAAGTTTTAAACTATACTGAAAAGCCGATTTTGAATTTGATTTAAGCATGCAGTACTGGCTAATTATTAATATATTTTTCTTTATATACATTTACAGTAACCTTGTAACAGAGTAAAGCCACAGGAAAAAGATAACACTCGCTCAAAGTAAACTGTATTTTTATGATATTTGACAAAGGCAGAGAAAAGTGATCTTTTACAAACACTACCTTGCCATTGAATTCCGAATATAATAATTCCAAAATTGAAATGTATTCAGTCAAAATCTCTAGATCGATTTTTTTCACGATCACTATACTTTACTTATAGTAAAGAAAAAAAATGGTTGGAGGAAATATAACTCAATAATATAGTAGAAGCAGAAAAGATGAAATCGTTATATTATTCATCATTGTTTTTTATAGGGTGCTTAAAGTGTGGGAGAAATAGGAAGAAATTAATAAAACGTCTTTGTTTACAGTGGTGGTCTTAAGATGCGGGAGCCTGGCAAAGGGTGAATAACTATGTTTACTAACCACAACCCACTACGGAGCCTTTCCTTTCTCCATTATTTCCAAGCAAAATACCACATCTTCATAATTTACTGTTTTTTTAATTATTTAAAAATACTTGTAACGGAAAGTTATGAAAGTTGGTTTAAGTTATTATAATAGGAGTAATAGATGGTTGATAATAAGATAATAAGAATAAATAAAAGGAAATAAATAGAAATATGAAAGGATATATAAATAGAGGATAGGGTAGTGGTTGGGTGGAGGAGAGATCAATATGAGCAGAGGTCAAGGACCTGTAGCCCTATCTGTAATTATTGTCTTCCTTCTTCGCCCTAATCCCACCCCGCTGCCTTGCACCTCCCACAATACTCACCCACATACACTTTAATTTATATTGTAACACTACCTCTTTATAGTTTCTACGGTGCTTTTGATAATAGCCTGTTCAATTTCCTCTTAAAGCAGTGTCTTTAAAGTTTTATCTTAGAAAACAAGGTTAAAAACCAACCAAACAAAACAACAGAGTGAGATATATATTTTTAAACAAAATGTATAGTCACTCTAAAAGCAATTTAACAACTCTTGGTTTAAATTAAGGGTGTCAATTTAATAAAACAGCAAAGATATCGCTTACAATAATAATTTATAAATCAGTGAAATTACAAACAGTTAACTTTATGCTTCAGTTATATATTCATGGGTAGATGGAAATTGATATGAATTAAATATTGCATAAAATGAAAGCAGTTAATAATTTATGAGAAATAAAAAGGGGAAAATAAAGCTAATGCTTTATGCAGAACAAAATAAGATTAAACTTTAAAATAAGGTTATTGAAACTTTTCTTTATTCATGGAAGGCTTTATATTGAGCATAAAAAACACTATCAATAAATTATGTTGATCGTGTCTACGAAATTGATTCTGCTTCAAGCTCAATAAGAAAACCTGGCTTTTCTAATCTGGTAAATTTCAATTTGTTTAAGTGGGCAGGGGAGAAAGCTGACACGAATAGTAGAAATCAATTCTCTAACTAGCCCAATGTGTATTTGAGTCATGAAAAGAAATTAAGGAAATATTTCACAAAACAAATACGTTTTAATATTCCATTTATAAAAAAATAATTCAATTCTACTGTAGCTTTACTTGATAACTTAATTACTAAATAATTCAAGTTGCATGCTGTCTTGCAATTAAAACTTAAACATTAGACAGTTACATTTTACATTATACTGTTTTAATAGGTTTCAGACATTTAAATTTACCTGCTGACAAGGCAATGGTAAATAACCGTTAGCGTGATCGGAACCAATAATAACCTTGTTGTTATTAGGGTTATTCAGTGATAGGATTATTATAACGCCACCTATCTTTACTGTTATTATGGAAACAAGATGGAGATGAGGCAGACTATTGACCTGAGAATATAAAACGACCTATCTATTCCAAGAGTTGAAAAGATAACTACAAACTGGAGCAAGTCATTCCTGTTGACGAGGACTACGTAATTAAAACGAACCAGCAAGTTAATTGAACTTCAGTACGATTATTTAATTATACTAATATGTATAAGCACATACTGATTTCCTGAAACAGTTTATAGGGACCAAAGGAAATGGCTGTAAGATAAAGCACCATTTAGTCTTTTGCTTTAGCTCTCAAGATTTGTACTATAACGCCCAAAATAGATTCCTTTAACCTCCCTTTTTTCTAATGCTTTAGAGATAAAATCTTGTTCCTCCATTCCAAAACCATAATTATGATTTATCATTCGCTCTTTGAAAACCAGTTCAATCCTACTCCAACTTTTTTCAAAAAATTTCATGTACATCTAGGGCATAAGCTATAAACAGAATCTATTTATAGCTATTAATAATCTATTTATAAATTTAAATTGATAAATTTAAACAAATTTGATACTGAAATATAATGATGGGAATTAACCACTTAGGAAAATCTCAATTAAAATCAAGCCACACTTGACTTCATGGGTTTAAAACCATAGCACTTCTATGGTTCGCAGTCAGATGTAAGCTCAGCTGATAGAACCCACCTTTAGTACGGAACAAAAAAACCTGAAGATTACAGGTCCGATTTCAGTGAGGCAAATTTAGGACTCGCAATGTAGAAGCAACCCGGTAATGTGGCTCTCCTACTGCAAACAAACAAACTTGTGTTCTTCAGGGAACATTCATCATTCAGGCTTACCTTTATTGAATGTGATATATAGGAGGTTGTTAAAAATATCTAAAAGAATTCCTTAAACTTAATGATTCTAACATAATTAGTCCACTTTATATTACCGCTTCAACAATCTACTTTAGTTCTTAAATTGTAAAATACTGAAAACTGAAAGTGTTCATCCCATTAAATAAAAAATAAGGCCTTTCGAAAAAATTATTGCCTTTCGAGGCAATGACAGAAAGGCTTTTGAAGATTATTCTATTAAAGTTATTTGTTGTTTTAATCAAAAGTATTAATCAAAAGCAGAGATGTAAATGAAAAACTTTTTTTTTGAAGAAGAAATATTGTAAATGAAAATTAGGATAGTTAATTCTCAACCTCTTCGAAAATATGATCTACAAAAAGTAGTATCTTTTGTGTAGACCACGTTTGAAATCCATGTAATCAATTCGCCTTCTTCAGTCAGTGCAGTAGGTCGCAACCTTTTTCACCCTGCACCCCGAAAGAAATTTCACAAACTTCACACGCCCTGAAATATATATTGTACTCAAGGATAAATACAAAAAAAAATCAACACACAATCAAACATGTTTGCATACTTTACCTATTTAATCTAATTCAATTTAATTATTTTAAACACATATCGTTTACTTTATTCACTGTTACCCATTTGTTACAGGGTGGATTGAACCTTTAATCACATGGACCACCGACTGGCATATGACTAAGTTAGTCATCCCAAAGTTCCACGCAGATGAATATTAATGGTTATATGGAAATTAAAAAAAAAAATATTATTTTTATTAGTCCAACTTAAACTTATACGTATGAGGAGAAAACGGGTAATTGACTTTATTACAATCATATCTTTTGTTCCTTTCTAAAGCAATATTGAGTCATTATCAAACTAAATTAAACTTGTTTGGCGTTATAGTTCCATGTACTTTTTTTTAAATGTTACATTTTTTATAGTTTTATTGCAGTCATCAAGTTAAAATCCACGGTGGTTTGTAATATTTATAACTAAGCAACAAATTGAACAAAAGATTGGTAGATACAGCTGTTGTTAATATGAAGTTTTGTAGTTGCGTGCTTTGGGCTATTAAAATAACTAGAGATTCGTGCCAGTGAAAAGGAAGTGGTTGGTCCAAGATCTTTCCACTCAAATAACGTACACCGTGCACTACTTTTTAGCCTCAATGTTTGACTTTAGCACTCTTAAATAAATTCTATACTTTATCAACATTTAATTTCAATTCGTTATTTTCACTATAGTGTGTCTTTTAAAATGACAAAATGATATATCCTGTAACTAATATAATTTAATTTAAAATGTCTTTGGGTTACTTATCAAGCGTCCTTGTTAGCGATTTTTGGAAAACTATTATAGAAAGACCTTGATGTCTGAGTCATTATCTCCATCAGTGGATGGAGAAACGCCATCAGTGAGACTTGTGTTTACATGGAAGACGCCCTTGATCGGTTTATTCACTGTCCTAACTGGCATTTCAGAAACAAAAGTATTCTTGGAATACAAACAAACCACATCATAACACTTCTTAATAACTGACGTTCATTGTGGTCTGAAACTTTTTCTGAAACGGTGAATATACTTCAGTAAATAACTGCAATTTTTTTTCAATAATAAAAAGAATTTATCATAATTTTTGATATGTTTTGAAAAATAATAATTAAATGAACGATTTACTATTCTATTATCAAAGGTTTTGGTATATACACTTTGGAGGAAAGGAAAGATTAAGTGAATATAGAATTAAAATGATTTAATATAGAAACATACTGTATTTGAAATAGTTATTTGTTTAGCAAGGAACCAATAATATTACTTAACTAAGAAATAATCAAAATTTAAATAATTAGAAAATATAACTTATTTAAAATGTTTCTAAATTAGGTAATATGCTATTATTTTTCTATCAGATTTTTGAATAAACTTTTGCAGATGGCAGTCAGGTCTTTTACATCAGGCATCGAGTGTTACGTATCATTGACGCGCTTAGGTGATTGTGAAAAGTTTACTTTTCTTTAGAATTTGTAGCAATTATTTACTGTCACTATAAGTTCATTTCTGTCGAAGATGGTACTTCTGCTGCAGTAGTGCAGGGAAACATGGGGATAAGCTGTGCTGGAGGAAAAGGAAAATTTTCTGACCCACAACCACCACCCAAACTATTACCACGTATCAGGTAACAACAACGAATCAACAAATCTCTTCACGAACATACGTAAGTACAAAATCATGTTTCTGATTGTTCGGTGCAACCAATATCGTGCGATCAATTACATTTCAACATTCAAAATGCAAGGTCAAACCATCGTGCTGAATCATTTCTACCACTGCCATATATGGATCATAAATATCTTCAAATTTATTTCGTGTACTTATCATTATTATCATTATCATTATTGTAGGACTTATCACTACACTGAAACTTTATTCGATCAACAACGAACTGATTCGATTGTCTAGAACCGATTGCCGTTGATCAAATGTCAGCTGATTACTACAGTTTTGTAGTTAGAGCAGACAAAACACCGGTCGGCTAACACGAAAGACAATACAATGCGCCAACAACTGATGAAATGCCGATCGTTATTGTCCGTGAAGAATTTAATTCAGGTGGTATAATTCTTTATCACAGAAATGGTGATGTTCAGCAAGTCACTCATATGACGGATTTGCAATATACAATTATATTTGGGAAAGGTGAAAAGTTTATCGGATTTGAAAACTCTTGACTTTTTTCCGCTGTATACTAATTTTATGTAGATGCTTATGCAAAATTTTATAATTTTAGTGTTATCAATTTAATGAAAATTTGTTTTTTTTCTTCTTCGAATTCAAAAATATACTACATGGTCTTTTCTGTTCAAGAAAATATGGTTCACGAAAAAAATCGTTCAAAATGTTTTTATAATTCGTTAAACGGTTTGACAAGTATTGTTGCACATTGCTTTCAAATTCAATCATAAGCTAAATATGTCGCATTTTTTCGCAAACTGAAATTTTAAACAAATTTGAAACTTTTACATTTAATGTAACATTAGTTTCATAAAAATTATTACATTTCATTTATCTAAATTTGGTAGTTCAGGAAAAAAAAGTGTATAAACACTTATTACGCAATAAAGTGAACTGTACAGTTTACCTGCACTCATAGAGCCATTTTTTTGTGTAATATGAATTTGGTCTATGGAATGGTGTGATCAGTAGGGCATCTCCAAAGTGTTGGACAACATTCCCAAACATACAACATCATCGATACAACTTCAAAAATAAATCAGCAGACCTCAAAACATGTAAATCTCTCGAAATCAAATTTTTCCATAATTACTATTTCACTTATAGTAAAGTAAAATCATTAATGTCAGTTATGTCACTAAATTTGTTTATGTACATACCATATACCACTTCTTCTTAATATTGAGTGTTTTTAAAAGATCCACTCAGTAGAATCCACTCATATATTTCACATTATGTTTCAACGTGTCAGATTTCTTTCAATATATATAACAAGTTATTATTCTTGTTAGATTGTAGTTTAAGCTATCAGGACAAAATATTTTACTTCACTTAACTGGAATTGTTTTCATTGAAATAATAAATATAATGCACTTCAGATATGACGCCTGAATTCAAGAAAATAAATTTTTACTCTGTATGGGGAATTTGCCTTAGATGACATAATAGTAGCCTAGTAATTTGCAAAAAAGAGGATTGTTACAGCCGTCTTAATGAAGGAAACTTTCCACTGTAAATAATGACCCAATGAAATCACAGACTAAAAATAGCCTACAATATACTACGTGAGAATCAGTTCAGACACTTGAAGTATTGAAATTCAATATGTATTGAAGTATTCAAGTATTGAAATCACTATGGTATAGGGTTATCAAATGTTCTGAGTGAAAACAATGTCAAATTATTTTTCGTATTAACTATTAACCTTGAATACTAAATGCCACTGCATTTAACTGACATTAGAAATGTGTGATGATAAATTAATAGTTTACAACAATCTAAGAGGAAAATCCTACTGACAGTAGTGAACAGTAACAAAACAGTAGCCCCACAATAGCTACAAAATTGTAACTGTACTGTAATTGTAACTGTTACTGTAACAAAACAGTAACAGTAATGAACAAGTTATTATTAATCTTGAGACGAACCAGAAAGTTCGGCACAAATAACGGACTTTTTATGGAGGTACTCCGCATGATTTTTATAAAAATACTTTTCATTCTGACGATAAATAGTAGATAAAATTGTTATAAAAGAATTTTTGTTAAATAGTTTAACAACATGAACATCTGAATGTTGGTCAATTTATTGTATTCATTTTTGTTTAGAATTAAAAAGGAATAAATTGGTTTTAAGTTAAGTAATTTATACTTATTTATTATTATTCCTGATATTTTTCCTGGGAAAGTTCTAGTTATTAATAAGTGCTTGATTCTATTTCCACTATTTGCAAATTTAATTCTAAAATAGTAATGGAAAAAATTATTCAACTCAATATAACAAGTGATAAAATATTACTTTTTAGGTTTAAAATAAGCAAAAAAGGTTGTATGTAAGCATCAGCTGCTATATAACTATAGAAAGGAATGAAATGATTGAATTATAATAGTTATATATGGTTTTAGATAAATAAAACAGTTTTTTTAATTTGAACTTCAGATAGCAACCGTGTTCTAGTACGTTAACATACTTTAAATTTAACGGTGTAAAGAGATACGTAGCTTTATATTACCCGTCTGAAAAAGTCCCAAACAGTTCTACCTGGCCATGTTGGAAGGTGTAGTTCAGGCTTCTTGTATCCAGCTTATTAAAACAAATTGCATGGAAATAACCAGGGCAAGTTTATACTTCTCAAATATTTTCAAAATTTTATTTAAATAAAATTTCTTTTATTTCTTCAAAAAATACTACTTTTAGAATGAATGAATTAAATTTGAGTTTTTTTTATTACACATTTAATTAAATGTTTTTCATAAACATTTTGGTAAATTAAAAAAAAATTAATTAAAAAAAGGAATGGATATGAAAAAAAGGAATCTTAAAGGAGTAATGAGATGAAGAGCGATAAACTATTCATCTGCTAGAAAAAGTCGTCGAAAACGTTTGAAAGCGCTTTTTATTTCAATTCAAGAGCGCACGTAGAAGTTTGCATGCTGTTACTATTTTAGGGGTGCTTCACTTTAATTCAAGTGCTAACTCCAAAACACTAACTCCAATAAAGCACAACCCCAGATTTGTGTCGGAACAGGCTATAAAGAATTTTAATCCAGCTATAAATACCCATCATTTTTTTCTTATCAATGATACAATCAATACAGCTCTTATTAATACAGTGATCTCAATTTCAATAAAAAAAAACTCGAGTAACAAAAGTTCTCTTCTTCCAAGATTCCAAAAGAACGGTTTTATAGAAGTAATAATATTATTTGACTCTCCCTGTATAATTTATAGTGTAGACAAATATTTATCTAGCCATACAAATAAATGACGGACTTCAGCAGAATCTCTTCCAGATGGCAGTTTTGGGACCCAATTGGTGAAATTTATACCTTAAGAAGAATAAAAAGAATGTTAATACTCTTTTTCATACAGAACCTCTTTTTTTTTTTATCTTACTCAACATGTTAAATTGCGTCGTTAAACAGAGGTATGAAAAGAAAAATAATACATAAACTATTTTACGTAAGGATAAAATGAACTGAATTTGGTATTCGACCAGTGAGATTGTCAGGGGTCCAAGGTTCAACTGTACGAGTACAGTAAGGTCATTTTGAATACCTAATGACACCTTTCTAGAAATCAGGGACGAAGCTGTTTTAAGCAAAGTGTAGGTCAAAGACTGATTTATATAACTTGTGGTCAATGCATTTCTCTACAAGTTTTTAATTTTCTTAAAAAAAAATAATACAAACACAATTGTGTTTGAATGAATGAATTCGACATTCATTGAAGAATTATACTATAATAATTCTTATATTATTATAATAGGGAGGAGGGGGAGGAGGGGGAGGGTGAGGAGGGGGAGGGGGGAGGAGGAATAGGAGGGGAGGAGGGGGAGGAGGAGGGAGGAGGAGGGGAGGAGGAGGGGAGGAGGAGGGAGGAGGAGGGGAGGAGGAGGGAGGAGGAGGGGGAGGGGAGGAGGGGGAGGGGGATGGGGGAGGGGGATGGATGAGGGGGGTGGATAGGGGGAGGAGGGAGAGGAGGGGGAGGGGGGACAAACAGCTAATGTAGTGTATACAGAGGCATTTGCTTAACACTGTACTAATAATGGTATTTTCTACTATTCTATAATTTCTAATGGCATTTTGGAATACCAAGTATAATAGAATTTTTTATTCCTTCAAAGACAGGTACGTTTGCTATGTATTATATATTAATGTATTATATAATTATATAATATGTATTATATAATTAATTAAACTTTTTTTAATTTAATATTTGTTTAATATAAATACTGGTAATAAAGTAAGCTATCGAACTAGAGTAACCCAGTGGCTTGCGTGCTCGACGATGATAGTAGTGCAAATGTATTATAAACAAGTGTAACAAACAATACATTTTTTTGAATTTAAAATGTGTATAATATAAAAAATGGTAATCAAGTAAACGCATCGAACCAGGGAAGCCAGTGGCTTGCTTGCTTGCCGATGGCAATAGTGCAAAGGTATTATATATAAATGTAACAAAAACTTTTTTTTTTAATTTAATATTTGAGTAATATAAACATTGGTAATAAAGTAAGGTATAGAACCAGAGTAGTCCAGTGGCTTGCGTGCTCGCTGCTGAGTAGTACACGTATATCTATATAAATAAATGATCAAACCACAATAAGAAATGGGAAAACAAGACTAAGATCTTTCAACCGTAACAAGCGGTCTTCGTCAGAGTCAAAAACCCAACTGAGCATCGTTGCTCAAATGTTGGGTTTTTGACTCTGACGAAGACCGCTTGTTACGGTTGAAAGATCTTAGTCTTGTTTTCCCATTTCTTATTGTGGTTTGATCATTGATTGTTGTTTCACGTGTTTATGTGAAATCTTTTTATCTATATAAATAAAAGAAGGGTTTTGTCTGTAAATTGCTTAGAACTGACTCATTTCGAGTTTTGTTTAAGTTTCATACTTTAAAGAAGCCGCATGTACCCTTAGAATAAATTCTGTCCGAGGGTTTTTGGTTTGTCTGCAAAATATTGTCACCAGCAAACTCAGCCACCATAAAACATAACAAGCTGAAACTTTTACAGTAGATTTGTGTATGTCTAACTTAAAATCTAAGCTTTGAATCGATTGAATATTTTATGATGAAGCGAAGTTATGAACTTTTAAGCCGTGTTTGGCTAACTACACAGACCTGTTTATTTTGAAAATATACAGGTGTAGCAATTAGGTATTGTTGGTTGATTTTAATTTCATTTGTGTAAATGAATATATTGCGTATTTGAACTTATTGACAAGGTGTTTCCCAGAGTTCAAGATGTACTTTCTATTCAGAATAAATGGCTTTGTGAACGAGCAATTCTCAAGCCTCACTACCGAACAGGCAGCAAAAATCAACAAATAAGTTCTTACGCTATATCAAGCCGAAGATAGAACTTAAAAGTCAGTAAAGAGAGTGATTAGCAATGAGGAAGTAGTTCATTATCCAACTGAATTTCTTGACTCCGTGACTGCTCCTGGACTGCCTGCTCATGGTTAAAAACTTCATTTAAGAGCACCATCATGCCGCGATTTAGTATCAGTAACAATTTTCATGATACGAAACTTGAGTGCCCCGGGAAACGGCTCTGGATACGGCTCTGAGTTTCTGCTCTGCACAGATATGGCATAGAGGCGGACATTATGAATGGGTGTAGTATTGGGGAGTCCGTGTGTATACCACGCATACCATTGATCCCAAGCCACTATCCGTTTTCGTTCAATCGATTAAAAATGCCGTCAGTTCTGTTTTGCAATGACGTTAACTAAGTCACAAGTGGAAACATTAACTAACGCAGGAATTGAAATGAGTAAGACCAAGTTTTTCTCAAATGGTCAACTGTAGTTTGCTTGCTTAAGAGTCAGAGATTCCAACTCCTTGTTCTTCCATGAACTGGAAGGACAAACATCTAATGTAGTGTATATAGAAGTTTTGTTTAACACTACACTAATAATGGTATTTTCTACTATTATATATTTTCTAATGATATTTTGGAATATCAAGTACAATCGAATTTTTGATTCCGTCAAAGACGGGTACGATTGCTAGTATGTTATAAATGTCTAAATTTCAACATATTATTCTTCCTTCATGTAGATGGTGCTTAATATTTGGACTTTTGATAGTAATAATCCTTCCAATTTCCTATATTTCTAAAAATTTGATATTGTAAATTCATATTAATACTAAATTTAATACGATATTGAAAGTTTCTGAAATATTAGAACAACAGGTTGAAAATTAGTGTTCGTTTTGTCATAGAGAGTGATAAAGTCGCAGTCCTATGTTTGAATATTATGGAAAAGTAATCTTACAGAAATTAATCTTACCAAGAATTATATGTCTATTAAATATTATTAAATTTGGTAGTAAGTTTTGAAAACACTAGTTGAGGCGTTCAAAAATAGTGATAGTATTACTTTATAAGAACGCTTTCATTTTTCTCTCAGCAAAATTTTAAACAACTTTAAGGGTTTTACCTTAAAGACCAAATATTTCCTGCAGATATAACCACTTTTCCAAGTGATTTTCTATTCCATTCTTCTCTCTACTCAGCCTAGCTTATTGTCCCATCATGATTGTGGAAAAATACTTCTGAAAGGATGTAAATCTTCCTTTCGAAAGATCATTATGATTTAAATATCCACCCACATCACAGTCACATTATCTCTACAACATAGATCGATTATATTTTCTTCATTTCTATTCTTAAAAGACTATCAATTAAAATACCAAGTAATTTACTGTATCAGTAGAAACACATATAATAATATTTCAAAGATATGAGACTGGTATACTATTTAAATATATTTTAAAAGATATATTTAGGATAGGAAATGTTACGGCCAATGTAAAGACTTGACCAGTGGTTTTTAACTTTTTTTCTCTAATTCCCCACTATTTACTGAGTCGAATCTCCTTTTAACACCACAGCATCGACATTTGACAATCTCGATTTTAATCCATGCAGTGTTTAGACAATCATACAAGGGACAAACAAAAAAAATGGACAACAGAAGTGGCATTGTATCAAGAAAATGGTCAAAACTATCATTTTTTCTGTAAATTTACGAATATGCACTGATTATTATTATTTCTAACCCAAAAGTGTTCACACTTTTACCCAAACATAATATAAAATACCTTATATATTGGTTGTTTTTGTTATTAAATTAGTCTGTAAATTGGTTGTGATTTGTAAAGTAAGTCAACATTTGGATGTAATGTATTCTTCCATAATTGGATGAAACAGTGGTTCTTCTGCCCAACCGATCATTCCCCACTTGGCAAATACGCCATTTCCCACAGGTTAAGAACTACTGGACTACACAGTCTGTTCTTTCGAAAACCATACTTGCAACACTTTTAATTTAATATGTAGAAGACTTACAAATACATATTATAGACATAGTTGTATGTTTGATTTATTAGAATATCGTAAGTTAATTATTAGTTTATATTATAGATAATATATTTGATATATAATATATAATTATACGTCATGATTATAACTTTTGAACCAATAAGTTTTATTTATAAGTTTTTTGAACCAATACTTTTCAATGATGATTTTTTATTCTTTAACACTACAATCTTCATTTCATTAGTTATTTACAATGAAGTGTAGTAATGCATTATGTTTTCATTTGTCATACATTTTCACAATTCACAGCCCATTGGTCCCATTTTACATGATGTATTAGTGTTCACAAAATTTTTATATTGTTAAATGATTTTTAATGTAATATTTGTTACTTCAGCTGCTGAACTAATTAATTTAATTAGTTACAAATTGACTACTCTTGACTAATTGAACTTGTCTGATTAATTTAAGTTTCCTCCGTGTCCTTTCTCAAATCAGGTTACCAGGTTAGTTATCTGCCAGTCTAATGTAATTCATTTTTCAAAAGTAGAATAGGTTTTTTTATCATTTATTAGTCAAGCTATGATTTGTCTTTTGCTTTATTAACATGCTCTATTTATATGTAAAATAGAAACTTGCTGTTAAAAGTAATTGAGTAACGGGTAAAAGAGAGAGAAAGATGTGAGAGGGTGAAGCAAACACTGGAAAATTTATCTGAAAACATTTGGTTGCTTGATATTTATTGGATGACGGGCATGGACGTGGCACGAGGTTGGTAGGTCGCAGACTGGCTTGATGGATGGGCGTGTGAGGACGAGGGGGCTGTCATTAACACCAGTTCGCTCACACCTCAACACCCATCCCTTCAAATAGCTTTCAATACATCTTTTCAACTCTCTTTAAAATTCACAGTATCCTGCATAGTCGATTTATTCCTCTAAGTTTCACAATACTTTAAAGATGTCTGCTCTTTCATAAGTTCATACATATTTCACGAGACTAAGTTCAACTCCATTCATCACCGACACAGTACTTTTACCGTATCAATAGAAAAACATAAAATTGGCTGTCAATATAGGTGAAAGAGCCAATGTTGCGGCCAATATAAGAAGTAACCTGCGAGTTCTTCGAAAATCAGATTTTCCAATTTCCTTTGCACAGTTCCAGAATTCCGGCTGATTTATTAAAACATCTTTAAAAAAATGAAATATGTATTTTTTCTCAAAAAAGGTATTTTTGAAGAATCTAATAATATTAACTCTTATTAAAATATTTTTTTAAATTGACTTGTATAGTGGTAAACGCCTAACAGGATTAACTGGCGTTAATAACTAGGTGAAAATGAGTAACACTGATTCTAGATTTACTACCTCTAATCAAAATGTCTACAATATGCAGCAACTGTACTGAATATTTTACATCTCTACGCATCATACCTTAACTGAACTTTTCAACGCTTGAAACCTATTAGGCTAAATGGAGTTGATTTACCATTGAATTAAAGGATGACGTTAAATACTTAGGTATTACACTAGATAGGAAACTCACCTTTAACCAGCATTTTAATAAGATATCCAAGGCTATATGATATACAGAAGGATGACAGGGAGGTTGTGGGGATGTTCACCCAAAGCACTGCTCTGGATATATATCATGACGGTGAGAACTATCATCATCCATGGAGCGATTATTTGGAGTAGAAGAACGAATCAGGTTAATATACAGCATAAATTGGACAAAATTCAAAGGCTCGCATACATTTGAATGACGAGAATCTTAAGATCATGTCCTTCTGCCAGTATGGAGAATTGTGGGCTTAGTCCCGCTATAGCAAGAAATTCGAAAGGCAGCAAAGAAAACTATTATTAACCTACTAAAAACTGAAACTCTTGGAATGGAATAAACACTCTATTGAGAAAGAACATCCGGTACAAATGTCACCAAGGGATGATATGGGTAAATTATTTGAATTCCAAAAGAATTTCTAAGAATACTTTGGTAGCAAAGAAGGAATTAGGAAAGGAAACAAACAGAACATTGGAGGATGGTATAGAGATGGATCAAGGACAGCGGAAGGTACAGGAGCTGGAGTATTTGGACCTAAGACCAAATACTCCGAATATATGGGCATGTACACCAGTATCATCCAAGCTGAAATCGATGGATAATGCCTATAAGAACAGACATATGACAATAATGTCTGATAGTCAAGAAGCAAACAAAGCATTGAGCTCAAACCTTATCAGCCCAAAGGTGGTACTGAACTGCAAAAAAAAAACTCAATCTCCTGGGTATGAGGAACAGGATCTCTCTCTACTAGGTGTCAGGACATGCAGGAGTAGAGGGAAATGAACGAACAGACGAACTTGCAAGGGAAGCTGCTCGGAAACGGCATATTGGTCCAGAACCATATTGTGATACAAGGTAGTACACTATACAAGAACTCTTTAGGAAAGAGGATAGGGAAAACAGGAAGGAATACTGGGATTCCTTCAAGGACACAGACAATCAAAGATACTTCTCAATAAGTTTGAGAATAGGCAAATCTTGTATTGTATGGAAAGAAGCAGGAATAATCTAAGGATTTCAACCTGATTTCTAACGAGTCACTGCAAACTTAATGGCCATCTGCAAAGAATGGGCATTATCAATGATGGTTTGTGCAGATTCTACACAGAAGCATGTTCTTCGGGACACTCAACAAAACCATAGAAGAACTTTTACCGTTGGACCCAGCAAAAGAGCTGACCTTCTAGGAGGCGTTGAAGTTAACTGGGGCACAGAAGAACTGGGCTATAGTACAGAAGGGGGGAAAGTACAATAGTTCTTAGGACGCAGTACTATAATCACCCTCAATAAAATAAATAAATAAATTATACTTTAGTATCACAGGAAAATTTAAGGAATGAAGGCAATTTTTAGTAAGTTTCCATGATTTAAATCAATTAAGACTATCTACTCAAGTAGATCAAAATAAGACTAAAGTGAACTGTGATAAAATATTAACCTTGAGATTTTCTAATTGAGTTGAACTTATGGATAACATTATTCAGACATAATTTTACTTTTACTACAAAAAAATTCAAACAAAAATTGTCTTCATATTCCAACATGTGATTAGGAGAGTGACCTATCACAAGCTAGCTTTTCTCTCACAGAATCAAATAGAGGAAATAATATTTATTACTAAGATATATGTAAATTCATATTTCTCCAAATATGACAAGTTATTCGTGTCCAACTTTAATAAGTATACTTTATCAAATTATACTTTTGCAGGAACCATTAAGTAAAATACATAAAATCATTAAAAAACCAAGTTCATGAGGGCACCTCACAACACAAACGTTGGGTACTGTAATACTTCATAACTCAGGAATTCATGCAGTACATCATATATAGACTACACATATTACGTACATTTATATGTAAATAAATAAAGAAAAGAAAAACGAGTCACTGTCCACGAAAGCAAGGTAAACTACATAGAATAAAATCTGGAGTGGCCTACACTCAACTTTACTATAAGAATACTTAATATCGAACTTCTTGGGTATATAATTTAGACATAACATAAATGTCTAAATTATATGGGAGAGGGAAATTATCTGTCTAAATGGGAGAGGTTTATTAGCCTTTCATTCCTGGAGGCAGTACAGATAGTTATTTGATCCACTTATCAATATACGATATTGCGATATACGATATACTCGTATATGCTTACTTTTATATATCACACCACCGATGCATATAATATCATTAATATAACTATAGCAGTAAGAACATTTTTGAAAAGTGAAAGTGTAGATTTTGTGTTACAAAATAATCTCTTACAGGAGAACATAGCCAGTGGATCTCTTACGTAGTTTATCTGACCTCTTTCTACATTGAAGACTTAATAAAAAGTTTCCGATTTAAAAATAGAAAATATTTCTATATTGTCTGAAAAATTTAAAATGAATTAGTTAAATGAGGTTGTGAAACCAAAGAGTGGAAGACTCGTTTTCATGGGTACATATTGCGATTTTTAATAGATGATTGAGTAACCTTCTAAATACATGCTGTACCACTCCATTAAACATAAATCATCTAGTCTAAAAAGAAATTATCCAATGTTAATTAATTTGCCAAAGTTACTTTTGAATAAAGCTGATAATATTATTTTATGTGCGTTTGATAAAGGGATTTTTGTACATCCACTTTGGCTGCATTTAATGAAATAATCGAATTAACCAATATGGTGAAACAAATGATTCAATGTCACTCCTCTGCAATTACTATATTCATGTTGTTTGATACCGGTTTAGAGCCCTACAGGTTTGAACAACCAATGTCTGATTGAAGTATCTATAAGGAATTACATAAACGCAACCTTCAAAATTATTCATTGATTGCTTTATTAAGCCAATCTTAATGTTGCACCATTCTTATAGGCAGTTGTAATACTATACTTTCAACACAGTTTGATTGCCAATAAGTGAATGGCTAAAGGAAGAACGAGTAATTTAAAGAGATTAAATGACACTTTGTTGTGTATTGTATTTAAATTTCTTTTAACCTACATCTTAAAGTTATACTTTTCAATACTTCAAATTAGTTTAACTTTGCATTAAAGATATGAATTCATGGTTCAAAAACAAAGTGAATATAACTAACCCAAGTAAGCTTATTATAAACACCAAACAGCAGCACAAGGTATCGAAATGTATCAAAATGTTCCATAAATGTCAGTTTCTATTACATAAAATATTACAAATAATCTGTTGAAAATGAGAAATTTAAGGAAAGTAAAAAAGTTTAACCCTTTATTTAAGAAGCTTTAAAAAGTTAATCTTCTCATTATTTGGCTTAAATGCAAAGATGTCTTGTAAACAAAAACTTTTCAACACTGATGAAAAATAAATTTTAATAAGTTACATTTAAAATAACTGGAGGAGCCCTCACTCAACTAAACCGTAAGTAAGCATAATGTAAACTCGTTGACAACCAACGTTTTCTTTTAATGTATCTATAGATGGACTTTAATCAATAATGTATCATTTGCTTACATGGAGCTATAACCACTTTATTAGTCGTAAGAAACGTGAAATCGTTCATAAATATGACGTGTTAATAAAATTATTAAACTGAGGGCCTGGATCTCATCGGACTCGTACACTCCGAGGTCATACATGTCATATTACAGGTTCCATTGTAGCTACTAAACTCAACTTCAAATTTAAAGCTCAGTAATGACCTTCATAAATGTATATAAAGAAGTATAGTCATAATTATAGTCGTAGGTATGATTTGGCGAATATCTTTGTCTTTTCCAAGGCGAGTAGCTCACATTCATATATAATGTTATCAACAATTTCAGGTCCTCTGGTCAGAAAGTCTGCATTCTTCGTATAATGTCAAAGACCGCTTCCATAAATAGTAGTTTAGTAGACAGATTTCTAATAGTTGTTCTGCATATATGTTTTAAATCTCCCTTTGAGATTATAGTACACTTTACAAATGTAAGTTCATTTGGAATAAGCTTTGTAAACTAAATTAAACCCAGCTGTTGTTGCCACTCTATTAACTGTGTCCTTCTTCGTCTATTTGTCAGTTCCACTCCAGTGAAAGCTGAGATGTATAGTGCAAAAATGTTCGAGGTTGCAGGATGTTTTGTAGGGTTCCAAACATTTCCAATTCTTTACTAACTCATTCCCAAGTATTCCCTTGTTTCCAGGTACTCACATCAAACAAAATTATATACACTATTTTTATGACGAATTTATCACTCGACAGTATATCTGACAAGAGTTCTTTTATTGAAATCAGAAAGCATTTAATGCAAGTTAACAGTCGAGTGTTCACTTCGAGGCCCCTACTAAATATCCATTATAGTAGGATTACCTGGTCATTTGAAATGCGTAACTTCCCTTCTACGTTGAATTTTCGCTCCATTCAAAGTTTAGATTTTAAGTTGGACATACACAAATTTACTGTCAAAATTTCAGCTCGCTGAGTTTTATGGTGGATGAGGTTACTTGTGAAAAAATGTTTAGGACAAAGTAACAGACAGAAATTTTTCTAAGGGTGGATTCAGTTTCTCTAATGTATGAAACATAAAGAAAACTTGACAATATATCCATATTAGTCTTATCTTAACTGAAATCAGTTCTATGATTCAGTTTTAAGCAATGTACAGACAAAACTTTTCTTTTATTTATATGGATTATCCTTTAATTATTCGAAATTATGTGAAATTTTATTATTATTTCCTAATTTTATCTTTGTCTTTTTGACAAAATTTCATTGTTCTGTAATTAGCGTCTAGAGTTAAAAATATTTTCTGAATTGATTAAATACACCACAACGGCCTCTGTAGTTAATATAATTTTGAAGGAAATAGCCCTCATCTCATCCTGCAATAAATTTCTATTTTTTGGTATAATTTCATGATCCATCAAATAGTATGACTTCTATCCTCCTCACAAGCTTTCTGATTCAATCACAACTCAAGTCAATCGTTTTACATTATATTGGAAAAAAGACCTTTTCAGTTGTTTTAAATATTTGAGAATTTTTTGGTTACTACCTCTTTGATTACTATAATAATAACAACATTTTAAGTCTCTAGAGTTAGTAGTTTAAGAGTAAAAAATGCTGTCACACATACACAAGACATCTTCGAGAAAACTTCAAATGAATACTTTGGGGACCTCAAATATATAAATCGTTCTGATTCTTGAGATCGAGTTTTTTCATGATCACTATATTTTACTTACAGTAAGGTACAAAGGATTGTTTGGTAAACTATTTGGATAATGGAAGAAATTAAAAAAATATTGTTTATCAGTTTTTTATAACTTTGATTTAATATTAATATTTTACGAATAATTGGAATGAGTATTTATACTACTTAGTTATTTATTCCGGCCTGGTATGAAGAACATTTTATAGAATTTCAATAATAAGGCCCGTCATGTTACAAACTTAAGAATATTCGAACTTGCATAATTTAATTAATCTAAAAATCCTTTTTATAAAAATATATAAGTTCAGGCATATTGAAAAACTGATATAAGCTAAAATATTAATTGTGATAAAACTAAAAAAAAAAACTCTCATGCATTTAACATTTCAGTGAAAACAAAATAGAGCTATTTAAAAGTAAAATAAAGCTTATTAAAAACAGAAAGTTATTTAGTTAAGATCAAATGATAGGGTATAGATAAGTTTTATCTAGAAAATATTTCACTACAAGTAAGGTTTAAAAAGATTGAAACAAATTACTCTTGGGTGGTGAATAATGAATAAGAAGGCAAGTATAAGGGAGATTAATTGATGCGTGTCTTGAGGGTGCATGCAGCCTTTGCAGGGCAAGAGGATATAATGGGGTCATGAAGTCAGACACTGAATATTGCCATCAAGGATACTTGACTGCAGTCTTAGTCAGCCAGTATTCCCCATTAGCCACCTATATTCATAACTAACGCAGTCATTAAATATATCTTAGTAGCACATAATAGAAAAATATCTAATGATTATCATTAGGTTTTTAATTATAATATACATAATATTTTCGATTGCAGTTACAGCACAACTTAACATAGAATTAATGCATTCAGGGAATCTTAAAGAATACGATTACTCTAATTATTAATAACAACAAATTAAAAAATCATAAGTCCAATTTTAGAACATTTGCTATCCAGAAAATTCAATGTTTTCAATAAACGATTGTATAAACATTAATTCTTTAAAATAAAAGGAAACAATCTAAACTATCTACTCTATAGTTTTATTTAATGAATCAAGAAATAAATTTAATGAATAAAATGACAGAAAATTATCAATACTTGATAGCACGAAAAATAGATGAAAGTATTTTCTATTCTTCTTATTTTAACTGCAAATATAACTACGGAAGTGCAATAATAACTCAGATTTATTATTGGTTTTGTTCATAGAAACCTGACGTAACAATTACACTATTATTTTTGTTATACTAAAATTGCACTAGTGGTTAAATATGATGGGAGATAAAAAAAGTTTAGGTGATTATTAGAGGAGGCAGATAAACTATGTACTTGGCATCATATACATTAAAGATGAATCAAGATGCAGTGTTAGTTTGAAGTCGGGGCTACAGGAGTCACGATCCGTTCTTAAAGCCCCTCGGACTTTACACTACTCACCTCCTTGTGGTCCCTTCTTCTTGTTTTTAGTTTTATGTTGTTTGATGTCTGTCGTAGATGCCGGCCTCCGCGAGGTCCACCTTGGGCACTCCGGGGATTGCTGGGGGAGTGGGCTTTTCTGTCGCTTCGCTTGCTTTCCCCGGCGTGGCTAAAGGGCACCACGTAAAAAACATCGACCTGCTCTGCTTTGTTACATATAATGGTCGGAAGACTAAATAGTATATGGTAATAAATCAAAACAGGTCCCCTGGACAGGGTGAGGCGCTTTGTACTCCTCTACTTTGACGGACAAGAGTAAAGCGGTCTTTTACCTTTTCCCTTCTTCCTTCCCCTATCTCCCAACATTTTCTTTTCTTTCATATCCTTTTCCCATACCTATCCCATCTTACCTCTCTAAATTCCCATCCACTATTACGAGGTTCTTTTGTTCATTTCACCCTGTAGAGAGAGGGAATTGAACCACCCTGATGTTGGTGTGCTAATCGACCCTGTTTTGAAGGCAGTTTAGGTTCAAAATAGAGCCTCCAAGATAATTAGCGCCCTCCCAGAGTAATTAGTTTTACCTGATCATTCGTATCTGGATAAGTAAGCCGAAGAAAGAACTTACATGTCAGTAAACAGAGTGATTAGTGATAAGGAAGCGGTTCATTATACAACTGAATTCTTGACTCTGTGTTCCTGGACTGCCTGCTCATGCGGAAAAACTTAATGTAGGAGCACCAATCATGCTGCGATTTAGTAGTAGTAACAAATTTCATAGTACGAACCTTGAGTGCCCGCCCCACAAATATGCAACGGGGCACGACTCTGAGTTCGTGCTCTTCGCAGATATGCCATAGAGGTGGACATCATGACTGGGTGTGGTACTGGGGGGTCTGTGTATATACTACGCATATCATTGATGCCGAGTCACTCTTCGTTTACATTCAAACGATTGCAATCACCCATCAGCATCCGTTTCGCAATGACGGTGACTAAGTCGAAAGGGGAAATTCTATCTACCACATGAATTGAAGTGAGTGAGACCAAGTTTTTCTCACATGGTCAACTGTAGTTTGCTTACCCAAGAGTCAGAGGTTCCAACTTTTTATTCTTCCATGAACCTGAAGGACAGACAGCTAATGTGGTGTATACAGGGGTATTTGCTTAATCATGTACTAATAATGATATTTTCTACTATTCTATAATTTCTAATGGTATTTTGAAATACCTTGTATCATCTCCGAATTTTTTAAAAACTATCAGTCAAAGAAGAGTAGGTTCGCTAGTTAGTAAATAAAACACATTTTTGATATTTATGTGTCAGTCACTTCAAGTTATATGAATTTCGTTTGAGAAGAATCATATTAATTAATTTATAATTGGTTTAAATGTGTAGAGCTTATATTAATCATATCAAATATGTAATTTAATATATAATTACTACCTTATTATCATTTAAATGCCACCTAAAAAACCAGAATAAGAGTTGTTTAATAATATAGTCTGTAATAATTTATACCACATTGCAATAAGCACATTTTTTTAAGTAATAGTACCCCTAAGAAGTTGCATACTGCGGAGCTTGCTCTTTCTAAATCAGATTTCCTGTTACTAAATTCTACTTCAGGAGAAATAGTACGCTGTGTATGAAATTTCTTGATTATAACTCTTGGTTTTTTGCGATATTCTCTTAAACAGACAGTACATACGCAAATCCATATACACTAATACACATAGACACTCGCAAGAACATACACACACACACACACGCACGCACACACACACACACACACAACACACACACACACACACACACACACACACACACACACACACACACACACACACACACACACACACACACACACACACACACACATTTGTAATTAATTATTTCTCAGTTATTAAGAGTTCAGTATTAGATGACTTGAAAGACCTTACAAAAAAGATTAACATGTATATCAAAAGAAAAATAAAAGACCTATCCAATTTACAAGTTTGTGGTTTATACTTGAAATATATGATCATCTAATTGAATTTGTATTTAGTCGGTATCCTTTTACTAATTATTAATATTACTTTGAACTTAGATGTGTTTGTTTTATTACGTATATTCCCTATTTAAAACCGACTTTTTGAAGTATATCCCTGTAGATAATGTTGAATGTTGATAAACAATGTCTTTCGAAAGTTGGAAACCAAATAAATTGAATGATGTCTGCAGTTAACATTTAGGAGAATTCAATTGACAACGAATGTGTTTGGATAGAGGAAAAGAAACAATTTTCCATAAAACTCTGATGTAGCCTGTTTTTAGCTGACTACGTTTTTATTATTACGTCTGAGCGGGTCAGTGGAGTATAAGTAGTGATTCCCCAAGGCAATATGCACTGCTCACAGTTGACATTACTGTGTTGCCTCTACCTCGAGAGTCCTAAATTTTGCCTCACTCAAGACTACAAGCGATCTTTAATGAGTGCCTGATATTGTAGACAGAGACAGTATTACGTCCCCTTCGAATTATAATCTACAATTTTACACTTTTTTCTCTCTCCCATACAAAAATCTTAGTCATTAATTGATTTTTATCAAACTTTCAGTACAAGTGGTATGTAATTGTATCCTTCAGTTATCTTCAAATGGTTTTTAAGCTTGATTTGTGGAACTGATGACATAATGACTCACAGGAAGCTAAAAATTAAATGTATATTTGAAGAGGTTAAAGGCCTGTAACATAACAATGGTTATAATATTTTAACAATATTACATGTTTTGACAATGTCTGTACAAAGATTCTCAATGGGTTGTGCAATACCTTAAGCAGTGGCCATGCAAGCAGTTTTTCTAAATTATTTTCCTTAAATATGCTGTAAATATAATTCAAGAAGTTTTACTTCAAAATATTAAATGCAGTGTAATCTAGCTTGAATTATCCAACGCAATACAATAGAAGAGTTACTGAATTGCCGGTGGAATTGTAATCAAATGTCAAAAATAATTCCAGTCAAATTACATTAAACATCAATGCACTGCTATGTGAGTGTGAAAACTATCAATATGACAAAAGGTTGGTCGCAGCTTAGTTATTTTGGATTAAACAAAGTACGATTAAAGTAATTTAAGATAGCTTTCTATAGTATGGCATCTAAAAAACACATTAATAATTTTTATTATTGTTATAACTGAAATCTCACCAATTCAAGTTACCTACCAAATTCATTTTGAAAGTCCAAATAATGATAAAATTACTTATGAAATGTGACTGACCGTAACACTTCTTCTCTTGACAACGACCATAAAGAGAGAGATATTATTAAATGCGAGGGTAGTGTTTTGTTTTCATTCGTTGTTTATTTAATATATATATATATATATATATATATATATATATATATATATATATATATTATTATATATATATATAAATATTAATATATATATATATATATTTATATATATATATATATATTAATATAATATATTTATATTAATTATAATATATTAATTAATATAATATATTAATATATATATATATATATATATATATATATATATATATATATATATATATTATATTGTGCTATCCACTCTAATTCCCATGGACTGGATTTTAATCACTGCTTCCGGGTCCAAGTCCTTAATCATATCCCTGTTCAGTCTTCTCGGGTTACTTTAAGAGCTTCAGAGGAGGCAATTATCTGTCTTCTCAAAGCTCGCTCTCCTCCTGGCCTTAACTTGTACCGTTAATTTAATTTTTTACTTATTTTTTTTAATAATTTATTTATTTATTATTTTTTAATTTTTATTTTTTTTTATTTTTTATTTATTTTTTTTTATTAATTATTTTTTTTTATTTTTTAATTGTTTATTGCTTCATTTACTATTCTTCTCCTTCTGTTATTTTTATTTGCTTTTATTTGTTCTTTTTAGTTATTATTCTCTTTGTATTTAGTAGCTTACCTAGGGCGGCCGTCAGAGTGCGCGCGTGTTCGTTGCATTTGGCCTACCACTCAGTTAGCTTCAGCTACTCAAAGGGACTACTTCTACCCGATGACGACGACTGTCGAAATATCGTTGTGAGTCTTTTGTGTGTGTCTTTATTTGTGTTTTCTCTTTCCTGTGTGAACTATATATATATATATATATATATATATATATATATATATATATATATATATATATATATTCGAATATTTGGGAAACAGTCATTCCTTAATACATGTCAGATTGAATTTACGGCCTATTGTTTTTTTAATTAATTTTTTGGATAACTTTTTCAAAGCCCTTAAAATGATGTCTATGGTTTCTTTGATCGGTATGTTTGTGAATAAATTTTCTACATCTAGGGAGGCCATTAATCCTTTGGGTTTGTTTACTTTCAAAATTTTTAGAAATTCATCTGTAGATTTAATGAGGAACTTGGCTGGTAGGTATTGGGTTATCATGTTATTCAAACTAGTGCCACATTAAAAGAAAAAAGCTGAGCTGGAAGTTATGTACAATTCCTTACTGAACCTGAAAGAACAAAACCTTATAACAATTAAAACTGATTTACGGCATCAACTAAAGTCGGAAGCTACCAAACAAAGAGATTTTAGTGGAAGTCATTTACTTACGAAAGAACTTAAAGAAGCCGCCAAAGAACTCTAACTCTACATACATTGGGGCAACAAGCACAACCTTATCCAGACGCCTCACAATGCACCTAGCTGCAGGAGGACCTAAAGACAATGTACAGTTCACTAGAGAGATGCTTGTGTAAAGTATTAGCATTATACAACGAGAGGAAAATGTTGATCAACTGCATATCTTAGAGGCTTTATACCGTATATTAAAGAAGAAACCCCTCAATTAATCTTCAGGTGAAAGAAATGTTCGTCATTCCAACAAACAGGAACGTAGAGCCTAACATGAAGTGGAATAAGAACGAAAACTGAAACCATAAATAAGGTAAGTCCATTGGACCAATCAGAAACCACACCCACTAAGGAAGTCTATATAAGCATCCTTCCAGAAGCGAAATTTTACCTGACGATGCCCAACGTAATTATGGTCGAAAGCTCGAATGAATTGATGTCCCTTGGACAATTAATGTGGCAACTCCAACCGCAAGAAAGAAGAATCACCCGCAAGATCGAATACAAAGACTCTAATGTTTACCTGGGATGTTTAAAATAATCTAAAATAATTGAACAAAATTGTCATTTCACTCTTTTAATAAATCGAAAAGAAGTGTTTATTTGAAGTTATTGCTCGTTTTTTTTGTACTTTGCAGTTATTTTTCTGACTCTTAAAGTAAATCACAAAAAAATGCTTGGAAATAACCTTCCAAAGGATTTTCACTTCACTATAAGTAAAGTATAGTGATCATGAAAAAAATCGATCCCGACTTTTTGACGGAATTATATGTTTTGAGGTCCCCGAAGTCGTTTTATGAAGTTTTTCAATTATGTCTGTCTGTGTGTGCGTGTGTGCGTGCGTTCGTGCGTGTGTGTGTATGTGGGTGAATGTGTAACAAAAGTTTGTGGTCACACCACGGTCCAAAATCTCTGATGGATCAAATTGATATTTCACAAAAAAATGGGCCTCATAGTGTTAATGTGCTGTATAGTTTTGGAGCAATTATGGATAATGGGAAAGTCACTTTTTTTGCCAAAAACCTGTTTTCAGACAACATTTTTTTCTTCTAAACTACTAATTTTAGAGTCTTGAAGTTTTGGCATTATCTTTGAGGCTGAAAAAGCAATAAACACAAAATATCTTAGGATTGTTAAAACAACAGGAAATATTTTTTGTTCATTAACAAATATTGTATCAGTACAATCAAAATACCACTTTGATTTAAAAATCTGAGGATTTTTTCTGTTGCTCCATCTGTCACTTTGAAGTGACAGGATAATGCCAAAATTTGAAGACTCTAGAATTAGTAGTTTAGGGGAAAAAATTTTTTTTTTTAATCTTGAACGTCGATGCGGTCACAGCTTTTAAAAACTCAGAAGTGTTTTTTTTTGTTTACTAATGTTGAATATCTAAAATAAGTATTGCAATAATCTTAAGTTAACGGCAATATGCTATCAGAATTATGTTTTGTGGAATATTTTTGCGGAAAACACTAACTTTCAATTTATTAAATAATTGTAGTTAAATATATGCGTTCATTTTCTAATTTTACTGCTTACATTTATATAATAGTTTATTATTGGATTCATGAGGTTAAATAAATAAGAAAAACTCTGGTTGTTAGTAACTGCTAAAAGTGAAATATGGCAGTTAATCTTTGTATTCTTGGACAGAGGGAATGTGATACCATCTGGGGTTAATTTATATCTTGTTTCTGAAATACCACCGCCTACTCCATTGCGACTCAGGGAGACTCTTGATGAAAGAGCTTTTCATTCTACAACTTAACATTTATTGAAAAATCACTAATGTAAACCAACAGTCTGTGAGCGTGCTTTTATGTCATATGTCAAGCATTTATTAATGGCTTTTCTGAGTCAATACATTTTTTCTCTTCAACATTTGTTTTTCTAAAACTTAATTATATTAATTTCAATTTTAAATTAACACTGTATCAAAATAGAAGAATAATTCTAATTTTAGTTCCATAAAATTATACATTGTAATAAGTGTATGTCTTTCTTTACGATAAGTAAAGTGTAGTAAGGATGAAAAAATTCAATCTCGAGCTTTTGACGGAATTACATGTTTTGAGGCACTCTGAATCAATTTGATAATTTCAAACTGATTTGATTAAATAATAGTAAAATAATGATAACTAAAATCTGGAGTGACCTAAAACCAATTTTATTATAAGTAAACATAATATCAGACTTCTTGGGCACATAATATATAATGTCCTATTTAAGCATAATATAAATGTCTAAATGGAAAATGTTAGTCCCATAAAATAAATAAATGCATTTATTAGTCTTTCATTCCTGGAGGTAGTACAGATAGTGATTTATCCATACAATTGCATTAGTATAACTACAGGAGTATCCAAATTTTAGAAAAAGCGAAAGTGTAGATTTCGTATTACGAAATAATTTCCTACAGGAGAATATGGCTTTTGTTCCAATAGCCAGTGAATCTCTTACATAGTTTATCTTTAATCTGAGGTCCCAAAAGTCGTTTTATGAAGTTTTTTCAATTACGTCTGTGAGTGCAGGTGAGTGGGTGGGTGGGTGAGTATGTATGTATCTATCCAAAGTTTCTGGTCACGCTACGGTCCAGAACATTTGATGGAGCAAATTGATATTTTACACAAAAATGGGTGTCATGGTGTAGATGTTCTGTATAGTTTGGGAACAATTATTCAATATAGGAAAATTATCTTTTTTGCCAAGAACTTCTTTTTGGACATTTCTTTTCCTAAACTACTAATTTTATAGTGCTGAAATTTTGGCATTATTTTTGAGGCAACAAATGCAATAAATAAAAAATCCTTAGATCTTTAAAACTAACAGGAATTTTTAACGGTTCAAATTAACAGATTATTGGGTATAGACAGCGAATATTGGAAGGGCTGCTTCAACAGAGCATATCAATGTTGAGTACATAACAACATGATTAATATTATTACATTACATGTAATGTTTGGTTCAGTCAAAATCAGGTACATCCTATAATAATAATTCTGCTAGTTGTGAATTCATTATATGAGTGAATACCAATTAAATGCCTAGAATATGGCGTCAGTTTTGATCATGCTGCTGGAGGTTGTCAAATTATTAACGAATCTCATTTTAATAATATTTCTAGACAATTTATAATAATTCGCCCTAAATATTGTTAATATAGTAATAATTAATTTTCACAACACCATTTATTTACAGCTTGCCAGAAATCATTAACTTGAAAAAGAAACATATAATTAATAGAGTGTTAACAAATATAGCAAATTCTTAAAGAAGTATAAAGTACTACAAATTTGACACTAATTGTAAGCCGATTCTTGGGTGATACGATGACACTGACATTTTTTCTAACATATTCCTGACATTTTTCAGTCAAAATGAAATATTTTGAAGTCTTAAAGGGAAAGCTTTGGATTAAATCTTCAATAGAAGGATGTAGAATAAACACTACATCAAATGTAACAGATCTAATGGCCATGTAATGTTACGGATGGCCATACCTACAGAAACAAAAGCCATGTTCTAGTGCAAGAAATTATTTTGTAATACGATATCTTCATTTTAGCTTTACAAAAATGTTATTACTACTGTAGGTTATGTCAATGATATTATATGCATCAGTCATGTGATAGAGAAAACCAAACAGGTATAGGGATTACTGGATCTATCACTACGTGTGCTACCTCCAGGATTACAGACTAATAAACATTTCCATCATTTATATCAAAGTTGATTAATTTTCTCTTTATTTCACAAAATGATAAGAATTCTATGGGGCATGAAATATCAAAAAAAATAATAGAATGAAACATAAATAGTTTGACCTATATGTTGGTTAGATACAGTGCTCTTCGGAGACAAATACATCAAGAAGAAACCAGTTAAAGGATATCAGAAACACCTGGATTCAAGTTATTTTAAAAAGCATTCCACCTGTACTTACATTTTTAAAGAATACGATATCCACAAATTGAGGATTTATAAAAATATATATAGCACATCTATTTGAATTTGTTCACGTAACTATTATGAATGGAAGCTGTATTTGACATGAAGAACACAAACTCTATGTCTAGAAGAGGTGGAAACCTTCGGTCACATTATATCTGTATTCGAGCCAATCATTTTGTAATGGACAAAGATTTATGTCAAATCATACCTAAAACTATAGTAGTGAGGGATATTTCTCTATCTACGTTTATGAAGGTTAATAGTATCTTATTGTTACAATATTATATCTCTTTAACTAACTCACTCATTACTCACTCTCTCTCTCTCTCTCTCTCTCTCTCTCTCTCTCTCTCTCTCTCTCTCTCTCGTGTTGATGTACATGTTCTCCATCTTTCCCCAATCTCCCTGGACACTTTCAACACTTATCACTGCTCCCCATGGCTCTTTGACAGAGAGATTGATTGGGAATAATCTTAATTTGCATCTGCATTACCATCCCATTCACCTTTCCTGCTGTTTGTACGTATATTCAAGAGTTACACTCTTGAACGAGCACTTTGTTTGACAAATCCACCATACCAAGGAAAGCATCAGAAATTATATTAATAGGCTTTGAGTTTTTACATGTAAGAATTGTATACATTTTACATTTCACATTATGCCGTTGAATCAATTCAAATTGTTTCACTAACCTCTCAATTTTATTTTAGTCGTTTACTTACAAAAATTTTAAGTCAATATAAACAATGTAAAAAAATGTAAACAAATACGACAAGTATAGCAGGTCATTATCTATTAGTCCAGGATGAATATTCAGTTTTTATAGCTTTTTTTTTGCCCTTTCCGGTAATTTAAATTTGACGAATTTTTTTTTAAATTTGACAATTATTGTTAAGTTTTCTGCCAAAATTTAATCATTCTTTAATGAGACATCAAAAAAACATTTTTTAAACATAAAATTGACGTTCTTTCGGTTTATGTAATTTTGAAAAATTAACTCAACTCATTTCAAACATGTGCTCTTTTTAGGTATAATTTAATTTTGATCCGTCAAACAGTACGACTTGTATCGCCGGCACAGGTTTTCAGATTGAAATTCTTACATTTTATTGGACAAAAAAAATATTTTTAGTTGGTTTAAAAATTTCAGGATTTATTCAGTTATCACTTTTGTAGTCCTAAAGATAAGGCGAAAATTTCAAGACTCTAGAGTTAATAATTAGTGTTTCTCCTAACTCTACGGTTTAGGAGAAAAGAAATGTTTAAAAACAATGTTTGGTAAAAAAAATGACTTACCCATCACGCATAATTGCTCTCAAACTATACAGCACATCTATACTTCGGGGCCAATTCTTGCTCAAAATATTAATTTGATGAATTAAAGATTGTGGACTGTAGTGTCTACACAAACGTTTTGGTACACAACCATCCACCCATCCACACACATACAGACATGATCCATAAAACTTCATAAAACGACTTTGTGATTTTTTTTCACGATCACTTTACTTTAGTGAAAAACATCAACGTCTCACAAAGGATATCAGGGTCCTTCATAAAATTGCTTAAGAAATTGAACTTAATGAGAATATGCATTGTTTCTGGTGACATTTAAAAACAAATGAAAACGACATATTAGTTATGCTGGTTTATCAGTGATTTTCCATTAGGTAGCAGAGTGCAGGTTTACGTGGCAGTCATTGTACACGTGTGTTGTAATAGGGGCGCGAGCGAACAAGGATTCCGTGAGACTTTCTAGAGCGCAAAACAAGGTCAAGGCTGGAGGGTGTGGAGGTCTGTCAGCCAATTTGGACCCAGCTCAAGTGGCCGCCCACAGAATCAGTAGCAAATTTTGCGAATCTTTCATAAGTCGCCTACAAATCTAAGAGACGTGTGCTAACATTTTATCATTAAAATCAACGATTAAAGATCAGGATAAAATTACTTAAAATTTCCAAAAGGAATACTCAAGCCTGATCATTAACTACTAGGAGAAGGAAGTAGTTCAGTAAACAAGTTGGTAAATCGAAAACATAATAGTATTATGAATTATAATTTTCATTTTTATTTGTTCTTTCCGAAATCACTAGATTATTTCCAATAAGTATGAAGACAGTGATAAGAAAGGAATTGGACAGTAGCAAATTTTACAGTAGCAAATAGTATGTAAACAGAATCTTTTCATTGAATTTCCTACTTTAAGATAGTAAGTAATTATGATGGAATGACATTAAATGAAGAGAGTGGCAGTACAACTAACTTACAAGGAGTTAGTGTACTATTAAATTTGTTGTAATAATGATAATTATGGTTATTATCTAGAACTCGCCTTTTATTTAGGCTTTATTTGTATTAAGTGAAATTTCACAAACTGAAAGTATAACACCATTTCACTAATTCTTATAATTACATTGTTATTGGTTATCTGTAATTTCAATATAACATATAAAAATAAGTCAGATCGAGAAAGCTGTAGAATTCTGTTGGAGTATATTTCGTTTTTATTTATAAGCATACGTATTGCATTATAAATCGGTGCCCGCACTCTTTCCTCTGTTTACAATACAGAGACACGGGCAGAATATTTATTTTAGAGTTCCTGATTTATGCTAGAATGACTATTTAAGTCATTTTGTTTTGATATAGAACTCACTTTTATATCTAAACAAATGAACTTTACATGTTCCTTTAAATTAGACCAATTTCATGATATTCACTGAGGAAATATCTTTATAGAACTTCTGATAGTAATTTAGTGAGACCCTCAAATAATTCCTAACTGGCCTACTTTTACATTGAAAAAGAACACTTCTTTAGTGTTTTTTCTCGAGGAAAAAGATTATAAAGTAAAAATAACAATTACAGAGACATTCTTATATTAGTGGTTACAAATAACCATTAACAGAAAAATTTAAGTTTTACGTAAATAAAGACATCAATTGACTACATCCTGCTGATTACACAGTAACACTCAGTGTTTGATGAATCTGGAACGATAAAACTATAGTAAAACAAAGGAATTATTTTGTCGGTTTCTTTTTTATCAATACATTTTTGCTATTTCAGCACATCAATACACATGAAATGTCATCTTAACTAAGACCTCAATAATACATTTGTAATAAGATAAGGTTAGTTTAGGTTACACTGGTGGTCCCAGAAAGGAACACACAAAGGCCAACATTAACCCATTGAAGATTAATTCAACATTGAGAGTCCTGCACTTAGAGTAGGAATTTTTACGAAAACCTGACATCATGGAGGCTGGAGGCCGAAGGCTTAACGCCTCTCCGAGGAATGACGTGCGCTCAGATTTATTCACCTCTCGCGTAAATAAATCTAGGGCCAGAGTGGGTATAGATTAGACATACCGAAGAGCCCTTACACAAGGTCGGAAGGAGTTTTTTAAGTTCGTTTAGTGTATAAGAAGACTACGTAAGACGCCGGGAGCCACACCGCCCAATGTGTGTTAGGTTTAAGTGCCGTTGTGCGGGTTTTTAGAGCTTCGTGACCTTATGTAGAGGGTTTTTTATTTTTGAGTTTTTGTTTACTCACAGTGATTGTGGGTTTTCTTTTAGTTTTAGCTTTACAGCGTTTTTTGTTTTTACTGGAGGATTGTCTTTCTTTGTGTTTTTCTGATTTTGGTTGAGGTCTTGGTTTTGGTCTTGTGGTGTTTATGGTGATGTTTGTGATGTAGGGTCGTGGAAGCTCACCTCCGCGCGGTCCACCTCGGGCGTATCTCGGAGGCTGACATTGGTTCTATCCTAGGATAGGGCTTGGTGCCCCCGAGATGCGGCGAAAGAGTTTTCACGCTAAAAAAGCATCAATCTGTTCTGCTATTATCCGTGATATGGCTGGAAAGCTGGGTACACGTCTTAATATCAAAACAGGGTATAGAACCCCGGACCTACTAGTCCAAAGGCGAGTACGTTGCCACTGGGCTACCCTGGTCCCCGTAAGAAAATTAACAATCTTCCTCAGCTACTCTCTTGTTCCAAACAATCGGAATTAATTCTTATTTAACTGAACTTTTTGACAGGCGTTGTAATTCGTTACCTCTACTAGAAGTACAAAAGTCTTTTATATGGAACTACTTGTTCTGAATACATTGTGGTCTTATTAAACACTTAATACTTCAGCATTGATAAAGATCTGTGTTAAAATTAGGATTTGAATTTTATTGATGTGTACTCTTAATATAACAAACATTTTGTGTAACACATCTGAGGTTCCAACCAACCAAGTTAATTAAGTTTGTCTACGACTTGGTGAGATGGAGATAAAATTGAATATGGTTGTCAAATTTATTCTGTGGAAGACATACCTGGCTAAGATATTCTGATTTAGTGATTAGCGAAGGACTGATGTCGGCCTTGTGACCTTCAGGATAAGCTCCTATGAACAGTAACAGGCCCTAGCTCGAGTGTGCCACTGAGTTGAAGAGAATTATAGAAGTATACCGAGGCGGTGTGTATGAAATCAGAAAATCTTATCAATTTCACATTGAAAGAACATGCTACCACAATATGAATGCCTACAGACAAAGACAAGAGCTCTTACCGTCGGTCCACTTAACACAGAGACATTTTCTTGAGTGACATACTCGTATTGGTGCTGCCATACAACTAACTTTTAATCAGTAAACTTGACTGTTTAAAAGTTTCCATTAATTATTGCAGTGAATAGTATTGTATATGTAGTTTTTGATTATTTTCCAGGTTGGATATATACTTAGAGTCATAAAGGATGTTAATTAAAAATAAATAGAATTAAATGTAAAACACTTCATTAAATTTATATTATTAATATGGCAAACCGTCATACCTCGTACGACGATGTTGGAGTTGTTGGAGCGTTTTAGGACGTTGTCAACCTTCAATCGCGACTAAGTAATTAACCTACTTTAGGTTAGTTAGTTATTTGCGATTGAAGATGGACAACGTCCCAAAGCGCTCCAACGACTCCATCATCGTACGAGGTATGACGGTTTGCCATATTAATAATATAAATCATACTAACCTCAGTGGTAATAATATAGTCACTTCATTAAATGCTTTAAAATACTTGGAAATATGTTTATATAAATAGAAATTAATATATTCCCTTAAGATTACAAAAAAAAAAATACTTTACATTTCTTAAGATGTACACACTGAATATCCAAATACAAGAAAAAACTAAGAATTTGTTAAAAACAGAAGAAAGAAGTCAATTAAGATTCTGTTAAAAATAACGTGCCAAGGGTTGACAATTGTCTAGACACCAGGAGATTTAGTTGCATGTGAACTTTGTTGAAGGAATGGACCTATCAAGGGTTGAGCAGTTAACACAGCCATTAATCTTGCACTCCATCAACGTTTGCTCTACTACCAAGACATCTTAACTCACACTTGTACTTCCATTAGTTTATTTCCACAACTAACCAATACAGATACTATTCAACAACTTTAAATTAATGACCCAGGCTAAATTTAAGTAAACCAGCAGGACTAACAGTCTATACATGTGACATATTTTATTATATATCATAATTATTAATTTCAATATATTCAAAGTTAAGCATGTATCTTCAATATTATACACTGTAAATAATACTAATCTTTTTTGGCATTTATTATTTACAAATTTTATGAGCAACAAAATAATCTTTACACTAAACTCACTGATATTGGTCCAATCAGGAAGAATGGAGGGGACTACTCTGAGACCAATTTCAATAAACACAATCACTAAACAACTAAATTAATAACTATAAATTACTAACTTAACTAATTAATAAATTAGTTTTTTTTATTTCTGTTTTAAGTTGAATTTATTCCTATTTAATTACGAAAATATAAATGTATTTTATATTACAAAGTAAAAGGACATTGTGGATTTAGCTCAACGACCGTTGTGACCTTTCTTACTGCTCCTTCTCAAAGAGAAAACGAAATGGTTTATTGAGCTTTGGATACATTGTGAGAGGCTTCTTACTAACATCACCGAAATTATTTGGGTCTCCAACCGTCTCTGTACCTGTGCGCTTGATTTCCCTCTCTTATCTCTCCTGAAGACGGTTCAACCGAAAATTAGAGAGTGTGTGTTTTTAATTTCTCCATGTTTCTTTATGTACATTGAACTGTATTTGTGCATTTCGGAGGTATTTTCATCGAAAAAGTATATATATATATTGATATATATAAATATATAACAGATTCAATAATATATCGACCGTTTGATAGAATAGGTGTGTTCTCTAATCGAGGTTCGGTCAATTTTCCAGGATAAAAAATCAAACTCTCGTTGCCAACGTTTCGGTTTTATTTAAAACCTTTTTCATAGGCAGAAGTAAGAATTTTTTAACTAAGAAAATGAAATTTACATTATTTAAAGGAACAAAATGTTAGCCGGACAAAACCTTCGACTAGACTAATAAGATAACATTACAAATAACGATGTAATTTGTTATTTGTAATGTTATCTTATTAGTCTAGTCGAAGGTTTTGTCCGGCTAACATTTTGTTCCTTTAAATAATGTAAATTTCATTTTCTTAGTTAAAAAATTCTTACTTCTGCCTATGAAAAAGGTTTTAAATAAAACCGAAACGTTGGCAACGAGAGTTTGATTTTTTATCCTGGAAAATTGACCGAACCCCGATTAGAGAACACACCTATATATAAATATATATATATATATTGATAAAAGTATCGACCATGGAATAGAAACAAAACTATAGTTTATCGGGACTCGGTTAGTTCTTCACATTCAAATTAAACTCTCATTGCCAACGTTTCGGTCTTTATTTAAAACCTTTTTCATAGGCCTACAAAAACAGAGGAAATATAAGTAATAATACAATCATTCAAAAATCAACATACATAAAAGTGCAATTAGTTACAATTAGAAATTACAATAGAAATTTTGACTATAGGTTAGTAAGAAAACTTACAGAAGTATAAATTTTGAAACAGAAAAACTAAGTATTACATTACAAATTATTGTACAAAGAAAAATAGTATGTGGATTTTAGTTCTTGCTAACATAGTAATGGTTAAATTACTAAAGTATTGTAAAATACTTTTACTCAATAGTAAAATTCATGGAACTCTATGTCGATGATTTGTTTCTAATTATTGAAAAAGGAGAATTAGATAATGTTTTGAATATATTTAATTCATATCATAATCGACTTAAATTTACATGCGAGATAGAAAAAGATGGCATTCTCCCATTCCTGGATATAAAAGTTATAAGAGGAGAAAATGGTAATATTTTAACCGATTGATACACGAAACCTACCAGTGCTGGAAGAATACTGAATTACTATTCTTCCCATCCTATGAATCAGAAATTAAATTGCGTTAAGAATATAGTGAAAAAATTTGTAGAAATAAGTTCATCATGCTACCTCAATAAAAATAAGAAAAGGGTAAAAGAGTTACTACAGAAAAATAATCCAGGAAATTTAATTGAACTTTTTTGGTCAAAATATTTAAGGCAACAACAAGAGCCAGGAAATGATACAAATACTGACTTAGAAGTTCAAGATAGAAAGTTTTTTAAATTTCCATATGTTGAAGTATTGTGGCAACCAATTAAAAAAGTCTTCAAAAGACACTTACCTGAAGTTAATTTAGCATTTTATAGCAAAAGAAAAGTGAAATAGTTATTTTCAAATATAAAAGAGAAGATTCCAAAAGAATTACAGAGTAATATTATATATGCAATAAAGTGCAAAGACTGTAACAAAGTTTATTATGGAGAAACCTGTCGTTTTTTAAAGAAAAAGGCCTTAAGGCCTTATCAGTACAGTTATTCTATATGAAAAAAGAAAATTAAAGCCACTGCATTTGCTGCACACAGTATTAATGAAGGCCATAATTTTGATTTTGATGAAATCAAAATAATGGCCAAAGAAATGGATGAACAAGGAAGGAAAATTCTGGAAATGTTATGTATTAGAAAGGACCAGTCATCTATTAATTATAGAAGTGACATTTCAAATTTGAACTATATTTGTCTGTTTCGGAGCGTATTTCCAACGAAAAAGTGTATAAATATATATATCCTCAAACTATATATATATCTATAATATATTATATAGATTATATCTATAGATCCTCAAACAAATCCCCGAGTCTAATTCCCATGTCACCCTTAGAGCTTCCGAAGAGGCATTCATATGTCTCCTTGGGGCTCGCTCTCCTCCTGGTCTTAACCTCTGCCGTTAATTATTATCATTTTTTTTCTCATTGTTTATACTTCTTCTTTTTTAATTTTATTTGCATTCTTATTGTTGTCTTCATTATATCTCATATTATATATTTTTTGTCTTGTTTTATTAATAAATATTGGAGTGATTTCTAGTTTTCCTCTCCTCTGATGGGGGGCAGCATTGAGGTGGTTCCTCGAGTTACTCTGGATGCCAGTAGCAGTTTGCTTCTCCACGCGAGTACTTCGCACTTCTTCCCGATGACGACGGATGTCGAAATATCGAAGTGAGTTCTGTAGTGTCTTTCTTGTGTTCTTTCCTATGTGTTTATATATATATATATATATATATATATATATATATATATAATTAAAATTAACCGCAGTCTCGGCATTCACGATCTTAAGACTGAGAGATTCGATCCTACGAAGTAACCTCCTGCTAACAGGGTTCAACTGGAAAAGGAGTTGGCCAAGCGACATGTTAAATTAAAATCGATGACTCATGCTTAGTCATTGCTATAAATAGATTAAAAGGATAGTACAGGTTAATATAAAGAGAAGGTCAAAGGTCAATAATGAACAAGAAACAAGCGGTTAGAATAAAAGAGTTGAAAGGTCAACGGTATAACTGGACTAATAGAGAATAAATAGATTAAGAAAATTAATAATAATAATAATAATTAAAATTAATAGTAAACTAGAAAAGATATATTAAATAAAGAGTTGAAAGAGGGTAAGAATTAATAGGGAAGGTATAGTTAGTTAGAAAATAAAGAGTTATTTTCTAAATAAAATTTTTAGTTATTTTCTAACTAACTATACCTTCCCTATTAATTCTTACTCTCTTTCAACTCTTTATTTAATATATCTTTTCTAGTTTACTATTAATCTTAATTATTATTAAAATTATTATTATTATTATTATTAATTTTTTTAATATTAATATTATTAGTAAATTTAATATATACTAACAAATTTAAGAAAATCATAATACTATAGCAACTATAGCAAGTAACAAGCTTACCAATGTGTGGGTCTTTCTTTAAATAATTGATTACAGACTCGACATGATCATTGCTTCAGTAAATCTGAAAAGCGGTAGCCACTGAAGAGTCAAGAGAGTTAGTTTGTAAGAGTGAGTAATGTCGCTTGGTATAAGTGAAACACGTGAAAACTGATTGCCCGTAAAGGATTCAAGGTGAAGTAACACATGGCCGATGACATATTGCTACCGATTATGTAATTTAAACCTCGATTTGTATTAGGGTTTTTTATAGGTCTTAGAACGGACACAAGTCTTTGACCTTTCTGCTCCTAGAATGATCATTTGCACTGGAATGGCATCAAGTAGACAGTGCGTCTCTTGTCAGGTTTCAGACAGCGAGGACATCCACATTCACTCTCCTAGCTTCACTACCACAAAACACTCTTTCCAAAAACTCAGTCCATTTTCTTTATTTACCCATATTTCTATTCTCTTCATAAAAAAATTACAATTAAGTATATAAATGTGTATTAATTATTTTTTTATATAAAAGTTTTTATTGAGATATTTTATATATTTCAACAAACGATTCAAAAATATGCTACAAATTCCAATCAAATTCAGTTTTTTAGAATCCTCAAGGGTAAATGAAGATTGATACCCTTTTTCCCAGCTTTAAAGCCACCACAAAGATATGATATTTATATATTATGATTTAAACCTGAGGGCCAACTCTTTATAAAACAATAAGTTTAAGACTAGTATTCCAAGAATGGTTTAAAAAGTTGAACCTAGATTTATGAAGTTATGTAGTCTGTTACATGTGGTACTTACTCATACTTGTAAATTATGGGCAGTTTCCACATCAGCGAAGAATTATTATGTGTAGAATTATGAACGTAAAGGAAAAAAATAGAAAATGAAGCGCTCATCTTTATGTTTACCTACATCATAACTGATATTAAGGGCTAACTGATAATAACACTATCAATTTTGATCACAGAACAAGTTTCGAGAATTATAAGATCAACAAATCTACTGGACCAAAGTTGTCCTCTGTCTACTCTTCCTCCACTCCTCCTTACAAACACTTAGAAGTTTAAACTTAACTTCCTACAGCCTATTCAGGTGTCTACCTTCTCCGTAGAAGCAGGTATGGAGAAGGCACACTTTGTCCTTCCATATTTACATTTATAACTTTGTTGTCTAGTGAGTTGTTACCACCATCTTATGATTTTTATTATAGATACTTTGAGATCAAAATGTTTTCAATTGTTAATAAAATTTTATCTATATGAAATTTTGTCCATGATTCCCGAGTAATAATCTAGAATCTTAACTTCTATGATAATGCACTACCACATTTGCGTGAAACCAGAACAGTGAAAACTGGGGAGTTTAAAACTGCCTGAACTCCTTATCGTTAGTCAGTTGTATTTAAGCAAAATCATTCCTCATCTCTTTTGCCTTACTATCACCTGAATCTTCTTTAATATAGTGACTATATATGTCTTACTCTTTTTAAAAGACTTAAAATACGTATGTCCCCACGCACCATCTAAAAAAATTTATCAACCCACTGGAAAAACGGGAAGCTAAAGATGTGGGGGCAACTATTTACTCTTTTGAATTCTAAGAGGTAACTATTTACCAGTAAGCCGAAGTCAGCTTCAGAGAAAATATCTTCAAAAAACGTGTTTCCCACCTTCATATCTATCAAGGCGCTCTTGACACAGTTATACTCACATTCTCCGCTTATGAAAAGCAAACAACTAAGAAGCCAACTTAACAAGCCACTTAGTACATATTTTTTTATATCCTAAATTAGGTAGAATGGTGCACTTTGATTTCGGTATCCATTGATTACTTTTAATCAGTTAGTTAATAAAAAATAGCGTATTTGTAAGTTTCGATTAAGTCAAATTTAATAATTTCGAATTATCGAACACTAAGATATCTTATAAAAGATAACACGCCTACTCTTTTAGCTATAAAAAAATTACAGTGTCTATATTTTTTATTTTTAATTTTACTATAAGAAAATATAATAACAAACTAATTAAATTTCTTTTAAATGTGGTTGTAGTGTAGAAGTAATATCAAACACTTCGGTGAATATTTTACGAACATAATTAAATATTTCAATAATTTCATTTATTTTAATATGACTGTATTCATTGCTTTATATATCGATCTTTATCCTTCACCGATCTTCCAACAATTTTGGGAGCATACTGGATAAATCCAAATGTAATGCTTGTAAAATACCTATACTACATACCTACTATATACCATATACCTATGGTATAGTACATATACTATGTATAGTATACCTATCCTGTGTAGAGCAAAGTTGGTTATACGAGTATAGAGTATCCAGTAGGTCATCTAGAAATAATCTCCACAATCATGACGACCCAGACCTGAATAAAGACTTTAATAATCACAGTTGCAACTGTGGTAGATCTAGCACTGACATTATTCATTCATTCGATTGTTGTAATTCATTATAGAGTTTCCAGATTAATATATCTATATATTTGAATTCATTTAATGAACTGGCGTGAATGTTATCAAAAACCTGTTTCAGTATCCATGAAGCAATCTACAGTGATACCTTTATTGAGTAAAGAGTATTCTATTTGGTTAACTAAAATATTTGGAACTGATTCCGTTGAGTTGCTCTTTTGATATGGCTGTTGTCGCTTATGAAGATACTTATTTACCAAAACTTAACATGTTATTACACATAGAACTTAACAGTTGTAATTTTTAGTATAATAATACCTTTTAAATATTTAAACTCATGAATATGCGTAGTAAGACAATACATAAAAATCTGGAAGGGCTTACACTGACCTTTACTATAATTAAATGTATTAACAAAACTTGTTGAGAACCATTTGAGTTTGTTTTTATTTTTATGTGGTTAGAGTGTAATAGTTATGATCTGCGATATGGCTGTATAAGCTGGGTGCGCGATATAATGCCAAAACAGGTTAGAGTGTAATATCAAGCGCTAAGGTAACTATCATGAAAATAGATTTGACCATTTTAATGATCAACCATAAAACCATTTGTTTTAATGCGACTATTCCATATGATTGGTAATAACAAATCTGAAATAATTGATTTAGAAGGTGGACAATTCAATTTTTTTTAAGGAAACTTAAATTAATAATATGTAAATAAGTTTTGTTATTAAATTGGAACATTTATACAAGAATAAAGGTTCATAATAGAGTGTTAGATGTTAACTTGAATAAATTGAATAAATAGGACATTCTCATTTAGATGATTTAGATGACATCTTACAGTCTATGGTATAACCCGTTTTCTTAATGCCTTAAAAGATGCATAGCAATTCAACAGTAGAAGTTGAATAAATAAACAACTACGAGGTAGATGGGTTTTTTAACCCTAATATTGGATTGCCTTTTGGGTCATCATTTCTGCCTAAAATGAGTGTAATTTTTAAAACCCTCCATCTAAATATATCAAAACTCAAAGCTAATCCTCATCAAATGAGACACTATAACAATTTATTCATAGTTTTCTAATCCTGATAATAATGGTCTAATTTCGCAAAGTAAATTCTTAGAAAACCACTCGGTCAGAACAAGCTACTTTTTCAGGATGTTTGATATATTTTTTATAATTACTAATATTATAATTAATTTTATTATATTTAAATCTTCATCAATGAACATTTACTTTTTCATCATCACTATAAGTATTGTTAAATTATTCAATAGGATTTTAATTAATTAATGAAACAAGTATACTCACATTTATTTGATTGAGAATTGAAAAAATATTCCCATTTTCAAAGAAATATAAATAATTTGTTTAAAAAAAATTATATAAAAGATACAATGAACTATGCTTTTAGTATCCAGGTACACTCGATTAGAGCAGCATTGTATCGGGCAACATACTCGTATAGGCAAAATTTTAACATTCCATTCCAACTTTTGAGCTTTTTATCTCCCAAAGAGCACTTACCATTTTGTTTCAGTTTGAATAGACCGGAGATTAATCATTTTGTTTAAAAAACATTCCGGCTCCAGTATCCCTAAACACGCTTGGTTTCTCAACTAACGCATATTATACAATTGGTTTTACCACAGCAAAAATGTTCATTTTGTAAAGCAAAAGCAAAGATTTGGTGTTAAGAGTCCATGTTTTATCGAGGAATTTCTTACATCAGAACATTGATTTTGAACCATCAGAAATCTTATCTATTACATTTAGTCTTTCATCTAAAGAGACTTCAAGAGTATTTGCGTATCAGTGATAGTCCTAGATTACTATGTTTAGTGAAAATGTTTCTCACATTTGGTTTCATCCTCCATGAGAAATGTAAGAGCCGCTTTAGCTGATTTTATATCCACAACTTCCTTTTTTACTTATTTTTTAAATATTTGCAAAGCAAGTCACGTAGTCAGAAAGACAGTACATACTACAAATAGATCTCATCGGTGTTCACAATTCATGTTGAGGTAGATACAATACTTAGACCAATTAGTTTTCTATTAGATTCCTGTAATTCATTCTATAGTTTGTTGACAAATATGTATATTAATGTTGATTCACCAGCTTCAAATTGTATATCATGGATTCCTTTCGTATTCAATAACCAGTATCGAAATGATTCTTTTAAGACATTTTGTCTATTTCATTACACAATATTTTTGAAACAAATTCTATCGTTTTGCCCTTATGAAGATGCTTATTTGCCTAAAACGCTCAGATGATTATAGTTAGAATATTTGTCCTTTTTACTGCCATAATATCATTTGATATTGTTAGGTTATGAAATGCTCTTAGCAAGATAATAACTAATAGGATGTTTTATGTTTGTTCAATTAACTGACATCTGGCATAAAAATAGTAGTTGTATAATCATAATGAACGCCCTACAAACTACTATAAAACGCCCTATAAACGCCCTAAGGCCCTATGAACTACACATCTGACAATTATGTTAAAGGGTACTTTCTACACATACATTAATTGAAACACATTCATTGGACATCCATTATTCAACCTGGTGAACAACATAAATTATATGGTTATTCGGTATTTCTATTTAAAGTGTCAAGAATTTTATATTCCTTACACACTATATTAACTGCTTAAAAGGTTTCCAATATTTTTTTATTAAGTCATTAAAACAAGAACTATGTTCCACTTGATTTTTAGAAAACATTTCTAAGTCAATGTTAACAAATCCAACAGTAGATAATCCGTTATACAAAGTTCAATTTTTACAAGACAGTTTTTAGTATTATCTGTTACACTTCACTTTTCTTTTTCATTTTCACCTGTGATTCTTTGTGATTTCTTTTACTAAGTAACCATCGGCCTTTTAAAGACTCAAATATTCATGTTTATAGATTATGTATAGTAGCCAACTTTCACTAGGTACACTTAAGGTAGTTCATGAAAACTGTATCGTTTTCCTCATTTGTGAGATGCAGTTGATCTCTCTGTGTGGTATCAAAAGAACTCCACGTTAAAAAATATCAACCTATTCTACTCTATCAAGGTGTCGTCGAAAAAGCGAGGTACATGAATAAATCAAAAACCTCATCAAATCCAAATGTGACCTTAACGGGTACCAATTATTTAGGTCAAAATATCTTAGTTCCATTCCCAACTTCATACTGTAGTTCAGATTTTATCTTTTATTCTGAAATCTTGCCTTATAAATATTGATATATTTACAAGTAATATATCGAGAATCATTCAACGAATTATATAAAATAAAAATACCCAAGAAAAACAAAAACTCACGGCGAGATTTTTGATATCCGTTGTCGTCCGAGCCAAGTCATCCGGTTCGGAAGCTAAGTCAAAGGGGGAAGTTTCCTTCTCTTAAGCACTCTCTGTCAGTGTTGCCACCTTACGGAGAGAGAGGAGACAGTGAACAATAATAAATAAATAATAATAAAAATATTTAAATAGAAAAGAAGAACAAAAACAAATATTAAATAAATTAATAAAATTAATATAAATATTGTAAAAAGTGAAAAAAAAAGATGCAATATAAAAAATCTGGAGTGGCCTACACTCTACTGTCAAATTTTTTGAGTATATAAAACATAACGTCTCATTTAAGCATAACATAAATATCTAAATGGGATATAATTATTAGCATTGCATTCGGACATATCAATTTATAAGCTTATTTTTGTACATCACAAATAATTTATTATTTGCAATTAATTTCATTAGTATAACTACAGCAGTAACATTTTTGAAAAACCAATGTGAACATTTCTTGAAACGAAATATTATCCTACAAGAGAACATGGCTATTGTTCAAATAGCCAGTGGATTTCTTACATCGTTTACTTGACATCCTTCTACATTGAATATTAAAGTAAAATTTTCAAATTTAAAACAGTAAACAACCCTTTTTTTCTCTGAAAAACATCTTAAACAACGAAGAAAATGTTGTTTTAAGGTGATTTGTTAATTAAAGATGTACGATAATTACAGTTATTAATCTCTAAACGAAAGATTTCAATTTTGAATTATCATTTACATTTTTGGTTTTTAACAGAATTATTATACTGGGAATTTTATGGCTTCTTAGTATTTAATAAGATCATTTTCCTTCCCCTTTGTCAAATAACATATATACGAATTTTTTTTTAATGAGTGTTATCATTTACCTGCACAATATTATTCCTCTTATATCTCTTGTAAGTCAATAATATATTTTCATTTTTCCATTAGAAACATCAATTTTACTCAGTGGATTCGCTCAAAAAATTTCTTCAATAATATATTTTCATTTTTCCATTAGAAACATCAATTTTACTCAGTGGATTCGCTCAAAAAATTTCTAAGTCAATGTAAACAATGTAAAAAAATACAAAAAATTCGACAAGTATAGCAGGTGATCTCTTAGTCTAGGATAAACAAAGAGTTTTTATATCGTTATTGCTCTTTCCCGTAATTCAAACTTCATGAATTTTTTTTTATGAATTGCTAATTTTTTGTTCCATTTTTGGTCAAATTGTCATTATTTTTTAACGAGCCGTTTAGCGTCAAAAAAACATTTTCTGAAAACACAAATCGTGCTGTAACGCCCCTTTAGCGAATGTAATTTTAGAAAAAAATATCTCAACTCATTCTCCACATAATGTTCTATTTGTAGGCATAGTTTCATTCTTGTCCGTCAAACAGTATGGCTTGTATCGCTCTCACAAGGTTTGAGATTGAATTATAAGTCAAAATTTTTACATTTTATTGAAAATAAATATTTCCTGTTGTTTTAAAATTCTGAATATATTTTTCGTTTGTTGCATTTGAAACATCAAAGATAATGTCAAAATTTCAAAACTCTAGGGTTATCAGTTTAGGAGAAATAAATGTTTTAAAAAAAAACGGTTTTTGGCAAAAAAAGTGACTTTCCCATCATGCATAATTCTTCCCAAACAATAGGGATCTTCGTCTTATGAGGCCCATTTTTGTGTAAAATATCAACTTGATCCATCAAAGATTCTGGACCGTAGCGTGGTAACAAGCAATGCTAACACACTCACCCACCCACCCACACACAGACATCATCGTAAAAACGTCATAAAACGACTTCTGGGACCTCAAAACATGTAATTCCGTCAAAATCTCGAGATCGAATTTTTTCACGATCACTATACTTTACTTATAGTAAAGTAAAAATACAGATTAAGACACGAGTAAATAAATAAATAGTAGAATATTTTCCAAATATATAGAAAAGAAAAAAAAGAATAATTACGAATAATTAACATTTGAGTCCAGGGGCAGATTTACCTCCGTGGGGACAAGTATGTTCTTCCTCTGAAGTCCTTAAAGTGGCACTTCAGGTAGATCTACTACAGATCTACTTCAGGATGAACACATGGAAACAGACATTAATACTGAGTCCAAGAGAAGTGACAGAGAGCTTTTGAGAAGGAAACTTCAGTCTTGGCTTGCTTGCTGGGATGTTCACTTCGACCTCCGGATCAGGAAGAATAGCGTCACACTTTTCTACTACACCTGGAACTACCATTATACGAACAATGTGTGTACGAAACCTAGTGGAATTCATGTGAACTCTGACACTTCCAACTACACTTCGATCTTAGCACTATACGAACATCAGTATGTGTAATACAGTTGAATTCATATAAACTCAGATACTTTTCTACAAATAGTGGGACTAGAGTTATATGAACACCTTTCATAATGAATACATTTCAATTCATTTTAACTCTAACACTTTTCTAACACACATAGAACTAGTGTTATATGAACATCAAGTAATGGAGTTGAATTACGTTATTGTAACCATCAATAACGATGATAGATATTGAAATATATAGCTAGTTCTAGAAGTCTCTTCTTTTCTTTGTTTTAAAAAAAAAAAATGTTTTTCCATGCAAATCATACTACCGCCGATTATATATATATCAATTTTTCTATGAGGAATAATAGCAAGAAGAAAAGAATTTTAAAGGTAAAAGATGTTTGCCGAAAATTGGGGGTTATACTGTGGATGAGCCCTATTGTTTTTAATCAATATTGTATTATCATAAAAGACACTTTTTTAGCCCAAATATGATTTTAAATCAAAAAAAAATTTCTCCAAAACTACTACTTCTAGAATGTTAAAACTTTCGGATAATAATGAAACTAACAGATACTATAACTAAAACTCTGAAGTGACCTACATTCAACTTTACTATAAGTAAAACAATTTAAACTTGTTTACAACATAATGATTTTTGTCTCCTCAAAAACTTTCACATTCAATCACAAGGCAAAATTTTTACATTTTATTGAAAAAATACCTGTTACTTGTTTAAAAAATTCTTTTCATTTGTTCCTTCTCTGATTAAATCATGAATGAGTACTTTATAACTCCGTCTTAAAGTCCTATCTGCTTATCCAATACAACGGTGCCTAAAATCATTGCATCTTATTCCCAAAAACTCACTTTACTTGATTATTACCGCTTTTTAAAATTTCAAAGCGGAAGAATTTCATTAATTAAGTGAAAAAAATTAACTGGAAAAATCAAAATGCTTAATATATTTCTATTTATAATTAGCAGGCTAAATATGATAAGAAAGCTGTAATAATAACAATATACATAAAATTTAATACATTTTTATTAATTTAATGTGTTTATAAATTAACAAAAATCCAATAAACCTTTAAAAATTATATATATATATATATATATATATATATATATATATATATATATATATATCAAAGTCCAAACTACAGTAAGAAATCAGAAGAAAGACTAAGATCTTTATATCGTAGAAAGCTGTCTTCGTCAGAGTCAAATCTCAACTGAGAGATATATCAAGTCAATAGTTGAGATTTGACTCTGACAAAGACCACATGTTAGGATATAAAGATCTTAGCCTATTTTCTAATTTCTTACCGTGTTTTGGACGTTGATTATTGTTTCACTTGTATATTGTTAAATCAATATATATATATATATATATATAAAAAGATTTCACATAAACACGTGAAACAACAATCAATGATCAAACCACAATAAGAAATGGGAAAACAAGACTAAGATCTTTCAACCGTAACAAGCGGTCTTCGTCAGAGTCAGAGATGTTGGGTTTTTGACTCTGACGAAGACCGCTTGTTACGGTTGAAAGATCTTAGTCTTGTTTTCCCATTTCTTATTGTGGTTTGATCATTGATATATATATATATATATATATATATATATATATATATATATATATATATATATATATTATATATATATAAGTAAAGTCACAACTATAGAACACAAAAAAGGGAGCTAACACTCACGATTTTCGATCATTTCGGCTGTCTTGCCGTTTTCAGGAAGGTAGAAAAAGAAAGGATGAAAAGAAAAAGGAGAAGGGAGAAAGAAGCGGAGACATGTATACGTTCACCGACCAATATAAACACCGATACAGTGACTCTCAGTGCACCCACCATACTGTATAAAAATTCTTTTTATATTAATAATAATATAAAGATACTTTTACAATTGTTGTAAAAAGACACGATTTTTATGTGTTTATATCAGTCATAACTAATGACTGATTTAAAAATTCAAACATATCTATTCTTGTACTACGGATAGAAGTAGTACTACGAATAAATTATAAATATTTAATTAAAATTAATAAAAATTAAAAATTAATTTATGAAATATTAAATTTAATTTTATCTAATTAAATTTAATCGTGCACCAGTTTAAGCTGTTAGTAAATAAAATAATAAAAAAAGTGGTATATAAGTACAGAAAGAGAGAAAAGAAAAAAAAAGAGAAAGGAAGGAAAAAAATCATAAACTTAATATTAATAAATGAGGCTAAAGTGAGAAATATTCAAAATACAGCAGAGAAAATAAGGTAAAATCTAAACTCTAGAGTGCCAAAATGGGAAAAAATAAATAGCCAAATTGTTAAAGAATGCATAATGAAACTAAAAAGGTTAATATAAAAAAAATAGGAAGTCATCTGATTAAATTGAGGCCAGGGGAATTTCTTGACCCAAATGAAGGCTTCCTCAGAAGCCCTTAAAGTGGTCTGGGTGTCATCTTTGGAGATTTGTCTCAAAGCTTGAACCCTAAAGCAATCATTGAAGGGAAGGTTATGGAAACTTGCGTGGGTAGCGACAGGCAACTGCTTGCGTTGACCAACGGATGACCTGTGACCATTCATATGGAGGCTAAATGACGTGGAAGTCAGGCCTACGTAGAATGAGTAACATTTGTTTGCAGTCCAGACGATAAACGCAATTGCTGGATGTGGCTGGAACTGGCAAAGGAGACAGGGTTATTAAGGTCGATATAAAATGGCTGTTAGGGTTGATGGTGAGACAGGTGAGGCACTTCCTTCTGCATCATTGCTTTGTGCTAAAAGTGTCAGGTGAAGGGCGGGAACGTTTAAAACTTCTATGGGAGAAGATATTACCTAGAGTAGGGGGTTGTCTAAAGGAAATAAGGGGTGATTTGGTGAAAATATTAGATGGATCGGGGAGGATAATAGGAGAGGGAAGAGTTCTTTGATAACTGCGCATAACTTATTAATTCTAGGAAAGTATGTGGTGGTGAGGAAGGGGCTATTATCGCTTATTAAGAAGCGATATTATATTATATAAGCGTATATATTATATACGCTTATTAAGAAGATTTAATTCAAGAAATTTAATTTTTAGTTGACTAATCTGGTGTCGTTTATCCTCAATATTGCTGCAATATTATAATATATATATATATATATATATATATATATATATATATATATAAAACAAATTCAATAATATATCAACCGTTGGATAGAATAGGTGTTTCAATAATATATCAACCGTTGGATAGAATAGGTGTCATTCTATCACCTCTCTATAGGTAAAAATTGACCAAATCCCGATTACATTATACACTTATTCTATCCAACGGTTGATATATTATTGAATTTGTTATATTATTGGGTTTATATAAATACAACTAAAAATTGACCGAATCACGATTACATTATACACCTATATATATATATATATATATAAATATTTCACATAAACACGTGAAATAACAATCAATGATCAAACTACAATAAGAAATGCGAAAACAACACTAAGATCTTTCAACCGTAACAAGCGGTCTTGTTACCTAGTAACTTGTTACCTCAAAAACCCAACTAGGTTTTTGTCTCTGACAAAGACCGCTTGTTACGGTTGAAAGGTCTTAGTCTTTTTTCCCATTTCTTATTGTGGTTTGATCATATATATATATATATATATATATATATATATATATATGATAAAAATTGAAGAAAAGTAACACACAGAGTAAAGAAACACTTAGAAACTCAAATTTTCGGAAAATCCGTTTTCAGGATAAAAGGGAAGAGGAATAAATATCTGGTTTGTGTAGGATAATTTTATTTATTATTTTTCAAAGAATGTTTCCAATTTTGAATCTGTTTTACATTTTGGTCTTTTATAAAATTATGATACTCCGAATTTTATTACAAGTTATTGTTTTTTATCATATCCTTTTGTGAAAAATCATAAAAATCTCATTTACTCTCAACAGGTGTTAGTTTTTTCCTGCGTTCTATCCTCTATTATATGCTTGCTGTAAATTTACATTGAGAAAAATTTATAAAATTCATTAGCCATTTTTGCATACTATAATTAAAAATTACCCAAAAATAATTTGATTCACAAACACAAAAAATCTACATCTGATATTAATTTTTGTGAAATGGTGCAACATATACGTGTAGATTCATTAGATCATTTTGTTAGACAAATCTGTCACACCATGGGAAGCAATAGAAATCATATGTTTGATTAGTGTTGATTTTTTACATGTCGTAATTTTATTTTTGTCATATTAAGTCATTAAATCATTTCAAATTTTATCATCAAACCTCTAAACATAAATTTTATTTCAATCGATTTACATTGGTTACATCGATTAAACTCATAAAAATTGGTTAGTCAATGTAAGCAATGTAAATAAAAGTCAACAAATCCGACAAGTAAAACTAATTAAGTAATCATTAAGAATGCAAAAATAAGTTAAGAAGGAATTTGAAGTATTATTACTATTGAATAAATTGTATGCAATTTATTATTCAATATTTATACAATAATATTGATTTATTTATTTATTTATTATACAATAATATTCAATAATACTATTGAAGTATTATTGTATCAAATAGCACAATTACTATTTGAAGTATAATTTAAGGAATTAACTGGTTAACACAATAAACGGGTTTAAAGGAAAGGGACGCCACGCCGACCACTAAACTAGGAGAGGAATGGCGCCTTTTGAGTATGATAGCTTTACCGCCACTCTAATCAATGCAATACACAATGTATTAAACTGCTTCTTAACAAAATAAAAGATATGTAATCAATATGTACCTTAAATTAATATTGATAAATTAAATTTTAAACAGTTTTTAAAATAAGAAATCAAAAAATAAATATAAATATTGTTAAAATGAAAAAAATAAATAAATAAAATAAATAAAAAATATGTACATATGAAAAATATAAATTAATGTATCAATGAATAAATAAATAATAGAAAATTTTAAAAAACATCAAGGAAATAAAAAATTAATAATTACGAATAATTAACAATTAAGTTCAGGGGCAGATTTACCTCCGTGGGGACAAATATGTTCTTATCCAAACTCTAAACCAATTTCTTTTAAAAGTCGTTTGAATATTCATGTTTGCTGAATTTTATTGTAAAGACGTCTATTATCTTTTAAAACTGTTAAGTAATTAGTATAATTGAATCAATTTTACATTAATTAAATGCTAATTCTTGATATTTACAAAAGAAATATCAATTAATGTTGCTTACTTTTGAGTGATTTAATAATACATTTCACTTTATACATGGTGAAACCAATGAACCTACCACTGGAATCAAATGTGTTACAACTTTCTTTTATATTTAAATTAAACCAACTAAAGTAAATATTTTATATTTAAACGTTGTTCTTTTAAGAAAGTTTTATTAAGAAAAACATTTCATTGAATGTATAATGCATGATTTGCCAATATAAACATATATCAAATTTTTCTTATCTCAACCACATATACTATACAGTTGTTGTAATCCATTCGAACGTTCTTGAATTAAAACTTGTATATATCAGTTTTGAATAACTAGCTTCTAGAGCATGCATTTAAAAGCTTCTTCAATATTCAAGTAGCAGGTTAGAGTGAATCATATGAGTGAATTCTGTTAATAATTTGATTCATAAAACAATACAAGCTGCAGCCTGCTCAAAATCTATGGACACCCAACAAGGAACCAACAGACATGATCAGAACAACTTGAGAAAACGATTCTGGTAGGCCTTCTATGTTTGGTTGATTGAACAAAATAAAATATGATTTATATTAGAAATAATTATTATTAATAATAATTATTATTAATAATATGCATGTATTTAAGATAAAATATCATATAATGTATTATATGATATCATATATTATGTGATATGCTATTTTGCAAAGAACATTTCATACTAAACGGAAAATATTACATTAGACATTCAAAAGCCTTACCTATACTAATATGACGATTTTAAGCATCATGAGACACCCACCCGTACCTTAAAAATTATGTGTGACAAAAATAAAAAAGATAATAAAAAAATAAGTAGTCTTAAAGAAATGACTTCGGCTTGGTCTTTGAGTGTAAAGGGAGTTTACGATAGACGCCTTCGAATCAATGAATAACCACATATACACGTATATATATTATAATTAATGCTCAAACTACAATAAGAAATGAAAAAAGACTATGACTTTCAACCGTAACAAAGGCTCTTCGTCAGAGTCAAATCTCAACTGACCAAAGATGTAGAAATATCTGCTAATAAGTAGAGAGGAATGGGAGGGAAGAGAGGTATTTTAAAAGGTGTAAAGTGGTGGAAAGAACAATATACCAGGGAGAGATGTTAGGATAAACAAAGAAGTACAGAAAGAAAAAAGTATGTAACTATCTCCTAGCTGTCAACCCTACTTTTAAAGGGTGTAAAGTGCTGGAAAGGATAATAGATCAGGGAGAGATGTTAGGACAAAGAAGTACTGGAAGAAAAAAGTAAGTAACTATCACTGAGCTGTCAACCGTTTTAGATGTTTCTACATCTTTGGTCAGTTGAGATTTGACTCTGACTAAAACCGCTTGTTACGGTTGAAAGATCTTAGTCTGTTTTTTCGTTTCTTATTGTGGTTTGGACGTATATATATATATATATATATATATATATATATATATATATATATATACAAAGATTTCACATAAACACATGAAATAACAATCAATGATCAAACCACAATAAGAAATGGGAAAACAAGACTAAGTCTTGTTTTCCCCCATTTCTTATTGTGGTTTGATCATTGATATATATATATATATATATACATATATATTAAGCTATATTCACACAAAGAACACACAGAATGAAACAGAAACTCACTACTATATTTCGATGGCCTCGTCATCAGGAAGATAAATGTGAGACGCTCCAAAAACAGACAGCGACTACCGTTGCCTATCTTCGGAGCGACTCACATCTATCTTCCTGATGACGAGACCACCGAAGTATACTAGTGAGTTCCTGTTTTATTTCTGTGTTTCTGTGTGTTCCTTGTGTCAATATAGTTTACTGAGTTCCTGGAACCGATTCATCTAATTGGGTATATATATATATATACACGGGAATATTATATCGTAAAAGAATCATTCGTTATAAAATAAGTTATTTTAGGTTAGTTCTATATAAGTTAACTGCAAAAAACCATGGATTTTATGATGCTCTCCAGGGTGAATGATGTTTGCCAAAAGAGAATGTTATATTCAATCTATATGTTATACTACTCAACAGGGCTGTGGAGTCGGAATCGGGCATATTTTCCACCTGGAGGAGTCGGAGTCGGGCATATTTTCCACCTGGAGGAGTCGGAGTCAAAAAAAATCAGCCGATTCCTACTCCTACCTAGTTATTACTTGTGTACATGAAAATGAGATAAAATGATAAAACATTATTAATTAGTCCAAGTAGAATTTTTTCCTCCGGAGAAAGACATTGGACATTTGATGATAGAACACAAAATGGCTAGTTTAATACAAAATAGTTGACCTTGCTTGTTCAGTGTTTACTTTGTTATAAGTAAATATAATATCAAACTTCTTCGTTATTTAATGTCGTTTTTAGACATAATATAAATGCCTAAATAGGAGTTGTTTATTAGTCTTTCATTCCTAGCGGTCGATTCAGTCAAGGACCATCTCTATAATGAGGCTGTTTGTTCGGCTATGACCTATGGATGCTCCGTCTGGTTTAGAGCTGCACCAACGAACAAGGCTTGTATCCAGATCGTTCAGAATAAGTGTGGCCGCCTTATAGCCAGGGCTCCTTGGTACGCCCGAACTTTGGGTATTCATTATGATTTGAAAATGGAATCCATAGATAGTTACATCACCCGACTTACTACCAATGTAGACAATAAACTACCTACTCATCCAAATCTCCTTGTACAAGCTTTAAATCCTGCCACCAACCTTCCTCAATCTCACTGAACAATTACTTCACCCATGGACTATTTTCTCAATTCATGACTAAAAACAGTTTGCACTACGGAAAACTATAACCAACAGGAACACATGACCGCGTTATATGACATCATTAATATCCAAACGCACATCATTAATATACAAACGAACTTAATATCCGACATGAATAACTGACAGTCCAAGTTATCAGAACAAAAATCAAGCAGTAGAAGGCCTGTAGTCTGGAACTCCAAGTTACGATCTCCATTATAGTGCGCATATATATTCGTTGGTCGTTCGATTCCTGGCGGTAGTACAGATAGTGATTGAACCAGTTATCAATAAAAAAGCTTATTTTGGTATATCACACTACTGAAACGAATAGTATCATTGGGGTAATTTACCACCGCGGTAACAAGACTTTTGTAAAGACAAAGAAAAAAAAACGTGTTCCGAAACAAACTTTTACAGGAGAACATGGCTTTTGTTCCCATAGCCAGTGGATCTCATTCATGACCATCTAAAACATTACATGGCCAGTGGATCTGATACATGTAATACTGGTTATCTGACCACCTTCTACATTGAAGAATTAAGCCAAAGTTTTCGTTCGGAGACTTCAAAATATTGCTATTTTGTTTGAAAAACGTCAGAAACATTCAACAAAAAATATCCTATAACCGAGAAATCAGCTTAAAATTAATATCCGTTTTGCAGGTTTAGAACAACAGAGTCCATTCCTTATACTGCAATATTAGCCAAAGATAATACCATTCGTAAACACAAGAATATATACATCCGATAGTAAGTTTTGTTCAAGGGTGCAACATATAGATTTATTAGCGTATTTTCTTAGACAAATCCATTATACCATGGAAAGTATAGAAATTACAAGTTTGATTGGCGTACATTTTTTAGATGTAAAATTTTATTCATCTTACATCTCACATTAGGTCATTAAGTCATTTTAATTATTTCATTAAACCTTTAAACATCAACTAGACTACCGGTGACCCGTTGGGTCATCCAAGACCTTTATTTTTAATGCAATCATGTTCACATAAATGCAGATAAACTCTAAATGAATTAATTATTAATAAAGAGGATAATGAACATATTTTTAAGACAGTTCTTTTTATTTGCACTTTTGGTACAATTTGAATTTTCCAAAAAAAAACTTTAATATTTTCTTTCTGTTTGACCCTACTGAGAGCAACAATTGACCATGTTGAAATGCTGTTTTACATAAATGAACTAAAACTTTCTTTAGAGTCCTCCTTGAGACTTATGAATAGTCATGGCAAATACTAACTGAATTGAAAATTGAATCCTTAAAAAAGGAATGTTCTCCTCTTCAGATAAAACAATTTTCAATTTTGGAATTAAAACTATTTCCCCTGGACACCGTGATGCAATAATTTTATAAACAATGAAATTATCATAAAGCTCCTCAGTTATTAGTCTTGTTGCATTATACAAGCGCGGTGGATTAACGTTTCTCATACATATATATGACAGAAACTTTCTTTTTGAGTTCTAGCTTATGTTGGAGAAATCCAGACAACTCTAGTGAGTCAAGCAATTCTTGAGGGTAATGTGTGGGTTCTGTTCTTAAACAAACCGAGTTGTATGACAGATATTGTTTAACTCCTGGGAATTATTCAATGAACCTATGAATAATTTTACTGTGTGTATCATTAAATGAAACTAACTAACAATCTTTGTTGGTTGGCGAATGATGAGTAAATGTATTCAATCCACTAATCAATATTATGTGCACGGATAAACCAATATTTATCAGAAATTTAGAGTATTCCTCATCTTCTTCTTGAACTCTCATATTGCAAGTTAAATGAAATTTAGTTATTGTCAATAATTTTATAAATTATTATAAAAATAATTTTTAATAATTGTAATAGATTAATCAAAAGAAGAATGTATATGAATTATGACAAAGTAGTTTTTGATTACGGAAATAATTGTGTGGTGTTAATATTTTACTTATATTAATTTGATAATTTGTATATTAGATTTTGGAAGCTTACTGCACAAAAGTCCCTTTGGCGCAGACGGTAGCGCGCTGGACCTCCAATGACATGGTTGTGGGTTCAATTTCCACGAAATTTCTAATATTTTATTCAGTTTAGAGCATATTCAAATATTTAAACAAGAACATCAGAGTTTTATAAGAGTAAATAGATAGATAGGTTTTATTTCAGTCTATTTGGTTAAAAAATGTCCAAGTCAAAATAAACAATGTAAATAAATGTGAACGAATCCAACAAGTGTGGCAAGCAGGTGATCCATTAGTCCAGGCTAACTATTGAATTATTATAGTTTTAATGCACTTTGCGATAATTGAAGGTTCACGATTTCTTTTTATAAATTGCTAATTATTATTATCATTATTATTACAAAGTACTAATTCTTATTATTAGCCACCTGTCATCTGTTTTTTAATAATAAAAAGATGAGCTGGAGTCGGTACTGGATTCGGAGTCGGCTGTTACAAAATAGAGGAGTCGGAGTCGGTCATAATAGGTCCGACTCCACAGCCCTGCTATTCAACATATCTAATTGTCAGACATATATTCCTTGTATGTTTAAGAACTCATTTACTTTTGGGTAATAGCGGAACAAAGGAAAGGAACTTTCCTGTTCTTTTTGAAAATAGGAATACTATTTCCATGCTATATCTCCAGCAATTTTAGAAACATAACGTTCGTATTAGATATTGTCATACAAACATTTCATGAGCTTATTATATTGAAAGAGTAACATTACACAAAAAATAATTACAACAACAATACGGTTAATATTTATAAGCAGTTTATCAGGAGATTATTTTATTTAAATATTGTCACACTACTATATTTATGAGCTTACAATATTAGATGAGGAATATTACATTGAAATCACGAAAGTCCTATCTATAGTAATATGAGAAGTTATAAGTGAACATGCAAATTCATAAGGGACAACATACCTATCACAAGGACGAAACAAGAGAATGAGGTCTTAAGGACTGTATTCAGAGACCCAGTAGTCAGCAGTAGGATCCTCAACCAAAGTCACATGGTTCATATGTGGAATGGGATCAAAATGGATCTCTTAATCAGAGTAGGCTAAGTAAGTTGAGGATAGAGTAATTGACTCCTGTGATGGCTATTTTATAACAAAATTTGAAGAAATTCAAATATCTTAAATGTATAGCCATCGGAAGAGATGATCATATAGACACAATATGATAAGAAATTAATATAGACTGTGCTGTTAATTAAGTTATGGTTAGGATGGAATTATTGTCTAAACCGGTAGCTGTTAAGTTATTCATAATTACAAGTAATAACTGCTTACCTGAAGATAACTAGAGAATAGTTGAAACATGTTGCAGGTAATACAACCAAGAGACCACCATGGAAAAATATCTGCCTTTTATTCACCCAGCCAAAATAGAAACAGTGATTATCCACAGAGCAAAGACCAGTTTAACTTCAAGATCAACAAAACTAATTGCACGAAAGAGTCTCTATGTGAAGAAGTTCGAGTCTAGTGTTAATATACTTTATCAAGAGGGACTGTGCAACCTCTACTACTGTTGACATGATGACAGAGGCTCCTTTGTCTAGAAGACTAATTAGACCCTCAAGAAATGAAAAATTAGCATCTGCAGTCTTCTGTCCCACCCGACCCACCATGAAAACGATTATATAAATGAACTCAGGAGTTTACTGCAGAGTGAAGCTCATACTCAATGTCATTATTCTTATTTTAAAGAGGGACTTTGCAACCTCTAAGCCCATTGGCAGTACACCGGAGGCTTCGCAGGGCAGCAAGTAACTGGGTCCTTTTTAACAGCTGCATACTCCAATTCAACTTGACGTACAAAAACTATTCTTATTGGTCACTAACTCAACTTATACATATTTAGTATACAGATAAATAAAAAACAGGTTTGCCACGGCATACACGAGGGTCCACGTTTGATTTTGAAGATGCGACTATAGTAGAAAAAGAAAAAGATGAGCAAAGTAGAAAGACACTTGAAATGCTACATATTAAAAAGGATCTAAGTTCGATTCATCATAGAAGTGATATTACTAATTTAAGTAATATTTATTCTGGAGTGTTGTGCTGTGATTTAGTGAAATTTAATTTATTTAGTTCTTTTGAGTGAACAGTGTTGAAGTTACTTGTAATGTTATCTTATTAGTCAGGTTGAAGGTTTTGTCCGGTTAAGTTGTTGTTCCTTTAAATAATGTAAATTTCATTTTCTTAGTCAAAAAATTCTTACTTCTGCAAGTTACTGTTTTATTTATCTCTGAAGTACTTCTACTTATAATATTCATAAGTTATAACAATTCATTTTCATATTGTTTATATGTTGGATGTTGATATTTGATTTCTTATTATCCTTTGTTTGTAGGCCTATGACGAAGTTTTTAAAATAAAACCGAACGTCGGCAATGAGAGTTTGATTTTTGATCCTAGAAAATTAGACCAACTCAGTTGGGTTTTTGACTCTGACGTAGACCGCTTGTTACGGTTGAAAGATCTTAGTCTGTTTTCCCATTTCTTATTGTGGTTTGATCATTGATTGTTATTTCACGTGTTTATGTGAAATCTTTATATATATATATACAATTAAAACAAACGGTCCAGCGGACTTTTTTAAATAAAATAAATTTAAAACGAAGGAAACACACAGAAAGACACAGACATAACTCACATCTATATTTCGACCATCGTCGTCATCAGGAGGTGTGAAGAGCGAAGAGTCCCGCAGGAAGGCAGGGCCGCCCTGCCTTCCTGCGGGACTCTTCGCTCTTCACACCTCCTGATGACGACGATGGTCGAAATATAGATGTGAGTTATGTCTGTGTCTTTCTGTGTGTTTCCTTCGTTTTGAATTTATTTTATATATATATATATATATATATATATATATATATATATATATACATTTAGAAAATGCTATAAAAACTCACTTTATACATATCGTGTAGATAGAAAGCAGACATATTTCATTAAAGTGCATCGCAGTTACCAGCATTCACAATCTTCTGGCTGAGAGATTCGATGCTACAAACTAGGAGTGCCAAAACATATCCTTTCGAGGGCCAGTGATTCACCTGCTTATGGTCTCGAGGGTCATCAAAGATTTGGTGAGGGCTATATTAAAAAATAAATGACAAGGTAAGTTCGAACTGATAGCATAGCGGTGTAGACTTGATGCACAAGCATGACTGATGTAATTTTAGACCAATGGACTCAAGCAGGTTGAGTGCAAGGTCTACTCAAGACGGTCAGTCGGAAAGTTCGCCATAACTAGCCCAATCAAAGAGCGTTTATTGCTAGTAATTTTAATATGAAATAAATAAATAAATATTTGTTATATGAATGAAAAAGAATAGTTATGTCTCGTCCTAAGAGTTTAGCTACATTTTTTTCAATTCTAAAAAATTATAGTAACGAGTTAGAAATTTATTGGCACCTCGCGGTTCATATTTCGCCCATGGGTCGTGAGATTGACACCCCTGTTGAAAACCAATTTCCTTCAACAGAAGAAATCGAAATTGAAGTTATCCAAGTGACATGTTTCACAAGAATACATAAGCATAAATATATATTTATAAAAGTATCGACAATGAAGTAGAAACAAAATAAAAGTTTATCAGGACTCAGTCAGACAAGTTCAAATGAAACTTACAATACCGACGTTTCGGTTTTTATCTAAAACCTTTTTTCATAGGCCTTCAAAACAGAAAATTTAAGAAATAATCCAAATAATCAACAACTAAACGTAAATAAAAATCCCAAGAAAATACAACCTGGAAATACAATAGCAATACCAGACAACATACAAGTGAGAGGACTTACAAAAGTATGTTATAACGAAACTTAACAATTACATTAGAGATTTTTAATAAACAATTTGAGATTTCAAAACAATTATCCAGTTTGAAAAAACACGCGACACTGAACTATAACCAAGCGAGACAACGAATTTCACCATACAAAGCAAAAAGGCACTAAACAATATAGAAACAATCAACAATATTTAACTTTACATACCCGAATAAATACAATATAAATTTAAAAAGCCACTTCTATAATTAATGGATTACTAATACATATATAACATTTCTAGAGTTTTCCTTCTCCCGAAGATTTCATACTTCTGTTTATCTCTTTCTTTGGCTATTGTTTTTATTTCACTAAAATGAAAAGTATAGGCATCATTAATACTATATATATCTAAAATAAAATTTTCATCAGTTCAATTTGAACCTGCAGAACTGACGGAGTCCTGATAAAAAAAATATTTTGTTTCTACTTCACGGTCGGTACTTTTATCAAAATATATAAAATATTATACAGGTTAAGAGATCAAGGAAGGGAATGTAGTGGGTGTTTAAAAGTGAAACGGAAATCAAATAGTGTATATCTTATGTTCACAAGAAAAGAGCAAAAATATTACAACAGAAAAGTTAAATAAAGGGTATAAGACAATAAAAAGTTAAATACTAAAAGAAGAAAATGCGGTTGTCTGATAGGTTAAATACGGTAATAAGACAACAGGAGAAGGTTAAATAAGGTATATAAGATAATAGAAGGTTAATTATATTTAAAGGTAATGGCAGAGATTAAATAAATTTATAAATATATTAAATCAGTTTAAAGACGAAATTTATAAGAAAATAAGAGAAACTAATACTAGGAAAAGAGCTTGGAGGGGAAATAATCATTTGAGTTCTTCTTACGAGCTTTCGGTACTAGTCCTGCGAGATTGACAGTAGGAGAGGTTCTGAAGAAAGCCCAGGAGGGGGAAATGCGTCATGGCAAGAGAAAGTCACTTGGCCAACTCCGATTTTGATTAACTCCTGATGGAAGGAAATTAGTTTGGAACATCGAATCTCTCAGTCAGAAGATCTTAAATGCAGAGGCTGTGGTTCACTTCAATGATATATATATATATATATATATATATATATATATATATATATATATATATAAACATCGAACCAATAATTAGAGACTGTAAGTGTGTGCTTTTGATTTCTCTATGTTTCTTTTTTTACATTGAACTATATATATGTATGAGATCAAACCACAATATGAAATGGGAAAACAAAACTAAGATCTTTAGCAGTATTGTACGATGGTGCGCTCACTTGTGAACTTATTGGGCGCAATGGATAGTCTTGCTTATGTGTTTTAACGTTCCCATAAATATACCCAGGGCTGAATTCCCCAATAACTGGTTTTAACACTTTTTCTTTACTTTCCCTATTTACTGATTTGATAAGTTTGTTCAGTTCCACTTTCAATTGATTTCTAGGGTTCCTATTAATCTTCTTAAACTTAGAAGTGTCGCTAAGGATGGTATCTAATTTCTGTTTATAGTCTTGTCTATCCATGACAACAAATATGTTGACTTTGTCGGCTCTTCTAACTATTATATTTTCGTTTTTTCTCAATCCTTTTGCTGCTTCTCTTAGTTCCTTTGTCAGTAGTTGACTACTTCTATAATCTCTTTTCTTGGTTCCTTCCCACTCTTAACTGATATTGCAGGTCTGGTTTAACGGTTATTACATTTTCTTCATGAAGTTTAAGCAAGCTATTATATAATATTTCAAGTTCAGTTTTTTTCCTTATTGAATCGAATTTAGTTTGTGTGTGACAATTAATTCCAAGCGACAGGAATTCAATTTCATCTTGGCTTACTTCATGGTTGGACAGATTTATGTAAGTAACCTGTTTTTTCGGAGAACCTGTTTACCATCAAAGAAAATGGAGAACAATATGAAACATCTGTTTATGTCAAACCCACAAATGCGGGTATTTATTTAAACGCTCGAAGTGAATGTCCAGAAAAATACAAGAACGGAGTTAGTTATAAAGGCACATATTCACAGAGCATATAAAACTTCATCCATCTGGGCGCTCTTTCAGCGAACAGGAGAGAGATTGAAACAAGTATTGGTTAATAATGGGTACAGCAATAAGCAATATGATACATGTATGAGAGAATATATAAACAAAATACACCGAAACAATGAAAGACAACAAGAGGCCAATAACGAAGGAACAACCCATATGGTACAGTATAAAAACCAATAGTCTAGGGCTTACAAAACCGATGAACGGATTTTAAAAACTATCATCAAGGCAAATACGACATGCTGGAACCCAAATGACCGATTGAAACTTAACACTTACAACAAGAGTTCAACGACTGCAAGCATGGTTATCAGAAATAACTCAATAAAGAAAGAAGCACTCCAGAGAACCAATGTAATATATAATTATACGTGTAAAACTGGAAACTGTGAGTTCCAGAATTCTAGTTACATTGGTTCTACGACAACGACATTGTCCAGGAGGTTAACCATGCATCTTGCAGCAGGAGCCCCCAAATAGCACACATTGAATAGTCACCATGTGAAGTTAACAAGACAAATGCTCAATAGTAATACCGAAATAATTACCCAAGAGAATGACCATAACAGACTTCTGATTATAGAGGCGCTGCACATCCTAGACAAGAAACCATCATTAAATGCCCAGGCTAGTGGATTTAATAGGTTTTTAAAGTTATATGGAGAAAAAAAGCGAGATGAAGAAGCCTGAGAAGGAGGTAACACTGATATCACCAGTTGAAACTGCCAACCCAACTGTAGCCTCCAATAATAGCACTTTTCTTTTTCAACATTTTTTTTGTAGTTTAATACCTTTGTAGTTTGTATTTAGATGTTATTTAGATTGTAGAATATACATCGATAATGGTTATTGAATAACCAAAACCGGTCTGTTTTTATTTTTAGTGTAGTGTAGTTATCAGTAAAAATAAATATTGATGAACTATAAAAGCAAATCTTTTGGTAAGCTTGATTATGCTCTTCCCTGCCAATGGAAGTCTTTAATAAGAAGATTGGAAAAAGTATCGAGGAAATATATATAAATAGTATATATATAATATATATATAAATATATATATATATATATACATTAAATAAGTGTTATTAGTGTTAAATATGTTATTAATAGTGTTAGATATAAATAGTGTCAGAATGTGTATATATGAAAGGAAAAGTTTGGGCCAGTTGATTTTCTTATTCCCCGAGCAACTCAGAAGAGCCTGTAGAGAGAAACTCTAAAAAGGTAACCAAGCATGAAGGTTTTTAGAAACATGTTTGCAAGAAGGATTGCTACTAACCTTCACTAATATATATATATATATATATATATATATATATATATATATATATATCGGCTTAAAAACGAAGAAAAGCAACACACAGAGAAAGAGACACACCTACAAACTCAAATTTTCGGATGATCCGTCTTCAGGAGAAAATTTGAGTTTTTAAGTGTGTCTCTTTCTCTGTGTGTTGCTTTTATTCGTTCTTAAGCTGATTTGCGTCCAGTTTGGATCGTTCTTTTCGAATTTTGAGTGATATATATATATATATAAAATAAATTCAAAACGAAAGAAACACACATAAAGACACAGACATAACTCACATCGATATTTCGACCATCGTCGTCATCAGAAGGTATGAAGAGCGAAGAGTCCTGCAGGAAGGCAGGGCGGTGACTTCACACATCCTGATGACGACGATGGTCGAAATATCGATGTGAGTTATGTATGTGTCTTTCTGTGTGTTTCCTTCGTTTTGAATTTCTTTTATTTTAAAAACGTCCGCTGGACCGTTTCTTTTAATTGTGGTATATATATATATATATATATATATATATATATATATATATAGTTCAATATAGACAAAGAAACATAGAGAAATCAAAAGAACATACTTACAGTCTCTAATTTTCGGTTTGAACCGTCTCCAACCATCTCTGAACCAGTGCGCTTGGTTTCCCTCTCTTATCTCTCCTGAAGACGGTTGAAACCGAAAATTAGAGACTGTAGGGGTGTTCTTTTGATTTCTCTATGTTTCTTTGTCTATATTGAACTATATTTGTCCGTTTTGGATCGTATTTCCAACGAAAAAGTATATATATATATATATATATATCCTAGAAATATAACTGGATAAAAATCATATTAATCCTAGTCCTGTATTTTCTTCCTTTCTATTTCAGTGGATCCATAAAGTAAAAAAAATCCATAATGAACACTTTTTGTCCATATTGTCTGTTTCTCTTGCCACTTCCAATATGTTCCCCAATCCTTCACACATTTTCTACAGATGTGTTCTTATCCCCATTAACCATTCAGTCACAGAAACTTGAGCTCCAGGAGTAAAACCACAGATGCCGAGGTTGTCTTTCAGAAGAAACAAAAAAAGGTATGAGTAGAAAGTAAAAGATTGGAAGCATTAAAGAAGATGAGTTAAATTAAAAACTTCAAATACAAACTAAATCATGATATTACCTTTCAGGTAAATATAAAACAATACTAGTGTACATTGAAAATAAAGTTAAACCAAATAATTTCAAGAATGTATCTACTTAAAGAGCATTTGAGATAATTTTTTTAGTTTGCTGTCGTAGAACATGCTACGGTAACGGTTTTTACATCCAGAAGTTCTTTCTTGAAGGTATTACCTTGGACTTCGTCAGTAAGACTTTTAACGAAGTTATATTTATCATTTCTATCGATAAATCTTGAAGTGTATATTGGTGAGAAAAGAAAGGGCTGTTGAAAGGAAGGAGAGAGAAGTGGACCTTGGTAATGGAGGAGCCCAGCGCGGTGGAGGGGCGAGGCCGTCGACCCGTCCTTACTGCCAGCCTACAACGTCAATCTCCAGCCCACTCCCCTTTCTCTCTGCTCATTCCCTTCCGTCCATGTATGCACACTTGCCTCATTTACTTCAGTTCACCACTTTCCTTCATTTACTTTGATCCATTTCCAATAAAATCCATCTACTGTCATCATTAAAATAATCAACCAGATATCAAACCAGACAAGGAAGTTTTGTACAAGAATTGAACACTAACCACCTCCCTTTCTGAAGAAGTGGTAATTCAGCTAGAGTATCATTAACAAAACTGACCACCAAATTAATGGTATACTCGTTCTCAGAATTCACCACAACGAATCTGAGTGCAGTATATGAAACAAGGTGATGGACTGGTGCCAAATGACAAAAACTTATTCATACATATAAAGCAGTGTTTTTAGCCATTAGAAAAGTGAATGAGAAACATGATTTTCATTGTGCCCATATAGCCATGTCAAATTGAAGCCATAAATTACATTTCTTTGTTTACCGATGAATCAACCAACGCTCCCACATATACACCAGAGTATGAAATGCTACGATTCTAAAAACAAACTATTTTATAATTTTACACTGTTGTCTTTACGTTGATTTATAATTCAAGTTTTTATAGAACAATCTCTTTATATATTTGTATAATCATAATCTTAAATGCTATTTCGAAAACTTCATAAAAAACTGATCATTAGAATAAAACTAGCATGCTCACAGTTCAAAAGGAGGAGATGACATCTATTTGTAAAAATTTTTTAAAAACTTTTCTTTGGAATAACACAAAAAAATATAAATTGCTGTTTTTTTGCCATATAAATTCTGGTAAAAATAAATTTATTATTATTTTTCAAAAATATTACGTCATATAAATTTTATGCTTTGAGGTTTCCAAATACTTTTTATGGCTTTTTTTTTATAATGTCTGTGTGTTTGTTTTGGAGGGGATATCCCAAAGTTTGTGGGCACACTGCAGTGCACATCGTTAGATGGATATAATAATAATAAGATAAAAAACATCTGGAGTGGTCTACAATCAACTTTACTATAAGTAAAGGTAATACAAACTCCTGACAAACATTTGATTTTTTGTGTTATTTTTAACTAGCTATATATTATATATATATATATATATATATATATATATATATATATAAAGATTTCACATAAACACGTGAAACAACAATCAATGATCAAACCACAATATGAAATGGGAAAAACTCAATTGGGTTTTTGACTCTGACGAAGACGGTCTGTTACGGTTGAAAGATCTTAGTCTTGTTCTCCCATTTCATATTGCAGTTTACGGTTGAAAGATCTTAGTCTTGTTCTCCCATTTCATATTGCAGTTTACGGTTGAAAGATCTTAGTCTTGTTCTCCCATTTCATATTGCAGTTTACGGTTGAAAGATCTTAGTCTTGTTCTCCCATTTCATATTGCAGTTTGATCATATATATATATATATGAAACTAAAGTTTATCGGGACTCGGTCAGTTCTTCCGGTTCAAATTAAACTCTCATTGCCAACGTTTCGGTCTTTATTTAAAACATTTTTCATAGACCTACAAAAACAGAGGAAATATAAGAAATAATACAATCATTCAAATATCAAACATACATAAAAGTGCAATTAGTTACAATTAAGAAATTGCAATAGAAATTTTGACTATAGGTTAGTGAAAAAACTTACAGAAGTATAAATTTTGAAACAGAAAAACTAAGAATTTACATTACAAATTATTTCACAAAGGAAAATTCACAAAGGATTTTAACAACTGTAGTCTGAATGAACATGTGACACTGAACTGAAATAACCAAGCAAGGTAACCAAATTTCACCAGACAACCAAAAAGATACTGACACAATTTTTTGTAGGTCTATGAAAAAGGTTTTAAATAAAGACCGAAACGTTGGTAATGAGAGTTTAATTTAAACTTGAAGAACTGACCGAGTCACGATAAAATTTAGTTTTGTTTCAATTCCACGGTCGATAAGAACTAACCGAGTCCCGATAAAATTTAGTTTTGTTTCAATTCCACGGTCGATAAGAACTGACCGAGTCCCGATAAAATTTAGTTTTGTTTCAATTCCACGGTCGATACTTTTATCAATATTTATATATATATATATGAAAACAAACCACAAGGAAAAAAAAGAAAACAGATGGAAAACAGATGGATTTTTTTTTTTTCCTTGTGGTTTGTTTTCATTGATTGCATCACGTGTTTATTGTGATTTATCTGCATATATATATATATTATATATATATATATATATATATATATATATATATATATATATATTTATATATATATATATATATATATATATATATATAGTATTAAATAAAAGTTTATATATACATTCTAACACATAAAATGTATATTTTAAATAGAGAATAGACAATAAAGTTAAGATTTATATATAAAAAGTAATATCTTTTATTAAAAATAAAAAATGATTAATTAATTTTCACAACGGAAATTCATTTTCTTGGTAATCATACTTATGTGTTCATAGTGCATTGCATTATTTAATACAAGAACTGAGGTCCTTAATATATAGTATTCAGGAAATTTAACAGCGTAATTAAATTCTTATACCCTGTAAAAAGAGGAAGTCAATTGAAAAATAATAATATTAATAGCATATTTCTAAATTGTTTTTTATTATAATATACTAATTATTTTATAATATATTATTATACAATCTGATATACTTTCAGTAAATTTCATTGTGTTAACAATGAAAGGTGAAAATATTAAAATAAAATGGTAAACTTTTAATGTCAGAGAATACATTACTATACATACACCACTAGTGTGTATTTAAGTTACCCACTAATAATTATTAATATTAATTAAATTAAAACAATTAGTTGACAATTAAATAACATTAAACAGAACAAATATAATGCATATAAGGAATTATTAGGTTATTTATCAATAATTAAATTAAAAGCAGTAATGAGTTTAATAATTATTTTATAACAATTTACAAGATATAATACATTTAATTTAAACTGAATTTAAAAAAAAAATAATTTCAAGCTATATTATTAAAGTAGTTTATAATTAAAATTTTTTTGTAAAGTAACAGTTTCTTAATACTTCCTTTGAAACATTGTTTAAATAAGAACATATATTCATATTTCGTTATTGATTGTTTTTTAAAGTTCTTAAAATCATTTTGAACCTTTATATACAAAATTTCAAACAATTTAAAAATTATATATAAAAAAAACTGAATTTTTAGTTATATTATAACATACTTTTACTAATATTTGTGATATTTCTTTCTATAAATATAATTATTAATATTACTATTTTCATTTTTTTCTAATATTAAATTATTATATTTGAATTGCATATATTGTTATTAATGTAGATAAAAGCAATTAATTTAATATTTAAAAGAGTTATAGAATTAAATGGCGGTGTATTATTCTTTGGACGGATATTTTTTTAAATTACACTTTATTGGTATATTAATTCAAATGAGTCAGTATTATAAGTGTTTGAAAGATTTAGTGGCATTTTTTAATTAAAGATAACTCTTATGCTAATTAGTAAAGACTACAATCACTTTTTTTGCATTACTGTAACGTAGTATAAATACTTCTCATCCTACTTATGTTTGTCAAAAGAAAGCTGATATCATTCAATAGTTATAATTTAACGCAATGTAGTAAAAAAAAAAACTGGAGTGAACTACACTCAAATTTACTATAAGTAAACATAATATCATACTTTTTGGGTATATAATATATAATGTTCCATTTAGGTATGCTATAAATGTCTAAATGGGAGATGTTTATTAGTCTTTCATTCCTGGAGATAGGACATATACATTGATGCACTCATCAATATATATGCTTATTTTTGTATATCACACCACTGATACATATAATATCATTAGTATAACTGCAGCAGGATTAGCATTTTTGAAAAGCAAAAAGGAGAATTTCGTGTTACGAAATAATCTCTTACAGGAGAATATGGCTATTGTTTCAATAGTCAGTGGATGGATCTCTTATATCGTTTGCCTGACCTGTTTTGGTATTATATCGTGCTCCCATCTTATTCAGCCATATCGCGGGTCATAACCTCAAAACAGACTAATGCCTTTTTTATGTGAAAGCTCTTTCGCCGCATCTCGGGAGCAACAAGCTATAGCCAAAGATAGAGGCAAACATAGCCTCCGAGATACGCCCGAGGTGGACCGCGCTGAGGCGAGCTTCTACGACCCTACATCACATAAAATAACCAATGTCATGCAACAAAAATATATACAAAAACCTGATAAAAACTAAAATAACACTTCCAAACCAAAAGTAAATTAACGTCTGACTATTAAGCAAACAAAACAATGTTCAATGTTCTACACAATGATCAAACACCTGTTGTCTTCCTGACTCTTGCAATGTCATTAACAAACTTCATTTCATAATCAAATCGTTCTCTCGCGTATCTGGGGCATACTCAGAATGTGGGAGACTCTCTCTGAGGAAGAGTCCTCCCACCTCTTGAATCTGAAGAGATATGCCCCAAAATCTCCTTGGCCGGAGAGAATCTGTGTCAGCCAAAAGTCCAGGCTAAAGTTCCTCAGCCTCACCCCTGATGATATTTGGGGGCGAATCTCACCACTATTGCCTCGTCTCACCTTCTTTGCCAACAGCTGGATGCCCATCTTCTAAGCTGCTCCTCCCGGTCCCCGATCTCCTCCGGACCAAATGCAGCCCACCTAGGGCGACAGCCATGTTTATGGAGGAACAGCTCATCGTTTGCCTGACCTCCTTCATTCAATATTTAAGACAAATTTTTCCGTTTAAAACTTAAATATATTCTTATTATTATCTGAAAAATTTCAGAAACTTCTCAGAAAAAAATGCTGGTTTAAGATAATTTTAAATTTAAGATGTAGGATAATTATATTTATTATTCTTCAAAGAATGTTTACAATTTTGAACTATGTTTTACATTTTTGGCCTTTTATAGAATTATTATACAGGGAATTTATGGGTTCCAAGAATTTTCTAAAAATCACTTTTCTTTTCCTTTGTCAAAATTCTTACATTCCAATTTACTCTGAGGTGCTGTTATCTTTTTCCTGCGTGCTGTACTCTGTTATAAGGTTGCTGTGAATGAATATTGAGAAAAAATATACTACTAATAGCCAATTTTACATACTTAAATCAAAGTCAAAGCCAGGTATAATTTAAAACTTTTATAGCTAGGAGCTTCTAATTTTCCAAAATAATAAACATTAACTATTAGACTATAATAGTGAAAAAACTGGATATTTGTCAACAAACATAACTCCTTTCTTGAAGAAGGAGTCCATTCCTAACACTTCAATATTCTCCAAAGACACTATGATTCATAAAAAAAAAATTTCATCTGATGTAAGTTTTGTTCAAGGGTGCAATATATAGATTTATTAGAGAATTTTGTGAGACAAATCCATCAAACCATGGAAAGCAACAGGCTTTAATGTTTAAACATAAATAAACATTTATGTTTATTAGTGGTGATTTTTCACATATAAAAAATTATTCCTTATATCTCATATAAATCAATAAATTATATACATTTTTCCATTATACTTCTAAACATCAATTTTCAGTGGTATTACTCAAAAAATTACTAATTCAATGTAAACAATGTAAATAAATATCAATAAATTCCACAGTATAGCAGGTGATTCTTTGGTCTAGGTTAAACAAAAAGTATTTAAAGCGTTATTGCTCTTTGCCGTAATTGAAATTACGTTAATTTTTTTTATAAATTGCTAATTTATTTCCAATTTATTTGAATATTTCTTTTCAAATATTCATAGTTTTTTAATGAGCCATATAGCCTCAAAAAACATTTTCTGAAAACAGAGAATGTTCTGTATAGCCCCTTTGGTGAATGTAATTTTTAAAAAAATTAACCCAACATATTCTCCTCAGAATGTTCTATTTTCTAGTTTCTATTGTATCGCTCTCACGATCTTCCAGATTGAATTATAAGTCAAAATTTTTGCATTTTATTTTATCAAAATCTGAATATATTTTTCGTTTGATGTTTTTGTAGCCTTAAAGATAATGCCAAAATTTCAAAACTCAAGAATTAGTAGTTTAGGAGAAAAAAAATGTAGTCTAAAAACAGGTTTTGGAAAAAAAGTGACTTTTCCATCATCTGTATTAGCTCCCAAAGAATAGGGCTCATCTATACCATGGGATCCATTTTTGTGTAAAATATCAATTTGATGTGTCAAAGATTCTGGACCGTAGCATGGCCACAATCTTTGGATACATACATACATACTTACCCACCCACCCAATAACACGAAATCTACACTTTCGCTTTTCAAAAATGTTGATACTCCTGTAGTTATACTAATGAAATTGTATGGATCAATCACTATCTGTACTTCCTCCAGGAATGAATGACTAATAAACATTTCCCATTTAGACATTTATATTATGCTTAAATGGGACATTATATATTATGTACCCAAGAAGTCTGATATTATATTTTCTTATATTAAAATTGAGTGTAGGCCACACCAAATTTTATTTATCATTATTTTTCTATTATTTTATCAAATCAATTTGAAATTATCAAATTAATTCAGAGTACCTCAAAACATGTAATCCGTCAAAATCTCGAGATCAAATTTTTTCACGATCAGGATACTTTACTTATAGTAAAGTAATAGAAGATAATTTTAAATGTGTACATTTTGATCTTCTTTTCTTCTTTTTTTTAAAACATTTATACGCATACAAAAATAATTTCAGGTGAATGCATCACTTGGTAATCGAATTAATCAATCCAATGACGCCATGATAGTTAGAAAAATATAAAATAGGCTTGGATATATATAAAATGTTTGGAAAAATATAAAAGAGCCAGTGTTTACACTATGGAGAATAAATAATTATGAACTATATACAGACCTATCAATTTTGGTGAGTGGTATTCAACAAAAAATGATTCTATATAACCGACATTAATTTTAAATAAACATATTTAAATAGATCATTTTATGTAAAGTTCAATAAAATTATCTCTTATATAATATATCTGACACCTTATAATGCTTATCTACATTGAAAATTTAAGACAAATTTTCCAATTTAAAACCTGATCCATCCAAGATTCAGTACCAGACCGTAGCGTGGCCACAATGTTTGGATACACACTCACACACTCATCCATACACACAGGCACACAGACATCATCAAAACACTTCATAAAACGACTTCTGGGACCTCAAACATGTAATTCTGTCTAAATATCAAGATCGACTTGTTTGACAATAATTATACTTTACTTATAGTAAAGTAAGAATAATAATTATAATAATAGGTAACCTGCAATCGCAGAATAATATAGTGACTTAAGTTAGCTAGTTAAAATAAGTGTGATTTAATTTCTTAAAGGTGACGACCAGGCTCTCGTCCAGCAAACTGCATCAGGTGTGCCCGCAGTCGGGTTAGACGACCGTTCGGATCCGGGGGATAATTTTCTTGACATCTCTGTTCAGTCCCTTTTTTTTTTGAGTTCAAAGTCGTTCACTGTATTGGTTCCATATTCGTCTGTTGGTCCACTCTTTTGGCTAGCTGGTTAGCTAACTAGTTACCTTCTATACCCAGGTGAAATACACTGCCCTTGATTTTGGAGATTCCCAGTTTTTGCTTTATTAAATAAATTAGTGGTGAATAATTCTTATTGTTTTGGAAAATTTAATGGTTAACCTGTTGTTTGTGGAGCAGCCGATCTCTAATGTCCTTACAGCCCAGATGACAGCTTACAACATAATGTCTACACTTCAAGATTGTATAAATACAACGTAAGTTGTACTTTTTTGTCTTTACAAAGAACTAAAGTCTCATAATAATTCGTTTGTACATTAGATAATACTCTTAAAGCAGCTATCGACATGTTATAAGAGAAACTACTGACAGGGCTGCTACTATTAACATGTATTAGGATCCTATCTTGAAGAATATTTGTGTTGCCTTGTGATTTTGTTTCTTCCTTCCTTTCATAAATTACAGGAAACAAAATGGATTTAAAAAATACAGAAGGCAAATACTGTAGATCATTAACACTGATATGTGACTTCATTTTCAGATACTAATTCTGAAGTAAGTAGACATTTACAGGAAATAATAAACAATAAATTATATGTATAAATCTCTATATTATAAGGAATGATAATAAAAAATGTTAAGATAATTTAGAATTACCATTTGAGAACCACTAAAAATGCTGGCTGATTCACATCGCTTTGGGAAGAAAAGCAAAGAATAGCTCTTCGAAAGAAGTTTCAAATAAGGACAAACACATTCATTATTTAATAATGTGTGTAACTCGAGTTATTTCTTTAATGATTCCAAATATTAAGAGAAAAATAATTGATTTTATAGAAGGTATAGTTTGTTTTATACAGTTGAAGTTTTACTTATAACAATATATACACACAAATATATGGTAAATAAATGTGCATTATATTATTTTAAGATTATAATTTAAAAATTTTAAGTAAGAAAAAAATGGATAATATGAAAGTAACATGCATAATGACCAATTAAATTGATATACATTTAAAAGTTACTCAAATAAATGTTAATAATTACACCTTCTACTAACGAGGGGATTTCGTAGGGAGTCAAATCGTGAATCGCAGAAGATTGATAATGACCACAACTGTTTACTTAATTTAAGATAAAATCTTATAATTAAGGTAGGATTCAAGTAAGCTCCCTTCCAAATTTCTTGCCTGGATAAACCTGGATTTCTTGCTAAAAACAGCGAATGTGTTGCTGAAGAATAATAGCAAAAATAAAACAGTAAACTTGGCTTACTTCATACCATGTACACTAATGATCTAAAATTTGACCTAGTCTTAGGTACTTTTTACAATGACACAAAGGTGATATACACGCATAAAGTACAGCAGAAGTTTGACACCTAGTTTTCCTTTCTTCCTAATGATTTTCTTTAAGTACCGTTTTAACAACACTGCTCCAAATAATCTATATAAATAAAAAAAGTTTTAATCTGTACATTAATCAGTTACAACTGACTCATTTCAAGTTATCCTTACGTCTCATACATTAGGCAAACCGATTCCACCCTTGGAAAAATTTCTGTCTGTCGGTTTGTCTAAAAAATTTTGTCACAAGTTAAACTCAGTCACCATAAGGCCTACCGAGCAGTTAATCTACTTTGGCAGTAGATTTGTGTATGTCTAACTTAAAATCTAAGCTATGAATGGACTGGAAATTCAACGTAGAAGCAAAGTTATGGACATTTAAGCACAAAATGTTGTCACAAATAAACTCAGCCACCATAAGCCATAGTAAGCTGAAACTTTGAAAGTAGGTTTGTGTATGTCTAACATAAAATCTAAGCTTTGAACGGATTGAAAATTCCACACAGAAGCGAAGTTATAGACTTTTAAGCAGTCTTTGGCTAACTTCACAGAAATGTTTATTTTCAAAATCTACACATATAGCAAATAGGTATTGTTAGTTGATTTCAATTTCATTTTTCATTTAAGCTCCCAACAAGAGATAATTGACAAGGTGTTTCTCTAAGTTCAAGATCTGTCATGTATTCAAATAACTGGCTTTGTGAACGAGCAATGCTCACCCCTACAAATAAGCAAGCAGGAAAAATCAATATTTAAGTTCTTGTACTATATCAAACTGAGGAAAGAACTTACAAATCAGTAAACAGAGAAATTAGTGATGAGGAAGCAGTTCATTATCCAATAGAATTTCTTCACTCTGTGGCTGTTTCTGGACTGCCGCTCATGACTTAAAACTATAAGTAGGGGCTGTTACGAAACTTGAGTGCCCGAAAAATATGCAACGGGATACGATTCCGAATTCGTGCTTTGCACAGATTCGTGATAGAGGCTAATATCATGACTGGATGTGGTACTGGGGAGTCAGTGTTTATACCACGCAGACTATTGATACCTAGCAACTGTCCCTTTCAATTCAAACGGTTGCAATTTCCCATCAGTTTCTGTTTCTCAATGAGGGTAACTAAGTCCCAAGGGGAAACTCTTTCTACTGCAGGAATAATGAGTGAGACTATGTTTTTCTCACATAGTCAACTGTAGTTTGATTGCTTGTAGTTTGATTTGATAAATAAGTCGCAAGGCCAAACTGTCTACGGCAGGAATTGAAGGGAGTGAGACCAAGTGTGGTCAACTGTATGTTGCTTGCTCAAGAATCAGAGGTTCCAACTGTCTGTTCTTCCATGCACCTGAAGGACAGACAGATAATGTGGTACATACAGAGGTACTTACTTAACACTGTGCTAATAAATATATTGTTTGCTATTCTTTAGTGTCTAATAATCTTTTGGGATCCACGTATCATCTCTGATTTTGTGTAAAATACCCGTCAAAGACGGCACGTCTGCTAGTCAATAATATAATATCCACATGTCTATTTCGGTGTTCTAAATTTGAGGACTGCTATCACTTATTTTCTTCATAACCAACAATGAAGTAATTAACTTTACCCTTGAATTTCAGAAAAATAGGTTTCTTGATATCAATAATGAACGGGAACTATAACGGGTACATATTCCTATGAAACAAAAATATTTCAAATTAGTTCTGCTTACTTTAGTCGCGGTAATTAAAATATGCCCTCATTACTGCTTGCTAAATCCATATTTTTTCGAGGCTCCCTTGTCAAATTATCAGAAATACACACTATAAGACAACAATAGTATATTATTATTTTAAGACGATCTAATAATTAATACACATTTTAGTTCAGAAAAACATTAATATTATAAAACTGTATTCTTTGTAACCAGCATGCTAATTTACTTAAGTTAACTAACTTCATAATTGCAAATATTATAGTGTATTAATATAAGTGTTAATTATAGGTACCTATAGTGTTATATTATAGGTATAGAGTTAATTGCAAATCTTAGACCAACTTTAGAATTACATATGTTTTTTCATTACTTCTATCTCACTTCCGACATTGAAAGAGTACAGAGTCTTTTCAGTACACATAGTTACTCTCCCTCTATTAAATAAAAATGTCTATTAATTTTTCTAAATCTGGAAACTCTTGACTAAGTTTTAAAAAAATACGTTCGGTGTAAATTATTAAATTTCAAAATAGACTGTCTTGTATTACTCAGAAGCATTCATTTTATGTTCCCTTTTACAATTTGCGTCATCCATTACAATATATGACTGGTCACGGGCTATTTAAAGAATACCTGCACAAGTTAAAAATAGACCCTGGCCTATCATATACATGTAATACGAAGACACTGTCTGAGGGATCCACAGTAACTGGCTCTTACTTTGGAAGATTTTACTTTGTGGGGAGGAGTGGCTTCCTCATTAATTACAAAGAATATTATACAAAATATATACAATTTTTGTACAGCTTTGAACCTTAAAATTATAGTAATCGCAAACCATTTCATATATACATTATTTGAGTCAACTTTATAGTATTTATGTTCTATAAGTTTGACTTAACACAAAAGAAATGTAATTATTAAAAAAAAATTGTATTATTATATTGTAAAAATAAGAAATATTGTACAAAACATGTAATTAATTCATGTAATACAATGTGGAACATGCTGCAATAAAATAAAAAAAACATTAGAATATCAACTCCCTTACTTCAAAAATAATTTTGGACGCCAATTACAGAATTATAATCACTCACCTAACAACCGAATGGTAAAACTGAAGAATATTCTACTTTTAGGTTTTTTTAGCAATAATATTATGAAGCTAATTATCAACTAAATTTATCTTTTAGATTAATTCATTTCTAATATTTCTAGATATACTTTTTTTGTTGATGATCTTACATAGTTTAATATGAATATATTAAGGTTATAATATATATATACATAATTAAAGTTACAACCAGAAAACACAAAAAAGAGATAAAAAATCTCGATTCTCGATCATTTCGGCTGCCTTGCCGTCTTCAGGAGAGGAAAAAAAGAAAAAGAAAAAGGAAAACAGGAGTGGAGACGTGAATGCGTCCACCGACAGATACAAAGTGACACACGGTGACGCCACGTTACAATCGAGATCCAGTATAAGCCATGAGTAAATTAAATAATAAAAGTGGCATTTGAGTAAAGGAGGAGAGAAAAGAAAGGATAAAATCATAAATTACACATTAAAAAATAAGGCTGAAGTGAAAAATAGTGAAAATACAGCAGAAAAAATCAAGTGAAAACTAAACTCTTAAGTGTGAAAAAATATAAAACCAAATTTATTAAAGAAATTTAAAAAATGATTTAAAAAAGAAAGCGCAATGAAACAAAAACTAGTTAACATAATAAAATAACAATGCGATAAGAAATAATAAAAATAAAATTAAATTAAAATAGAGGAAGTCATCTGGTTTAGACCGGGGAATTTCTGGCACCCAATAACCAACCAAATGAAGGTTTAATCAGATGCCCTTAAAGCGTGGTCTGAGTTTCATCACTGGAGAATATATATATATATATATATATATATATATATATATATATATATATATATATATAAATATTGATAAAAGTATCGACCGTGGAATAGAAACAAAACTATAGTTTATAGGGACTGGGTCAGTTCTTCAGGTTCAAATTAAACTCTCATTGCCAACGTTTCGGTTTTTATTTAAAACCTTTTCGGGTGTGTTAAGTTAAACATTGTTGATAGATGAAAAATTTTGTTAGTGTCTTTTTAGTTGTCTGGTAAAATTTGGTTACTTTGCTTGGTTATTTCAGTTCAGTGTCGCGTATTCATCCAGACTACAGTTGTTAAAATCCACATACTATTTTTCTTTGTAAAATAATTTGTAATGTAATACTTAGTTTTTCTGTTTCAAAATGTATACTTCTGTAAGTTTTCTCACTAACCTATAGTCAAAATTACTATTGTAATTTCTTAATTGTAACTAATTGCACTTTTATGTATGTTTGATTGTTGGATGATTGTATTATTTCTTATATTTCCTCTGTTTTTGTAGGCCTATGAAAAAGGTTTTAAATAAAAACCAAAACGTTGGCAATGAGAGTTTAATTTGAACCTGAAGAACTGACCGAGTCCCGATAAACTTTAGTTTTGTATATATATATGTAATGACTGAGATCCGATTTATTTTAATCCTATTCTATCAGATGGTGGATTTCTCTTTGAAATATGTATAGAAATATGCCTTTAATTAACTGTATATTAGGGGCAGGTTAGCTCAGTGGTCAACGCACTCGCCTTTGGGCTGGTAGTCCGGGGTTCGATTCCACCTGGCCCTCGATTTATTGACGCGGGAGGTGAATAAATCTGAGTTTGCTGTCCCTCAGAGAGAACGTTAATTAAAGAGAACATTAATTTATTAATGGCAGTAGTATTCTTATACTACGATTTTAAGGTTTCTATCTCACATGTTTGTTATTTAACATTAAGGCCTGGTTAGCTCAGTGGTTAACGTACTCGCCTCTGGGCTGGTAGTCCTGGTTTCAATCCCCACCTGGCCATCGATTATTCACGCGGGAGGTGAATAAATCTGAGTACGTCATCCCTCGGAGAGGACGTTAAGCCATCGTTTCCGAGCCTGTACGATGTCAGGAACTCATTAAAGATCCCTACTCGAAATTCACTTGAGTTAGGTAAAATTTAGGACTCCCAATGTAGAATCTGCAGAATCACCGATCAAACAAAAAGCTGGTAAACAACTTTAATCAATTAATTATTAAGCCTGGTTTAAACAATAAAAAAACTGCATATTACTTAATAATAGTTATTTTTAGTGTTTATATTAAAGACTCTTATATTTTGAAATATTACGTTTGGCTGTTTAAAAAAAAAATAACATAAAAACTTTCAAGTGCAAACCTGGGTCACTTATGGATCATTGTAGGCCCTTAGACACTTGTTATAAAACTGTATTTTTAAGACCTTTCAATTTAATGTCTACGTTATTTAATTGTCAACATTGAATACTGAATAATATTTGTTTTATAACAGCAATAATAGTAAATTGATAGAACCAGAAAACTAGAATTTCGGTTAGAAATCAATGTTTTACCAAATAATGTCTTATCATAGAGCATTGCAGGTGTGACATCAGACAATATAGTATGTCTTACATGTCTTTTTGAGTTTAATCTATCTTCTAAAGAGATTCTAACTTTACTGCAGGCCTCTGAGAGTTTTATTTGATCAATTGTAATAAAGAGGACATTGAAACCTACTTATATTTTTCTGAAGAAAGCTATAGACCTATTTTAGCTTTATTTTTATCAAAACTTTTCTCCCGTACCCATGTTTTACCAATTTAAACTCAGGGGTCAAATCATCAAGGCTGTACCATCAAGCATTGATCTTCCTATGATCACAAGCTTATCTACACACTATTACCTATGACATCCTTGATTTCTTAGAATATCCAGCAGATCTTCCACAATGAATTACTACAATTTGGTTGATGGCATACCTTTTAATGTCATCTTTATATGGTTACAATTTCAGTTGTGCTAGATCAGTGGTGGGCAATTATTTTGACTCGCGGGCCCATTAAATTTAAAATTTGACAGGTGGGTCACATAATTTACAATTCTGACAGGTAGGCCATTTCAGCGCAAGATACCATATAAAAACAGCATTAGTTAACAGTACGTATTAAACAAAACAAAAAAAAAATTAAAGTATAAACATACTCTTTTAATGAGAACAGTGCTGTTGATCACAAATTTTAAATATAGCATCGAAGTCTGGGGCAATTCTCAGAACATATCTGAGATATCCATCACCCATCTGGGATCTTTAGGTTTTTTGTTAGTATTTATCACACTTAAATAATCTGACCAGCAAAAGAGGAACGAAAGCTGAAAGTGTGATACTGCACCACCTGATATTGAAATGCACTTCATTGCGAGTCAAAATAAAATTAATACAATCATTTACATCAAACCTAAATCATGTACCAATCTTCGGTGGGCCGAATCAAAAGACCAAAGGGCCGGATGTGGCCCGCGGGCCGTAGTTTGCCCATCCGTGTGCTAGATGCTATACCTACAATAATTATTCTTCCAACAATTGTTACTCAGACTTTTATTCTTGAATTAAAACCTCTATGTAAAGTTCTGACTCACTGGATTCTAAACTTCTTAAAAAATTTCTGCAAATATTCGAAGAGCATCCCAGAGCGAATCCTAAAAGTCTTTTGAAGTATTGTATTTAACTAACCAAAGTTTTTTGAACACTCCCTGGTGATTTGCTCTTCTGGTCTATAAGTCGTCCCTTATGAAGATGCTTATTTACTAAAAACGTTTCATGCAACCAATAAAAAAATAATGTCATCTTTGGTGTTTTATCTGTATCAGGGCTATTTGGTAAAATGTAAGTGTGATTTATCAAACAATATGACCTGTAGCGTGATCACAGACATTTTTATACCAACCCACCCAACTCCATACATAGGCACTACAAAAAACGTCAAAAAAGAATGTTGAAGACTTCAGTAGATGTAAATCCATCATAATACTGATATCAAATTTTTTCATCGCCGCTTTACTTTACTTAGAGTAAAGTAATATATAATTGATTACAGTTTGCTTTTATAGTTTTGTAATTAACTCTATCCACAAATCTATGTAATCAGTAAAATATTTTCAACTTTCTTTATTAATACTTACATAACAATTCTGCTTGATTTAATTCTGATAATAAATATTCTATGTAAATATAAACAAATCCAAAAAACTGGAGTGGCCTACTCTCAACTTTACCATAAGTAAACATAATATCAAACTTATTGATACTTATTATTTGGTTTTATTTTAATGTTGCTATGGTGTAGACGTAATTCCAATCTAATAGTTAATCAATAATGATATAATTTTTGTATATGAGACAATCATTTCATGAGTCATAAGAAACTTAAAATCACTGCCAATCTGACAAGGTGTTATTACTATTATATTATTCCTAAAATGAGGTCTAGCATTTTCTCATACACGTGCGTTCTGCGACATTGTCTGTCGTAAAGGTTTTAAGTTATTTAATGACCTTCATAAATATCCCTGGAGAAGTATCTCTCATTTCCATTTGGTATAATTTTTATAAAACATTATTGTTACTGCTGTAGTAAAAACCAATGATATCATATGTATCGTTTGTGTGGTATACTAAAACAAGCGTTGTTGGGATAACTGGATCAATGACTATATGCTACCTCCTGCATAGAAAAACGAATCAACAGCTCATACTTCTGAATGGACCAACACAATGCTAACCCAAAGACTATTTGGTGTAGGTATAGATTTTACATGGGGTGTTCAAGTGATTATAAATAATCGCTAGGATTGGGAAAGTCTTAATTTCATTTAAAAAAACTTCAGTATGGTATACTGATGTGACTATAAGAAATAAGTTGGTCTCATGTCGGTAGCTGGAAAAAAGGAAATAAGGGCAAATAAGACAGTGTAAGGTTTGGAATACACGGAAAACATTGAAGAATGGATGAAGAAGAAAGCGGATAAAACGTAAGTGCAACAACCTTGTCTAACTTAGTTAGGAAAGAGACTGTTCCTACAACAAGCTAAAAGTTTATAGAGTCATTAAAAGAAAATTGGCTCATTAAAGGATAATGACATTTTGCTAAAAAATGAACAAAAAATTAGCAATTTATAAAAATAAATTCCTAAAATTTTATTGACCGCAAAAGCAATAAAGCTATAAAAACTGAATATTCATCCTAGACTAGTGGGTCACCTTCTACACTTGTCGGATTTCTTTACGTTTGTTTACATTGACTTCTAAATTTTTTTTGTCAAGAAAACTTGGAAGGAGGAAATTTAAGCTTAATTCAGAATATAAATAGAAATGAAGAGGTTTCTGGTAAGATTGGCATGTACAGGCTAAGACAGAATGCTGAATTCAGTGAAAGGGGAAGATATTCAAATAACAAGCGCATGATGAAACTGAGAACAAACGTGGCATATAAAGAAAAAGAGAATGCTCATAACAAAGAACACATGGAAAATATTAGACTAGATGAGAGCTATTGTGAAGCAGAGCGATTGTCCCATACTTTATACAAAACAGACGAAAGAGAGAATGCTTTTTTGAAATGTTCAGAGAACTATTACAACAATTTAGTTAGAATGGGAACGGAGAGAAGTAAATTATTAATACAATATATAAAAGAAATAGCAGAAATTTGAGGTACAATTGGTTATACAGTATGGATAACCATACTCTGAATTAATATTTTACACGAAAATGGGCCTCACAGTGCACCTGTGCCCTATTGTTTGAGAGCAATTATGTATTTGACATTGCTAATTTTGGCAAAGTTGAGTGTAGGCCACTCCAAATTTTTTTAAGAGTTTTAATTTAGGAGCATAAAGATTGATTTAATGGATAAATTTTGTTGGAAAAACTTAAAGACTAGGAGTTGTCAATCGCATTGGTCTTTCTACTTTGCTGTCTCAGTGTGCCTTGCTAAATCACATCCCTCCAATTACTTATATAATAATCATTAGCACTGCACTAATATAAAAATCAACCTTCGGTAATAACGTGTGCGAAAACCAAAAACATTTTTAAAGGTGTTAGAAATTCTAAAAGATCTACTTCACAAGCCAACATTCATTCGATGGTATATAATTGAAGTTTATTTTTATTACCTCAAATTATTTCACGAGTTCAGCAAGATCTACTATTTGTAAAAAAACAATTGTCTTACCATACTTAGAAGTAAATTACAATGTTTCTTTTTTTTCAATATTTATGTAGGCAGTACACATATAATATATACTGAGAGATATTACAATCAGTTTAATCATCATAAACTATCAGCAAAAAGAGAAAGTAGAACAAATCATGAGAGTTCAAAGAACTATTATTTATGCTTTCTACAAGAATGAGAAATAAGAAAAAATGTCCACTCAATATTATACAATATATGCCATTGAATTTCTCCAGTTTCAGTTAAATAATCGAAGTGAAGCAGCACCGGACATGGATACCACTTGGATTGGTGACACCGCGTTTAGTTCACGCCCTTTGTAATGTAAACAACCCACTGTTAAAAATGAACCACTCTTTCACTTGAATACCACAAGCGGCAGAAAGCCTTCGAGTTGATGAGGTGGGTAAAAGTAATACAGTATAGTTCACGGATAAATACATCTTAGGAGTATGGATTAAATTAATTATTATACGGAAAAGTGAAGGTAAATATAATGGACCTACAGTTTAGAAATGGTGTTCGGGAGGTCGGGGGGTAGAGCAAAGAGAGAGGCCTGCGTGCAGGTAGCCCGGTCGGGGTCGCAGTGACAGGGCAGCTGGCAGAGGGGTCCCGCTCGGCGGCCCCCCATCACGGCACCCCCTGCCCCCAGCAGAAGCAGCACCACCAGCCGGCTGTCAGTCCCTCCGCGCACCATCGCACTCCCTCTGCCCCACTGAAACATCAACTAATTCTTATTAACAGTCAACTTCATTCATAAATATCAATATTACATAATAGCTTCTGTAGGTTGAAACACATACTTTTATATCATATTATTACATTATTTATATCATTACTACAAATTACAATTAATACAAAAATATAAGTATTATTATTACAATTATAATTAAAAATTCAAAATCAAAAACATAAAAAAGCTAGAGTGCCCTGCACTCAACTTTAGTATAAGAAAACAATGTCAAACTCGTTGACAATAAATTAAGTTTATGTTTATTTTAATGTGGTTATATATACACTATAATCAATAATGTATCATTTGTTTATATGCAGTTAGAATCGTTTTATCTATTACAATAAACCTGAAACCATTGATCAATCTGACATGTAATTAAACTTCCTAAACTGAGGGACCGAAACTCATCAGACGCTCCGCATCCATACCTGTCGTATTAAACGTACAATTTCTGTACCAAATTCAACTGAGATCTCAAGTTCTTTAATGACCTCCTTATAAACTAAGAGAACTATTCTCCATATTTATATTTTTAGGTATGATTTCAGAAAAATTGACACCATTTCTAAGGTGATTGGCTCGCATTCTATATTTTTGTCAAATATAAAAAGTATATTTTGGTCAAAAGTTCTACCACTTCTAGACAAAGAGTTTGCATTTTTCGTATGATGTAAAATACAGTTTCCATTTAAAAATGTTAAATAGGCAAATATCTAATAGTTGTTTTATATATACTTTTTAAGTTCCCCCTTTGAAGATATAGTATTCTTTACAAATGTAAGTTCAGTAGAAATGAGCTTTGCAAACCAAATAGGACTGGTTGTTCTTGTTACCTATTAACTGTTTTGCTCTTGATATATTTGTCAGTTTCACTGACGTGAAAGCTGTAGTGCAAAAATCCTTGAGATTCTTGAGATGTAGTTGTCAGTTCAACTCCTGTAAAAGCTGAGATGCAAAGATGCCTGAGACTGCATGATGATTATATGGTTCTCCCATTTACTAACTCATTCCCGAACACTCCCTAATTTCCAAGTACGCATATGAAAATCACTGCCTATTTATACTGTTTTCATTCCTCATTTATGAACAATCAGTACATTAGACTAGGACCCTATTACTGAAATTAGAATGCATTCAATTCAGATCATCAATTCTTGTACTTCGACGGCCTCCGTAAAAAGATGTATTAAGAGCTTTGTAACTTAAAACATATAGACCAAAACTGTTAATTTTCCCTTATATTAATTTTTTCATATATTTCATTTCCTAGATGCAGGCGTTAAGACAAAAACAAATAGAGAACAGACAAAAATACTAGTACATTTTAGGGAAAAAATCATTCGTCACAGCAGTAAGAGAGGAAAAGTTTAGAGCATGTTTGACTAAGAGAAATAAACTTATATATATATACTTTTTCGTTGGAAATACGATTCGAAGCGGACAAATATAGTTCAATGTAGAAAAAGAAAAATAAAGAAATCAAAAGCACACACTTACAGTCTCTAATTTTCGGTTTGAACCGTCTTCAGGAGAGATAAGAGAGGGAAACCAAACGCACTGGTTCAGAGACGGTTGGAGACCGGATGATATCCGTCTCTTATCTCTCCTGAAGACGGTTCAAACCGAAAATTAGAGACTGTAAGTGTGTGCTTTTGATGTCTCTATTTTTCTTTTTCTACATTGAACTATATATATATATATATATATATATATATATATATATATATATATATATATATATATATTTGAGTTAGCTTCAGCTACTCAAAGGGACTACTTCTGCCCGATGACGACGACTGTCGAAATATCGTTGTGAGTCTTTTGTGTGTGTCTTTATTTGTTTTTCTCTTTCCTGTGTGAACTATATATATATATATATATACTTTATAAACGGAAAGACGATCCAAACTGGACACAATAACAGTTCAAAATTGAAGATAGGTAGCAACTATAGGTAGTTACTAGCCGTTGCGTCTACAACGTGCTTGGTCTACCTTTCTCTTTTCTCCTGAAGAGGAGTACCCGAAAATTTGAGTCTGTAAGTGTGTTTCTTTTACTGTCTGTGCTACCTATCTTCAATTTTGAACTGTTTTATATATATATGATCAAACCACAATATGGAATGGGAAAACAAGACTAAGATCTTTCAACCAGAACAAGCGGTCTTCGTCAGAGTCAAAAACCCAACTGAAACACTAGATGCAGAAAACATATGGTGAGGGGTTGAGAAGAGTGGGAGGGAAGAGTGGTATTTTAAAATGGTGAAAGTGCAAGAAAGGACAAATATCCAGAAAGGGATGTTTAGGGAAACAAAGGAGTACAGTAAGAAAGAGTAAAAAACTATCCGCTAGCTGTCAATCCTCTTAGAAGAGGCTATTGCTCTCGTAACGAAAGTATCAAGTCTGAAGAGACCGTTACTAATGTTTATAATATTTCATCTATTAAATTTAATTAGAGACGATTCAATAATATTTCTTAATAATATCGATTGGTGTTGTTTTACATGTGTCTTTAATGATTTACCAGTTTGACCAATGTAAATTTTATGGCAATTTTTGCACGGAATTTTATAAATACCACCGGACTCCAATTCTTTTTTATTAACATATTGCCCACGTTTTTACGATCAGAAAACACTATATTAAAATCAAGTTGTTCGGCTAATCTTGGAAGGGGGTCCAATGAATCATGATACAGTAAAATTATGGAACTTGACAATGAACGGGGCTCTGCTGAAGTATTAGAGAAAGTTTTTTTAGCACCTTTCAAAGCTAAATCGATATAAGAGGAGGGATATTTTAATGATAGGGTAATCGACCTAATATTGTTAATCTCATCATTAAGGAATTCAGGTGAGCACACTCTTAACGCCCTCAAAAACATATTTCTAAGAACAGAAATTATAACATTTTTTGGATGGGAAGAATAAAAGTGAACATATGCTAACTAAGAGGGTTGACAGCTATCGGATAGTTTTTTACTCTTTCTTAGTGTACTCCTTTGTTTCCCCAAACATCCCTCCCTGGACTATTGTCCTTTACTACACTTTACACTCTTTTAAAATACCATTTTTCCCTCCCACTCTTCTCAACCCCTCACCAAAATGTTTCTGCATCTAGTGTATCAGTTGGGTTTTTGACTCTGACGAAGACCGCTTGTTAGGGTTGAAAGATCTTAGTCTTCTTTTAACATTTCATATTGTGGTATCATTGATATTTACGATATATAAACATTACAGCATACGTATGAAAAGCATGCTGACATATCAGTGATTGGAGCCCTCTCCAGGAAGTGGTTGATAATGTGACACGAATTTTAGCCAACAACGGGTATTCAAACCGTGAAGTTACGAAGGGCGTAAAATCACAGTAAAATAACCTCCCATCCTTGGAAAGCATATACGGCTACGCTGCGAAGAATGTGTGAATAGTCAATACAACACTGAGAAAGAGTACTGAAGAAATTAATACCTAACAACGTTAACACTAGCAAGAGCCAAGACTTTAATATTTTTTACAAAAGTATGAAAACAAAGGACCTTCTCATTTTTAGCACACCGACATCCTACACAAATTACCTACACCACGTAACCACCTTGCATCAGGAACATAGTCATAGTAGAATCTATTTATAACTTTATATATTTTATTTGTTATTTTAATTATGTGTAAATCCGTTAACCTGAAGATAACAAATATATGTTGAAAGCTCCTATTATAACTGAAATTTACGTATATATTTAGACAAGAGAAAACGCACAAAAGAAAACACAAAAACTCATAACAATATTTTTGTCGACTGTCATTAGGATGAAGAAGTGAGCTGTCCAGATGTTAAGTAGTAAGTAGGGAGTTTATTTATTTATGTAGTGAATAGTTTTATGAAGTGAGTTTTATTACTAGTAGTAGTGTGTTTTCTTCTGTGTGTTTGCTCTCAATAAATTTATATTATTTATTTTGTTGAATTGTTTTTGATAATCGCTTATATATATATATATATATATATATATTACTTTGGGCACTTCTTATTGGTTGTGGGTGTTTATTCGTTGAACACGTTTCTCCTTAGCACACTCCGTCTGCTCGGCCGCCTCAGCCTTCACTCCGGGAGAGGGCTCGCAGTCCCTACTTAATTTTCCAATAGAGTTGGATGAAGGTCTTGGCGTCCCGGCTTGGAAGTGTACCTCGTCGAACTCGGTGTTCACTATGGGCTTAGTGGATTTCATTAGATACTGGTTGTTGGTGTTTTTTGTAAATTCTATTGATGTGGGTGTATGTAGACCTTTTCCCCGTCGGTTTCTTAACACGCTTGGCCGCATCCGCCGTCCTTCCTGGAGAGGGCTCGCAGTCCCTACTTTAATTTCACAGATGGCAGGAATGGCATAGGCGTCCTCACGCAGAAGAGTTCCTCGTAAGAATTGGCCGGGCTATGGGCATTATGAGTTAGTTGAGTGTGTGTGGCGTTTGTCATTAGACCCCTTTCTGCAGTTTCTCTTGAAAGCGTGGCGCCTTCCTCGTCGTTGCGACCGGTTTCGACCGTTCCTCGGTCATTCTCAAGTCGGGTGTAGTTCCGGTGGATTGGCGTTATTTATGTTGAAGCCAGATTAGATATTGTAAAAGACGAGCCAATCCCTGTTACGTATTACTTTGGGCACTTCTTATTGGTTGTGGGTGTTTTTTTGAACACGTTTCTCCTTAGCAACCCCTTGCTCGGCCGCCTCAGCCTTCACTCCGGGAGGCTCGCGTCCCTACTTAATTTTCCAATAGAGTTGGATGAAGGTCTTGGCGTCCCGGCTTGGAAGTGTACCTCGTCGAACTCGGTGTTCACTATGGGCTTGGGATTTCATTAGATACTGGTTGTTGGTGTTTTTTTAAATTCTATTGATGTGGGGTATGTAGACCTTTTCCCCGTCGGTTTCTTAAACGCTTGGCCGCATCCGCCGTCCTTCCTGGAGAGGGCTCGCAGTCCCTTTTAATTTCACAGATGAGGAATGGTAGGCTCCTCACGCAGAAAGTTCCTCGTAAGAATCTGGTCCGGGCTATGGGCATTATGAGTTGAAGTTGAGTGTGTGTGGCGTTTGTCATTAGACCCCTTTACTGCAGTGTTCTCTTGAAGAATGCGTGGCGCCTTCCCGTTGCTGCGACCGTTTCGACCGTTCCTCGTCATTCTCAAGCTGGTGGGTGTAGTTCCTGGCTGGATTGTGCGTTATTATATGTTGAATGCCAGATTAGATATTGTAAAAGACGACCAATCGCCTGTTACGGTTTATTGGGCTACTTCTTATTGGTTGTGGTGTTTTTCTTGAACAGTCTCTAGACACTCCCTCGGCCGCCTCGCCTTCACTCCGGAGAGGGCTGCAGTCCCTCTTAATTTCCAGAAGAGGGATGAAGGTCTGGCGTCCGCTTGGAAGTGTACTCGTCGACTCGGTGTCCAGGCTCGGATTTCATATACTGTAGTGGTGTTTTTTGTAAATTCTATTATGTGGTGTAGTAGACTTTCCCGTGTTTCTTACACCTGCGTCGCGTCTTCTGAGGCCTTATTGGAGGCCATCAAGCGGTTATGTTTCCCTTTTAAGCTCTCGTTCTCGTAGGGTCGGTTTTACTTAAACACCTTTTGGTTTGTGGTTTTACACGTTTCTCCTTAGCACACTCCGTCTGCTCGGCCGCCTCAGCCTTCACTCCGGGAGAGGGCTCGCAGTCCCTACTTAATTTTCCAATAGAGTTGGATGAAGGTCTTGGCGTCCCGGCTTGGAAGTGTACCTCGTCGGCATTCAACATATAATAACGCACAATCCAGCCAGGAACTACACCCACCAGCTTGAGAATGACCGAGGAACGGTCGAAACCGGTCGCAACGACACGAGGAAGGCGCCACGCATTCTTCAAGAGAACACTGCAGTAAAGGGGTCTAATGACAAACGCCACACACACTCAACTTCAACTCATAATGCCCATAGCCCGGACCAGATTCTTACGAGGAACTCTTCTGCGTGAGGACGCCTATGCCATTCCTGCCATCTGTGAAATTAAAGTAGGGACTGCGAGCCCTCTCCAGGAAGGACGGCGGATGCGGCCAAGCGTGTTAAGAAACCGACGGGGAAAAGGTCTACATACACCCACATCAATAGAATTTACAAAAAACACCAACAACCAGTATCTAATGAAATCCACTAAGCCCATAGTGAACACCGAGTTCGACGAGGTACACTTCCAAGCCGGGACGCCAAGACCTTCATCCAACTCTATTGGAAAATTAAGTAGGGACTGCGAGCCCTCTCCCGGAGTGAAGGCTGAGGCGGCCGAGCAGACGGAGTGTGCTAAGGAGAAACGTGTTCAACGAATAAACACCCACAACCAATAAGAAGTGCCCAAAGTAATACGTAACAGGGATTGGCTCGTCTTTTACAATATCTAATCTGGCATTCAACATATAATAACGCACAATCCAGCCAGGAACTACACCCACCAGCTTGAGAATGACCGAGGAACGGTCGAAACCGGTCGCAACGACACGAGGAAGGCGCCACGCATTCTTCAAGAGAACACTGCAGTAAAGGGGTCTAATGACAAACGCCACACACACTCAACTTCAACTCATAATGCCCATAGCCCGGACCAGATTCTTACGAGGAACTCTTCTGCGTGAGGACGCCTATGCCATTCCTGCCATCTGTGAAATTAAAGTAGGGACTGCGAGCCCTCTCCAGGAAGGACGGCGGATGCGGCCAAGCGTGGTAAGAAACCGACGGGGAAAAGGTCTACATACACCCACATCAATAGAATTTACAAAAAACACCAACAACCAGTATCTAATGAAATCCACTAAGCCCATAGTGAACACCGAGTTCGACGAGGTACACTTCCAAGCCGGGACGCCAAGACCTTCATCCAACTCTATTGGAAAATTAAGTAGGGACTGCGAGCCCTCTCCCGGAGTGAAGGCTGAGGCGGCCGAGCAGACGGAGTGTGCTAAGGAGAAACGTGTTCAACGAATAAACACCCACAACCAATAAGAAGTGCCCAAAGTAATACGTAACAGGGATTGGCTCGTCTTTTACAATATCTAATCTGGCATTCAACATATATATATATATATATATATATATATATATATATATATATATATACATGTTTTCCTTATCTCGACCACATATATTTAACAGTATTTTTATTTTTTATTTAGGTTCGGTCAAGATTCAATAATACAACACCTTTTAGGCGACGTTTCGTCTATATTTATAATATCTGTAATGTCTACAAATATAGACGAAACGTCGGCTTAAAGGTGTTCTATTATTGAAGCTAGACCAAACCTAGATAAAAAAGACAAATACTGTTATATATATATAACAGTATTGTATTGCTAACTCTTGTTAACTCTTGTTTTGAGTTAACGTACTTAGTACATCTCTGAGGGCTGCATTTCTTCGGACGTTCACCTGATAACCTAGCTTTGTTGATTACTAAATTGTGTTTTGTGTTCTAGATTATTTTTAATAATATATATGTATCAATATGTAGATAAAATAATTACAATCAAGTTGTTAAACAAGAAGAAACTATAAAAATTATGGGAAAATTCTAAACCAGATATAGCATCTTTAAGGTCTTTGTCAGAGCTAAAAACAGAATCATTATCTTTTTTACCCTCACGAAAACCCTCATTTGATAAAAGATCTTAGCTCACTTTAAAATTCCATTCAGTTCATTAAAGTATGAACAACTTTATGTATAATTTCCATAAGCTCAATGAAACATATACGACTCCTCCATCAACAATAAATTATAAAATACTAGCAACCCGACATTATCAAAATGAAAAAAAAAATTAATAGTGACTAAATTGACTTTTATTTTTTCTCTTTTTTGTTTGAAAACAGTTATATTTTTAGATTTGAAACACTTGAGGATAAATAAAAACAAATTCTCTTATTACTATCAAAGTTAAAATGGTACCCAAAACTACAGTTCGTTGAGCCTAGTGTAAAGTCGTTTAAAATATGTTATAATTTATTATAGCTGATATTTATTAATTTTCAAAATAATTTATTAATGCAAAGCCAAAAAACGCCGATAGGGGTCCAGTGATTTTTGTTTTAAGGTCCTGTCTGACAATCTTAAATGTGGCCTATATTTAGTTTTTTTGACATGTAATTAATGGATGTTGTTCTTTAAAAAAATAATTATAATTCTGTGATTCTTATTGTAACTAGAATTTTTAGGCTCTAATGATATTATAGAAGTTATTAAACTATTCTGTAGTTTTAATAATTGTTTTATGGTGTTTATAGCAGTGATCATAACAATAATGTTAGTGAATGGTTTGATATAGATGGCGGTTTATCAATTTATTTATCATGAATAGGAGCATGTCATATTTAAGACCTTGATTAATTGTTCTGAGGCTGCCTTACAGGATATGGAGAACCCTAATTACTGGAGAAAGGTAATCTTTTTCGGTCAACTTATGGGATCATACATATTACTTGTTTGACAACAGCAATCAGATATTGACCACAGAGGTAAATAAGCTTAAAGTTATCAAACTCCTTCAGCGTTTTAGAAATAGACCTTCATAATCATATATATTCTAAAACTACATAAGACAAGCAACTTAAGAATGTAGATTTCAATTACGTATGTAATTGAATTACGATTATCATAATTATCGTAATTATTATGATAATTACGATTTGTACACGTTGGCATTGCGTGATGACCTCATAAAAAAGAACCTTTAAAATAATGTACGGTATTCTGGACTACTTTAAGAGGATGTACCCTCTATTTCTAAGCTACTAATAAACAAAATGGTATCATAATAGGAGTCTGACAGGTTATATGAGAAAGATTTGTCAGATTATGTCCGCGAATAATTTTGAAAATGTTATAAGTGATAATATATATAAATAATTGATTACAAACATTAGATTAAAATTTATTAAAAAAGTCAATAGCATTAGAGATAATTTGAAAACACTTGTCTTTTCATGTTTTTAATCTGTGATTCGAAATATTTTTCTCTACCACGTTATCTAAGGTCTCAAAATAACAAAAAATTGTCAAATGTAAAAGGATCAAGCGCTTGACGAAGTTTGTTAACATTATCACATTCAGATGTCAGTTATGCAAGTGACCTTATCGAACAGGTTTTATTTTATCTTGTTTTTTTCAATTGAAGTTCCGATAATGTTTCATTCGTCTGTACTGTATTCTATTGTTGACACTGCATGATAAAACTGATAAAAATTTTAAAATATAATTAAGATCCACTATTACAATAGAATTTTTTTATAGAAATGACCAGACAAATGGATAATATTGATAAATAATAAATTGACCGACAAAGCAGCTCTACCTTTTATAAAGGGATTTTCTTATGTTGAACTTCATTTTTGTCTACCATTGTAATGTGCATATAGTAATTGGATTAATTAAATAATTGAATTATAAGAGGTTTGGAGAATAATATAAAATACACGAGACGCTGTGCCATGACAAAAATAAGATGACACCTGTGAAAGATGTACGCTTACAGCTGGATATTATTAAAATAGCCAATGACATTAGGAAAAAATACCGCAAATACAAGCAGAGAAACTGCTTTGTAAACGATTATTTCAGGATGGTCACAACCATTGTGTGACCATCCAGTCCCTGGTAGAGGAACTGAGTGGTAAGACTTTTAAAATTGGAACCGCTAAGTGAACATGAAGAGAATAAGGCGCCCATTTCATTTCAATAACTTATAAACATTGGCATCTTCATCATTTTTTTAGAAGAGTCTATGCAGTGCCTGTACTGTGATACTTAATGACTCAATGGATACTGGATGGTACTGCTCCAAGTGCACATGTCCGGAACCAAAGACTAAAACATTGAGGACTCCTCAGGTCATTGACCCCTAACCTACCTGCTTGCTGTACCATGGTCACGTTGGGGGAACTGCCATGCACCAGGAAGGGTACTTTCCTACTTTATGTATACCTATATAAAGCATTTTTTGCAAGTAAGAGAGGCTAAACATATTTTATATACACGTCAAGCCAAATCAAGTTTAATTAGTTGTTGTTCTGCTCCTAACATAGAAATCAATGTAAAAGTATGAATAAGAAATAAAGCATTTTTTTTAATATACAATTAATTGAAGGTGGTAATTGAAGCCAAGGTTAAAATTTAAAGCTATAATTGGTTTTAACATTTTAATACATCATTTATACAACGCAGTCCTGAAGCCTTTCTGGGCATATGGAATAAAAATCTGGGGTTCCACCAAACCATCTAACATACAACCGTTGCAAACCCTTCAGTCAAAAATTATCAGAAAACTCTCAAACTTACCTTTTTACGTCCCCAACAAAATCATACACCAAGACCTCAAAGTCCCATCTGTCCAGAACTTAGCAATGGAACGTTACAAAATATTCCACAACAGATTACAAACCTACCCTAATCCACTCGCTCAAACCCTTTACTCACCTGAAACTCCCTCAAACCCCCAAAGACGCTTAAAAAGAAAATGGCCACGAGACCTTTTAAGTTAAACCATCTGTGAGGGTAACCATGTTATGGAGTGGCACCAACGAGTGACCACTCATTCCCTATATACATCCCCGTTAATTGTAAAATAATAATTTAGAATCACTTCTTATAACAAATATTTTTGTAGTTGAAGTGGGGGAAAAAAAATACATCATTTAATTTACTTTTTAAGAGCAAACAGTAGTACTATGCTACTATTGACATACTATATACTTTTGGTAAACGTAACACTGATAAGTCAATAAAGCTAAGCTTGTTTGAAAAACTGGTGTGGAGCAGAGAAAGTGAATGGAAGCGATAGCATATCAGAAGCCAGCGACCATTAACGATGGTAATAGCGCTCCTACACTGCCTAATCCCTTAGTAAATCTATTTGAAGTTCTATGAAAACTTCGCCGCATTACTCAAATGAAATATATATTGCTTTCCAATCCATTTAAATTGCATTTCACTCTGCCAATCAGATTGTTTCCTATGGTCTCACTGTGCTAACTTCAAACACCGATAGCTGATAATACCAACAAACAGTCCATCGGACACTCATATTCTAAAATAGCTCCAGTCAGCATTTTTTTTACTTATTCTAACTAGTTAAAAAATTAAATTTAAATACTATCTCTGAAATGAGAAACCAAAATTGTTTTCAAATTCCGAAACTCCTTCCTCAGAACTTTCATTTAATTAGCAATGTGAAATATTATATTTGATAGTTCAATTTATACTATTGAATTATTTACATTCTACAGATTGTTATATGTAAATAAAACTTACAGTGTACTACTCTTCCAGTTATTAGAAAGTTCCTGAATGAATGGAAGACAACTTGATAAGGTTTGAAAATTATTGTTTTAATTTTTCCACTTGGTTCAAGTGGAAAGAATCTTGTACAGGAGTGGTTCAAAAAGACATGTAAATTGCTCAATTTCTTCATAAATTTCTTTTACAATAAATATGCTTCTTTAGCCTTTTATTAATACCTCTAAACTTTAAATATGTTGGCTACTGAATCAGCAATGACTTTTCAATATGACACATTTTTATGGATAGTATTTAGAGGATAATTGTGAACTCTTGATTATTGATTGTCAGCTTTGATTATCAATTGAAATTGACGAAATTGTAACTTTTTAATTGATAATATCTTTAACTTTATAAGATACTAGTAGGAGATCTCAAAGCCATTTATTTTGAATAGATAATGGATCTTGAACTGTTGGAAACACCTTGTCAATAAGCTCTTGTTGGGGGTATAAACGGAACTGAAATTAAAATCAACTAACAATACCTTCTTGCTACACCTGTATATTTTCAAAATAAACATGTCTGTTTAGTTAGCTAAAAAGGCTTAAAAGCTTATAATTTCACTTCTATGTTGAATTTTCAATCTATTCAAAGCTTAGATTTTAAGTCAGACATACACAAATCTAGTGTCAAAGTTTCAGCTTGCTTTATCTTGTGGTGGCTGAGTTTACTAGTGACAAAATTTCTCGGTCAAACCGACAAACCGACGGACAGAAATTTTCTAAGGGTGGATTCAATTTTTATAATGTATGAAACGTAAAGAAAACTTGAAATGAGTCAGTTCTAAGATTATCACGTGATGATAGGGAATAATTATTTTCTTCTTTTTTTTTATTTTAGAACTGGCAACAATTTGAAATATTTAATAGTGATGTATTGGTTATTACCAAAGTAAAACTTAATATTTTCTTCCTATCATCCACTATTACTTTATGGAAGTAAAATATAGTAATCAAGAAAAAAGTTTATCTTGAGATGTTGACAGATTTACATCTGATTAGTTATCCAAGGGGAATTAACAACAGATGTAATTCAACCTGAGTAAATCAAATGCTAAACAAATAGAATAAAAAACGAATAATGACATAAATACTAATAATAATAAATACGTATCAATAATTTACTTAGAAGAAATTAGCCATATTTTGCTAAATTACTTAAAACAATACAATGTAAAGGTAGGTTTCAAAACTAATAATTCGATAAAGCAAGTAATAGGTAAAACAATGGACTATAAAAATAATAAATATGACAAAAAGCATATTAATATAAATTAAAAGGTATGGATTGTGGGACATCAAAACAACAGTTTAAGGAACACACACACAACTATAAAACGACTTCTGGGACCTCAAAACAGGTAATTCCGTCAAAATCTCGTGATCGATTTTTTTCACCATCACTATATTTTACTTACAGTAAAGTAAAAAGTTATTATTGCTGTAATAACATTTTTGAAAAGAATAATATCATTAGTGTAATTAATGATATCATATTTATCAGTGGTGTGATATACAAAAATAAGCATATATATTGATAAGTGCATCAATGACTATATGTACTATCTCCAGGAATGAAAGTCTAATAAACATCTTCCATTTAGACATTTATATGATACCTAAATGGAACATTATATATTATTTATATTAGCAATAGGTGAAACCGTCATATCTCGTAAGATGATCCTGGAGTTGGAGCGCTTTCGGACGTTGTCCATCTTCGATCGCAACAAACCGATGATCGCAACCGGAGGTTTGTTGCGATCGAAGATGGACAACGTCCGAAAGCGCTCCAACTACAGGATCATCTTACGAGGTATGACGGTTTTACCTATTTCTAATATAAATCTTACTAACCTCAGTGGTATTAACAATATGCATGTATTATATATTATATACCCAAGAAGGATATTATGTTTATTCATAACAAAATAGTATGTAGGCTACTCCAGATTCTCAATGTTGAGAATTTCTTAGTATTGAGAGTGAACATTTGGATAATACTGGTTGGATGTTGTATTCAAATGAAGCATTAATTGGACCAGGTTACACAATCCTGAGCACGTTCAGGGGTCTCCAAGCCTAAAGAGGGTGACAGGGTAAAGTGCAGAGTCATCTTTTTGTCACAGAAGAAAAACTGTTGTATTGTTCACAACAAAAGAAAGGACTGTCTAACCTGTCATTACAGCAATTTGAACCGAACTATTTTCTGACAGGAATACCCAAACACTTCGACATGTACACAAACACTTACCACAGACATTTACTTAACTGTTCACAAGTAGCGTTGTGGGCAAGACTTTCAGGGTGAGAAGGGCTCTATTACGTCTCAGAATACGAGTATATTGTTAAAAATAGATACTTTGAAAACATTTAATTAAAAATAGTTATTGAAGGAATGAAAATTACTCGAAAGTACAATATTACGAAACTATAATCAATCAAAACTATTGATGTAAGGGGTCAGGCTAGCTCAGTGGTTACGTGCTCGCCTCTGAACTGATAGGACCGGGGTTCGATCCCCACCTGGCCCTCGATTTATTCACTCGGGAGGTGAATAAATCTGAGCACGTCGTCCCTCGGAAAAGGACGTTAAACTGTCGGTCCCGAGCCTGTACTATGTCAGGTACTCGTTAAAGATCCCTACTCTAAATACACTTGAGTTAGGCAAAACTTAGGACTCCCACTGTAGAATCAATCTTCATTGTGTGGTATCACAAAGGGCCAATGCTCGGCCTAAGTGTGTTCCCTTGTGGGACTGCCACTGCAACCTAACCTAACCTAACCTACTCATGTAAAAGTTGAAGAACAAAATAATGTACACAGATTATAATTATTGGTAATGTACGTAACATTTTTGAAAAATATGCAATGATTTCTACCCATAATATTAAGTCATATACTACTCAATGTAAACACTTCACACTGATCAAATCATAATCAAAGCATTTATATTTAGTTGATCCAAAGCAAAATGCTGATCACTATACAAAGCTTTTTTCCTAAGTTATTCTTCACTCCAATGACATTAAATATTTCTTAAAATATGCAATCCTTTAACGAAAGGTTTGGTAAACATTCCGAAATTCCTTTTGACAGATCATCTTTTTTCAAATCGAGGAAGGCGATATAGTAATAAAAATAAGAACAATGTTACAGCTTACATTCGAATGAATAACGCATTGACATATTGAAATTTCGAATAATTTTGTTTTAAACAACTTTCATTCTGATAAAGATTTTTCAAATGATTTTTAAAAGACAAATGGAGCAAGTTGGGCTCTATAGGGTACTTCAAAAGTTAATGATGAGATATATAGTGCAACTTTATTATCAAGTAGTTTCCAATGTATTGGCCTTTCACAGTAACATTGTCCAACTGATAAAGATACAAATAGGTTTAAGATCAAGCTCTAACTCCACTGGGTGGTTAGACTCGTGACTCATACGGAAGATAGGGATAAATGAGCATAAAATAGTGTACAGAGACAGTGGTTTACTGTAAACAACTGAAATGAGTATTGTAGTCCACATATTAACAGTAAACGAGTCACACTAAAGTAGCGATGGTTAAAAATCTAAAGGAGATATGTAATATTATTTTGTTAATTATGATATATGAATGAAGTTAAAATTCAACAATAAATTACCCTATCAGAACTTGATTTATTACAAGCTTCAAATGGTTTATACTTCCTCAGTTGTTTTGATAAGTTTAACATGATCAAAAATTCCTCCCTAATGAGACAATCTTAAAAACGGACTGCTATAAATCTTGCAGACATTTTCTTCTAGACGATGAAAATTAAAATCCAATTATAATGGAAAACATGATGCTGCCATCACATTCAGATTCCCAACATATGCTGTTGAAATGTATAAGCCACCCATTTTTAAAAGTTTCGTACAGTTTTTGTTGTGTTTTACAACCCTTTAAAAGATATTCTCTATTTTCAGATAAGAGTACTTATACTAAAATATAAATACTATAAGCTAGATAGTACTTATAGAATTCCAGAGACAAACAAGTTCCCGCAAATCATCATATTTTTTTTCTTTATTTCTCAATTTTTGCATATCACACTTATTGCAGGACATTTTTTTTTTTTGAAACATTGTTGTTGAGGACGGATCAGATTATAAAATTATCAAAATAGCCAGGGAAATCCAAAGCAATTTCATTTAACATTCACTAAGTAAATCAGAAATATTCAGACAAATTGAAATGTTAAATTTTCTTATTATTATTACAATTATTTCTTATAGCAGAAATTCAATAAACCTTTTAACAAAATATTAAAAGTTCCTGAGCTAAATCATATACTAATTTTGCGTAAACAAACCGATAGTACTTATAGCTATTATAATTTACAACAGTAAATAAAGATTGCCACGTCGTTTTATATTTTATAAAGTTTTATTTTTAACTTAAAATATTTATAGACCTCACAATGAAACATTAAGTTCCTATTTAAATTTCTTAAGTTAACGAGGGCTAATAACGACCGGAAATCCTGTAGTTTTAGTGGCCTTTTATTGAATATTTTTGTTAATTAATTTTTTTTAAATATAATTGGAAAAAAGAAACAAAATTATTCAAAGAATAACATATTTCAAATTATTAAGTAATCTACAGAACTATGCTATATTAGTTTGTTGAAAAGATCAAGACGTAGAAAGAAAGGAAGTAAATATTATATATTGGAAATAGTAATAAAGATTATGAAAGACATTTTATTAGCAAATTGCAAAAATTAGAAATTTATATTTAGTTATATGCATCTACTAATTATAGTAAATGTTAATAGGTAGGGTGTATTGATTCGTGAACTTTCGATTGAAGTATAGTGCAACCCTCACTATCTCTTAATTGATATTTCCACTTTCTTTTTTCCTAAAATCAGGGAGGCAACTGAAATTAAAGTTTTTCAAAGGATATGCTATAATGAACAAAATAAATATTTACAAATAAAGAAGGAATAATATGATTTTTAAATAATTCTTTATTTACTTATGTATATTCAGTCATTCATTATATAACATATCAGTGAACAACTTTTGTCCAACTGTTCACTGGTCAAGAATCTAGTAGGAATAATGAAAAGTATCAGTCAAAAGATCGTAAATGCCGTGACTGCAGTGATTTTTAATGAAACCTAATTATTATAAGTTGAATAATTTATGTTTTACAAAATATGTGGGGTACTTGTTAAGCACAAAATATTTAAATCCTTCCAAAAAAATATGTCAGATCTTACAAGACTTGAAACTGACAGACTTGAGGCAAAGTTACAAAGAATTTGGAAATGCATTAAGCTGTTTCTACGTTGGTTTTGTTTGTCTACTGAATCCTGGTATCCAGTATCAAAATAAAGGTATGCGCAAGATTAATCCCAACCGGTTTTTGTTTCATATATCATATATCTTTTAATAAAAATCATAATTTTTTCCAAAACCAACGTTACATTCCAATAGAACTTGAGAAATTAAAATTTACAAGTCGTAGGAATGCCCAAACATCATCCTTGGTGAGAGTAATTACTTATGAAAATTTAAGATTTTTCGTAAATAGGGAGATGATGATCAAACTTGTTGGTACTTCAGTTAATCACCACAGAATTGTAGAGTACTCAGTATAGTGTTACTTGGAATAATGGATTATTAGTGTCCATTTATAAAAAGTAAACAATATGCACTCAGAACAGAGCACGCACACACTGGCTTAAGACAACTCAGTATAATGTTACAGAACTTCACTGAAATAACTCTTTCGTTATATATTTTGCATTATTCATATTCATGATTTTACTACAAAGATTCATTAGATAAGAAACTTATAAAAAATATAGCTTAATCTAAGAAAAGTAAATTCAAAGAATTATAAAAGTAAATTAAATTGGATGTAAGGTATTTAATTAGCCAGATGTTGATTGAAAAGTTTTGTTCAAGTCATAAACAAAACAATATATAAAGCCTCACATTAAAAATTTTAGCGGGAACAGGAAAAAAGCTTAACTTTGTTTTTTTTTAGAAATTTAAATATTTTCTTTTATTAATAGTGTTAAATATGTTAATTTGGTGTTTAACTAAACCAAGCTGCTTATTGTACATTTTCATAAATTGAAAGGATAAAAAATATTTAATTAAACTGGATTGAGTATGAGATTACATTTTGAATATAAGATGTGTTATATATTATCCAGTATATACAACTATATATATATATATATATATATATATATATATATATATATATATATTTATATAGTTTGGATTGTTATATTCAACACTTTTTGCACCAATATTAATTTTATAAGAAAAGTTGATTGCATCGACCTAAGTCAGAAACTGTCATTTACTGATAAGTTGTAATTATACTAAATACAGTAATTATTTCGCATGAAGATTGTCAAGTAAGGCGAGAACTTGTTCAGTACTTTCAGACTAACTACGAAACAAAGTTCTCTGACCTGATTCACAAGTAATATTAAGTTTTATGACAAATTAGTATTAACATATTTTTTAGAAGAACTAATAAAATTAAACAATTTTTTTAAGTCAATAAAAGAGAAAGTTTTAAAAAGGTGGCGTTTGGATGAAACGAAGGTAGTGCAAGACTTTCACTTGGTGGGAGCAACTTTCGAAATAAGCCACTTTGATTTCATTATCAAGTCCCTGTCGCTGCACAAGTTAAAACACAGTTCCTTAAATAATGCGTTTTTATAACTTAGGCGAAAAAAAAGCATGCAAATTGAAACAATTTGCTTTGTTATGAAGTAGATGATAGCATGCAAGTTAACTGTTTTAAAATAAATGAAGGGACATACGTTTTATGATGGGTTAAAAATTGGTTGGACAGATGGGCAAATGCGAAAAGTCCAAACGAATAGTAGACGAATTAAGTTTATTTATAAAAGGGAGGACGAGAAAGGAGCGATCGCCGGTCAGGGTGGAGACTCGTGGACGACAAGGAGGAGGGTGGTCGGGTAGCGGGGGCGGTCCATGACGGCGTGATGCTGCGGCGACACACTAGAGCGAGCTGCAGAGAAGGCACACACCCGAGCCTGGGGCCGCCACTGACTGCGGCGGTCCTCACCCCACTACGCGGCCCCCACTCACACTCCCTTCCCTTCCCTTAAACTTACATTTTTTTTTTAAAGAAGAAAAATAGCATGTAAAAACTTTATAATTATATTCCTTCCATTAACTGATATCATCGTTTATTACACTACAAATCGACAGGCTATTTTGAAAGGAACTGACTTTTTCTTCACAGAGAATGAAACTTTGATTATCTTTCGCTCTGAGAGGCATTAAACAATTTATTTCAAATACAATCATTCATAACAAACCACCCAACACCAATGTTATCATAAAATCATCACTAATGTATTTGTCTTCTGTACGATATGGAACAATTTTTACAATAATTCATGATATTTTTATTAACTAATAGATTGATATAATTATTTTCCTATTCGACCAAGTGAGAGCCCTGTAATGCTTTCGTTCTTCCAAAGTGCCACTTTTTTTAAACTATATCTTTAATTACTAAAAAAAAAAAATTAATTTCATTGGTTCTTCTAAAAAATATATTAACACTAATTGTGTCATAAAACTTAATATTACTAGTGAATCAAGTAAACATTTGTATGATTCCATACATTTCCAATTCTTTGCTCTCCCATTCCCAGATATTCCTTTGTTTCTAGACATTCATATGAAAATAAAATTAGTCACACTGCTGTCATTATTAATCTATGACCCTGAGTATGTATATCAGACTAGAGGCCATTCATTGAAATCAGAAAACTTTCAAGTAAGGTGATAATTTGTGTTCATTTCGACGCCCCCTGTAGAATATTAACGAAGGGCATTGTATCTAACTTAAATTTGGTCAAACTATGAATACATCATTCCATTGATTTCTTGATATTTTATCTTAAGTAGAGGATTTTCATTTTGTGTAATAAACAGAAAGGTAACCATTTTTGATATATACGTATAAGAGGGATATATTTATTTTTCTTTCAATCCTGGAGGTAGAACAGATATTGATTGATCCAGTTATCAATATACACGCTTATTTTTGTATATCACACAACGGATGGGTATACTATCACTGGTATTGGCACAGCAGTACTAATACTTTTGTGAAGCTGAAGAGAAGATTTCGTATTACGAAATAATCCCTTATACTTTTGTATACAGCCGACGAATGTTTTACATGGCCATCTGTTGCATTACATGGTCAGTGGACCTGTTACATTCGATGTAGTCTGTCATGATCTCCTTCTACAACAACGAATTAACGCAACGTGTATTTTTTAAATGTCAAAATGTTTCTATAGTCTCAACAAATGTAAGTACAAACGTTAGGTTGACCGAATCACCAAAAAAATGGCTTATAATTAGTACTCGATTTATAATAATGAACAAAAGAGTATATTTCCAATACTTCAATACCGAAGACCATTGGGTTCATAAACACACCAAGAAATATTTACACATTAAGTTTTGTTCAAGACTGCAATATGTAACAAGAGTGCAACTATAACATGTAATAGTTTCATTAGAACATTTTGTTAGATAAACAACCATCATACATTGGAAATAATCGTAAAATATATCTTTATTTATTATTTTTTAGAATTAAAAATTGCATTCTTCCTACATATCATATAACTCATTAAAACATTTCAATTCGTTTTATTAAACTTTAAATTATGTATTTTATTTCAATCAATTCACTTAAAATATTTCTAAGTCAATGTAAACAATGGAAATAAATATATACAAATCTCACAAGTACAGCAAGTGATCCATTATTCCAAACTAATGTTCAGTAGTTACAGTTATATTACCCTTTGGAGTAATCAGAATTAAATGATTCTCTTTTTAAATTGTTAATTTCATGTTTAATTTTTGGCAAAATTTAATTTTTCTTTAATTAGCAGTTTAGCGTTCAAAAACTATTTTCTGAAATCATAAAATGTTCCATAGCATTCCTTTTGCTTAAAGTAATTTAAAAAAAAATCCTTAACTCATCCTTAAAAAATAATGTGTCATTTTTAGGTGTAATTTTATTCTGATCTGCCAAATGGTATTCTCCTCACAAGCTTTCAGATTCAATCATAGGTTAAAAGTTTTAAAATTTATTAAAAATTAAATCTTTCTACTGGTTTTAATAATCTAACAATTTTTTTTCACTTGTTGCTTCTGTTATTTCCATGATAATGCAAAAATTTCAAAACTCTAGGGTTATTACCTTAGCAGAAAAAAATGTGTTAAAAAATTTCGGTAAAAAAATCACTTTTACATCATGCAATTCTGCCCCAAACAATAGGGCACATCTACATATGGAACTTATTTGTGTAAAATATGAACTAGATCCCTCAAACGGTCTGGACCGCAGCGTGTCCACAAAGTTTTTGATAAACATCCAGTCAAACAAACATCATCGAAAAAAGTCAAAAAAGTTTTCGATATAATTTATAATTCACTATAATTTACTTACAGTGAAAAAACATTTTGAAATCTTTTAGAGTTAATATGATTTATAACAATAATTAATGAAATAAATTCCTTAAATGTAAAAAATAAACCATAATCAAAACATATATTTCCTGTTGTTTTAAGTGGTGTGATGGATAGTTGTCAAAAAAAAATGTTCTAATAAAACACATGTTCCTTTAAAAATGTTGCTTTAAAAAAAAAACAAATTTTTAATTGAATTGAGTAAAATAAAATTGTTATTTCGAGGTTTATCAAAAAAATTAACATAATTTAATGAGCATATTAAACATGTTTTAATATGATATGAAATCAGAATAAAATGTTTAAGTACATGTCAACGGCAATCAACACATATTTCGTGATGCATTCCGTGGTACGAGTGTGATGGATGGTTGTCCAACAGTGTTTGGCTAATCACACCAATCAAATTACATGTTGCACCCTTGAACAAAACTTGATGGCATATACAGTTCTTGTGTATTTAGATCCATACAGTTCTTGAGATCCATTGTATTTAGATAATATTGTGGTATAGGAAATGTACTGTTCTTTTCATTATTACGAAACAGATAATAATGTTCAGCAACTTCTACCGTGATTAGATGATTCTCACGTTTTTACTGGAATTAAAGTATAGTCATCATGAAAAAATTCGATACCGAGATTGTGAAGGATTTACGTATTTTGAGGTCTTCAATGTCATTGTTTGACATTCTCTCTATGATATCTGTGTGTATATGAGTTAGTGGCTAAGAATCTAGGTGCGTGGGTGCGAGGAAGTGTATCCAAAACTTAGTGGGCACTCTTCAGTACACCAGGGTTGATGGATCAAAATCATATTTTACACAGGAAAGGGTCTTATAGTATACAAGTGTTCTATTTTTCGAGGACAATACTGCATGGGGGGAAGTCATATTTTTTGCCAATAAGTGTTTTATATCAACATTTCTTTATCCCTAAACAACTAAAGCAAGAGCCTTGGAATTTTGCCATATTAAGACATCATAGAAACAATAAAAGAAAAAACCAGATTTTGAAATATGCGAACCATACCATTTGATGGACCAAAATGAAATTATATCAAAAATAGCACTCTATGCGAGGTTAGGTTGAGAGATTTATTTCGAAAATTACTTTAACCCAATCGAGAACTATGGTACATTTCATGCATTTAAAAAGTAGTTTTTTAATACTAAACGACTAATTATGAAACTAGAATTTTATAGAATACATTAAACATAAAATTAACAATGTATAAAAAAGGTATTATAAAATTCTGATAAAAGGAATGGGTAATATATATATATATATATATGCTTTGTTGAACGACCTTTGTACTGTAGCATGAATAAATTTCATTGTCCATTTTTAAAGTTTTCTCACCTTTGTTTAAATTTTTCTGGTACTAAATACACTAGTTCTCCAAATGCTTTATTATTTATAACTGACATGTTTCGGTCTCCTTGACCATCTTCAGAGTTAATCATATTTATAAAAAAAAAACTTATTCCTACTAACTACCACTATATACACTATACATTTCTTAAATTAACCCTATAATCTCCCATAGCATCCAGAAATAATTCTATCACCAAAATAAACATTTTGTTTGAAGCAGTTTTAGCCACCTGTCATAATCAGGTGTACCACTTAACTTTATAAAATGTCTCTAGGTTCCATCTGTTGGGTCTTCAATCTTGGTTCGTGTTCCTGCGTTGTTCTAGAATATAGTTTTAACCTCCTGTTGAATCCTGCGGTTTGGTTATTCATATTTCGGTTCAGTTCTATTATCTTAAGGGCTTCAGCAATTTGTAGTCTTTGGATCATTTTCATGGTATAAAACTTCAGTGTTTTTCACCAGCACTTCACGAGTCAGATTGGTTTTATGTTCTTTTATGGTTCTTTTTGGAGCCCCAAAAGAACAAATATGTACATTAAACTACATATATATTTTTATTTTATTTTTTTATTTTTATTATTTGAGAGTGACTATAGCACTGCGTCTTAAAAAAAACTATTGTACTTCCCCTCTTCTGTACTAAAGTACCCCAGCAATTAGCTTCAACGCCTCCAAGAAGCTCAGCACTTTTGCTGGTTCCAGCGGTAAAAGTTTTTCTATGGTTTGTTGAGTGGCCCGAAGCACCTGCCCCTCTGCAGCAAAGTTGCCTTACAGTCAGTCAGCAGGTGCAACGGTGTTTATTCCTCTTTGCAGAATCTGCACAACCATCATTGATAATGTCCATTCAAGATCCCTATGTTTCGGAAGAAAGTACTTCCTTTCTCCTTCTTCGGGATGGTCTTCTTCGGGTCCTCAGGTGCACTTGTGGGTGGTTCCCACTAGTTAGCGCTTTTTGACTCTCTGCGCTTCCGGAGGGTGGTCTCCAGACTTCCTTCTCCTTACAGCGGAAAATCCCTGAAGTTCTATCGGTGGAATTTTGTCCGCTCTGGCAGAGCACCGCATCCAGAGTAAGGCTATTTACTCAAGAGGGTCGCGTGGTGCCTTTTAGGCTCCGATCATAATACAGAAACCCCTGTATCATCCATCCTTCGGCACGGATTGCATAACACCTTAGATTGGGGCCGGGATAAAAGGAGGGGATTTGGGGATTAGGAGGATGTGAAACGTCAGGCCCAGCCCCTGACCACCTTCTCCTCCTCTTTCGTTTGTCCCTGCATATAGCGGGTTAACAGGGTAGCCTCGTGAAGGCCGAAAGTCAGAATTGAGTGTTAGAGGCTATTAGAGGCGCTTAATTACTCCATTACTATCCCATATATATATATATATATATATATATGAATAATAATCAAAATAACACTTGATATAATAGATGGACTAATTTACCACAATGAAACAATTTTGGAAACAATGCTCTAAGGCCTTTCGTCAACACATCGTCAGAGAGCAAATGAACTAAAAAATAATAAATACTTGTTAACCTGGCTGATTGAAGTTTCCAGAATTGTTGGCAACCCTGAATGTGTTTAATGATGAAGAAGTCTTCATCTGTTTAATTCTTCCGCTAATCAAAACTTCATCCAATTTGTAGAGTCCTAGGCTATTGTTCATCAACTTCTCATAAAAGTTCTTTATGAGCGCACTTTCCACGATATTTCTTTTTCTTTCTGAAGACACATATATTAATTCATTTGCTTCATTCCAGTTAATCATATGAATACTGTTTCTTATGAGCATGAACAAGGCACTCTTTTCGTCTTCTCTTCTGATGGAATATTTGTGTTGTTTTATCCTTGTAAGAAGACCTTTGCTCATCTGTCCAATGTAAGACATTTCACAGTCAGTACATGGTATCCTGTATACACAACAGTCCTTTCTTTTTGACTTATTATTGACAAGTCTGTTAAACAAGTTACCATCATTACTGAACACAACAGAAACGTCCAACTTTTTCATAAATGAAGGCATATCTTTCAAACAAGGATTGTATGGAATGACTAACAAATTCCTTCTTGTGAACTGTTCTTCATTATTTAATATCATGGATTGTTTCACCTTTTTTATGACATTGTCGATTAACCTTTTTGGATACATTAAAGAACCTGCAATTTTGTAAATATTTTTAATTTCTTCATATAAAAATTCCTCACTGCAAATTTTGAAAGCTCTTAAGAACATGTTACTAAAAACTGATTTTTTAGTTTTAAGTGGATGAGCCGAGAGGAAATGAACATAAGATGATACATTTGTTGACTTCCTATGAATACTGTACTTTAATTTATTACCGTTCCTATGTAAAAGTACATCCAAGAAAGGAAGTTTATTATTGTTTTCATGTTCTATTGTAACTTTTATGGATGGTACAACCGTATTGAGGGTATCCAAAAAGGTGTTAACATTTTCATTTTCATGCCAAATACATAATATATCATACCTAAACCATTTAGCATTAGTAGGCAGTATTGTAGGTAGATAGGTGATCTCTAAATATTCCATATAGGTATTACTTAAAACTGGGGAGAGACAATTTCCCATAGCCAATCCAAACTTTTGGGAACAAAAAACTTATCATTAATATGACGAACAAGCCATTAGATAGTATTGAAATTTCGGCTTTAAGATTTTGTTTTAGTTTTATACCAAATGATAAAGGGATTAATTATTTAGATTTAGCTAATTCTAATATATTAATTTCTAATTAATTTCTATAATATAGAAAAGATGAACATTGATTAAACTAAAATTGCAATGTGCAAAGGATACATTTATAGATCAATTAAAGAAATAGTTCCTCATTGTCTGAAACGATTTACTGAAGTTTAAAAACAACTAAAAAGAACAAGAAATAAAAGTCACAAAAGCTGACAAAACAGGAGCCATAGCACTTGCTCTCTGACGATGTGTTGAGGAAAGACCTTAGAGCATTGTTTCCAAAATTGTTTCATTGTGGTAAATTAGTCCATATATATATATAGTGTGTGTTTGTGTGTGTGTGTGTGTGTGTGTGAGTGTGTGAAAAGTGAAAATTCATAATGGTTTATCTGTTGTACTTGTAGGATATATTTGCATTTCTTAACATTCTTTATATTGACTTAGAATTATTTTAGTGGTTAAGTGAAATAAAATTGTTACTGAGAGTTTTATTATAAAAATTTGAAATGCTTTAATAAGATATAGTGATATGATACAAGAATAAAATTGTTAAATATAAAACTTCAACCCCCAATCAAATGTATATTTTTTTATGAATCCCATGCTATGATGGATGGTCTAGAACAGTGTTCGACTAATCAAACTATATGTTGCACCCTTGAACAAAACTTAATATGAGATATAGTTCTTGGTGCGTTTATGAACCCTATTGTCTTTGAGCAATATTGAATTATGTGAAATGCACTCCTTTTTACTTTACTATAAGTAAAGTATAGTGATCGTGAAAAAATTCGATCTCGAGATTTTGACGGAATTACATATTTTGAGGTACCAGAAGTCGTTTTATGACGTTTTTACGATGATGTCTGTGTGTGTGTGTGTGGGTGGGTGGGTGGGTGGGTGGGTGCGTGTGTTAGCATTGCTTGTTACCACGCTACGGTCCAGAATCTTTGATGGATCAAGTTGATATTTTACACAAAAATGGGCCCCATTTAGACGAAGATCCCTATTGTTTGGGAAGAATTATGCATGATGGGAAAGTCACATTTTTTGCCAAAAACCGTTTTTTTTAAAACATATATTTCTCCTAAACTGATAACCCTAGAGTTTTGAAATTTTGACATTATCTTTGAGGTTTCAAATGCAACAAACGAAAAATATATTCAGAATTTTAAAACAACAGGAAATATTTATTTTCCATAAAATGTAAAAATTTTGACTTATAATTCAATCTCAAACCTTGTGAGAGCGATACAAGCCATACTGTTTGACGGACAAAAATGAAACTATGCCTACAAATAGAACATTATGTGGAGAATGAGCTGAGATATTTTTTTCTAAAATTACATTCGCTAAAGGGGCGTTACAGCACGATTTGTGTTTTCAGAAAATGATTTTTTGACGCTAAACGGCTCGTTAAAAAATAATGAAAATTTGACCAAAAATGGAACAAAAAATTAGCAATTCATAAAAAAAAATTCATGAAGTTTGAATTACGGGAAAGAGCAATAACGATATAAAAACTCTTTGTTTATCCTAGACTAAGAGATCACCTGCTATACTTGTCGAATTTTTTGTATTTTTTTACATTGTTTACATTGACTTAGAAATTTTTTGAGCGAATCCACTGAGATAAAATTGATGTTTCTAATGGAAAAATGAAAATATATTATTGACTTATAAGAGATGTAAGAGGAATAATATTGTGCAGGTAAATGATAACACTCATTAAAAAAAAATTCGTATATATGTTATTTGACAAAGGGGAAGGAAAATGATCTTATTAAATGCTAAGAAGCCATAAAATTCCCAGTATAATAATTCTGTTAAAAACCAAAAATGTAAAAGATAATTCAAAATTGAAATCTTTCGTTTAGAGATTAATAACTGTAATTATCGTACATCTTTAATTAACAAATCACCTTAAAACAACATTTTCTTCGCTGTTCAAGAAGTTTTTCAGAGAAAAAAAAGACTATTTTACTGTTTCAAATTTGAAAATTTTACATTAATATTCAATGTAGAAGGATGTCAAGTAAACGATGTAAGAAATCTACTGGCTATTTGAACAATAGCCATGTTCTCTTGTAGGATACTATTTCGTTTCAAAAATGTTCACTTTGGTTTTTCAAAAATGTTATTACTGCTGTAGTGATACTAATGAAATTATTTGCAAATAATAAATTATTTGTGATGTACAAAAATAAGCTTATAAATTGATATGTCCTTCAATCACTATCTGTACTACCTCAGGAATGACAGGCTAATAATTATATCCCATTTAGGTGTTTACGTTATGCTTAAATGAGACGTTATGTTTTATATACTCGAGAAATTTGACATTAAGTTACTTATAGTAAAATAGAGTGTAGGCCACTCCAGATTTTTTTTTTTTTTAATACAAAATGCATAGAAATTTTAATCTAATTCTTTTTTTATTTAATGAACTGGAAATTTTTTCTTACACTTTTCTGATATTTTCCTGACAAAAAGAAACATTATTAAATCTTAAAGGAATCATTTCGCTTTAATTCTAGGATGTAAAAGGGGCTGACTATACACACTTTCATATCGATGAATGGTATAATATACAGATGGATATCAACACACAATAGAATAAATTACAGTAATATTGTGAAAGAATAATTATAAAATAAAATAAAAGATGAAGAAATCAATAAACTCGATGATGTCCGTAAGGTTCACGACAGACTCCTTGAATGAGCCAGTCTCCTTTCAAAAAGAATTGGGCTGTAACTTCGTCGCCCAATCCAACCTCGCTATCATCCAAACTGAAAACACCAGTGGGAACAAAAAATCCATAAGTTGTGTCAAATTAACAATACCCTCTTCAAGTTCGTTTAATGCTCTAAAACCGTCATTTCCAATGTGGGGTGCAGGCCCCATGGCATGGGCTGGATGCACACCCTTTGGCTGACTATACCAAGACTAGGAGGCAATTCGAAAATGAGTTATTATTAACAGTAAATTCTTTTCTACTAAGTCTGTATGAACAACACGCTGTATGAGCGTGTTAATGCATAAGTATAAATATTTCTGTTTACTTATTCACAGAAGTGCAATTGGTACACAAGATATTTCCCGTCTCCCCATTCGCTTAAATAAAATGGTGGGACACATGTCGCCGGAAGAGCTAATGTTTTCTCGGCCAATCAGCGTGTGTGATATTTAGTTTGCTTGTACCAAGGACTGAAAGGGACCAAAATGGTTGTGGTACTCTTTGTGAAATAATCGTCTGCATAAAGGTTTCTCTGCTTGTATATGAGGAGTTTTACCTAATTCATCGGCTATTTTAATAATATTCTGCTGCAAACATACATCTTTTACAAGCACCATTTCATATTTCTGTCATAGCACACATTGTCTGGTGCTATTTATATTTTCTTCAAATTTCGTATAACTTTATGCTGTATAATACTACATAGAGTGCATATGCAATAATGTGGTACAGAAATCTCATCCAGTTATAGTGTCCTGATAGTGGTGATAGAAGTCTGACAATACATATTTTCGAATACTCCTTCAATTTGTTTATATTCTTGTGAATCTGACTATAAACTATAAATCTGACTATAATAATAATAGCTTTTCCATCATAGCAGCAAACCTGCTTCACTGTCTCCACATGTCGTTGATACGACTTCATAGATGTAATTCCCGCCAACTCTTCTATCTTACTGATTAATATGAGTGGGGCACGGGAAGTTAAACATCACTTTCAAACATTCCTGACAAAGCTGATAAAACCCATATAAACTCATACCAGTGTTGACATCTTTCCTTAAATATGCTTAAAACTCATCGAGTCAATAGGAAGAATAACTAATGTAAAGGTATTTTCACGCACGTATTGTTTATACGTTTCACCATATGACTGTGTGTTTGTGTGTGTGTGTGTGTGTGTGTGTGTGTGTGTGTGTGTGTGTGTGTGTGTGCGTGTGCGTGCGTGCGTGCGTGCGCGTGTGTGTGTGGGTGGGGGGTGGGAGGGGTGTGTGTGTGTGTGTGTGTGTGTGTGTGTGTATGTGTGTGTAATGGGCATTTCATTTGTTTATATCTTCCATATGCAAATAATGATTTGATCACATTGACCATAGAGCGGTATGTCATCAAACAAAAACCAAGTTTCCATTTCTTAGGTCTTCCTTTTCCAATTCTTCTTTGTTGGTAAAGGTATGGTACCGAATTTACAGTATATTCAAGAGAACTCGTTTTAAATAGACATAATTGGGTTCATTTAACGACTTGCTATAAACCTAAAAGTTTGTCAATCCCAAGTAATTTATGTTTATGTGTTAGTAAAGAATAGACTAAATTTGACTTGCCACTATTCGAAGGACCCACTGTGATAGCTCCCACATTTACTCGCCCGTGTGTTATTCTGTACTGGTTATTGAACAACTTGTTTTAACAAACCTCATTTCTATACGAGTTCTAAAACTACATCAACTTCGAGGTTAATCATGCACGTTGTTTATTGATTAAATGATGAATCAGATAGATCCAGCAGCTGTCAAGAAGATGAAAAAAAATCAGCTAGGAATAAAATGAAAACAAAATCATTCCATATACCTCTACCACCGAGAGTAAAAAAGAGGTTTCCTTTCACTAATCTTCTCGCGTTGGTATTGTTTGCACAGGAACAACTATTGCAAAAACAATTGCCGATAATAAACATCCTATAAAGTCAAATAATATAGTTTTCCGCATTATCACAACCTTTAACACTGCAATGCAGAGTGATTGTAATGATATAGAAAAGGGATAAAAGAAAAAATGTTAATATCATGTTGAATGTTAAATCCCCTCCATTGTTTGACGATTCTATCGCAGGAAGTCAGTATCATATTGACAAAACATGCTGACTTCCTTTTCTTCTCATCAATTTTTCTTGCGTATTTGATTTCATACTGACTAAACTTATTTCTAAATTTGGAATACTTTGTATGAACAGTATAAAATAATCTTAATTTGATGTCTCTATACTTCCCACCCCAAGAAAATAGTGTGGTAGAAGAAACCCTAATTTAACCGACATTATATTTATTTCACTCTCTCTTTTACCCAAACAGCCTTTATCAAATAATCTCTTTAACAAATTTATCACTGATTACTGGTTAAAGCTTACAAAATATTATAATTCAAGCAAATCTTCGTTGCAGAACTTTCTTGATTTTTGTTTTTATAAATTACTAAATTTTCGTTAACTTTTTGGACAAGTTTTCAGTTTCTGTACACCATAATTTGTAAAATAACGCTCATTCCATTCCAAGTAATTTCAATAAAAATGTACTCAGATTATCCTCTCAAAACATTGTATTCTTGGGTAAATATAATTATGAACCGTAAATTTTGTGAACACTATTGCTCCCTAATTTTTTCATTACTATTTTAATGAAAGCTCTATTTTTATGGAGTAATGGTTAATATTACTCAAAAAGTAATATTCTTTATACTTTTTTTTATTTCTGACTATGTCTATACATTCATCTATTAAATTATTCATTTATCTGTATTTTGGTTACTTTACTATTAATACTAAGAGTAAAGTAACAATATCTAGGAAATATCTGAAATCACAAAGTGGATTAAAAGCATTTTTTGTGGAACATTCATTTGAATAGTTATCTTTGTGATTTTTTTTGTTTTATTCTAATGGGACTGTTCTTGCATTTTAATCAATAATGTATCCACTTGTTCAAATCTCATCGGACTCGTATACTTCGCGACCATACCTATCATATTGTACATCCCATTGTTGTAACTGGAAGGTTATAAAATATTTATAGTATGATTATATCAAATAATAACTTTTAAGTTTATAGAATCTCACAAGAAAGGCTCAGAAATAAGATCTGTACAGTTATAAAATACCTTTCCATTGTTCCAATATTGCCCAAAAATTACGGATTTTTTAAACACACAAAAAATATATATCTGGCAAATAGATATTTTGACGGGTACAACAAATAGATTGATTGAAACATATGTACGAGGCAACCATTCTTCAAATTGGAGAGTATCGTAAAACATCTGATTGTTTGACGTTTGCTTAAATCGTTTTAAGTATTTTATTGTTTTTCTTATATGTTATATGAAATCATTAAAACATCTCTCCTTCAAATTTCTTGTATTAAGCCTTAATACAAGAGTCATATTTTAGTTTATTTTGAGAAAAAAATTCTAATCAATGTAAACAAATCCGTACAGCAGGTTATGTATTAGTTTAATCTGAGTTTTCAGATTTTATAATTATATAGCCTTTTGCAATATTTGTTTTGACAAATAATTAGTTATACTGATTTTTAAATGTGTTATTCAGATAAGATAGCTTTACAATAGTTATAATGCAATGAGTTAACTAATACTTACTGATAATAATGATTAATGATAATGTTGACCTCAGGACATACATTAATACCAATTGAATACAACTTCAAGTACCTCTGTAACATTTTTAGTTGTGAAATTGTTGAAGTTTTAGAATAAAACAAATAGTTTAATCACTATTAATTAGGAGGAATAAATGCCATCCTTAAGTTAGGAAGTAACATGTAGTGAAAACAATCTAGGGAGACCAGTTCTGAATAATTACACTAGAGAATTAAGATTTGATTCTATGTATACTTAATTACAACAAGGAAATAAAACTAATGTTTCAATCGGTTTAACATTATAGAAAATTCTTCAGTATGTAGAGCACAAAATTACCATTGTAAACATTTCAGTTGAGGATTACTCTGATGATGAACAATGATACCCCGAAATAAAGAATTATTCTTATTATACAAAGGTCTTCAAAGCAAACAGTACACTTTTATCGGAAGATGGTTCACCGCAATACACTTATTTTGATTGAAGCATAATCAGGAAGTTTTGTTCATCACAAGGCAGTTTTTACAGAAGACTGGTTGTAAAAAATTGAAATGTTTGTACTTAAAATAATAGACATTTTTTGAGAAGTTCACTCAAAAAACTTCAAACAGAAATATTGCTTTCTTTTACAAGATTGTTATCTATTTCATTCAATGAAATCTCATTCATACCATATAACATTAATGAATTTGTGAGTTAATAAGCTGTAGATAAATGAGATCTGTGATTGTTTACGTGAGATATCTTGAGGGGTTATTTTAAAATCCCATATGCTGGGTAATTTATGTGTTTTCACTTTTTGAGATAAGTATAGACATGTGTTAGATGCAATATTCTTTATTTCTGACTATGTCTATACATTCATCTATTAAATTATTTATTTATCTGTATTTTTGTTACTCATAATAAAAGCAGTTAAGATATCACAATCTGAAAAATGTTGCCACATGCATTCTCAAAAAATACGTTTTCATCAAAGACAATTAAAATTGTATATAATTACACATAATAAAGATAGCATAAATTTCCGAATTACCATCATGTGAAGATCTACGATAACATAACTTGGAGGAAATTGCAAGATATGATTAATGATTTACTACCACACTAAATATACTCTAAAATTTGAATGAATGGTAATAAACATAAGTATCATTAAAATTATCTAATAGAATAGAATCTAGAATGAACTGCAACTGTATTATAGTAATCTCCTTTGTACTGAAATAATGCTACACTGATAAAATCTGGCCCAAAATATCTATGTAAATTTATTTTTATTATAGACGTAGTAGTGTTATAATACTTTGCGGTTAATATTTTCAAGAAATAAGTAAGACATTAAGGAAATATAAACTTGAACCACAATTGAATTTCCATGGATATTATCAATAGCAGCAGTATACGTTACCATCTAGTTAATCAATTAGAAAAAAAATAATTAATATTGTAAATGAGATTGTTTTTTTTTTAATCTAACGGCCCAAAGCACATATTGGCTTTGAACGAAATGAAAGAGAAAGCATGCTGGTGAAAATGGTTTCAGCAGGGAAATCTTTACAAACCTGATATAATCACTTCCTTAAGTCATAAACCGTGAACATGGCACACAGGTTGAAGGTTGAATCTTCACGAAAATTGTAAAAAGACTGGATAGCAACTTGATAGCATATAGAACACAGTCAAGCTATGTTCCTCATTGGGCAATGTATATTTAAAAGCTACTTTTATCTCTTTAAAATTACTAACTAAGCTCTGTGTAATCATTACAACCTCAGTATTCCAACACTGGGTATCAACTCAGTATACATATTGATGAATTATCAACTTCATATTGCACATATGTTTTTTGATTGATTAAGTAAATTCAGTTCTCTTTTGCTTTATTGGAGAAAATTGTATTTAAGATGAGTATTTAATTTGTAAATATATATATATATATATATATATAATATGCAACATGAAAATAGAGCTAGTGAAATATTATAATTAACTCCCTCCCTTGTTGGGACGATACTTCGGTGGACAAACATAACAGGGATGTTCAAAGAATAACTACAACATTAAGGCATAAAAGTTCAATGAAGTATTATTAATTAACTTTTCAAATTTTATTATTTTAGTGTAATTTTATATAACAGTAGTTCTTTTATATTCAATCGACTAATGGTTATTGTAAAAGAAATGACAAGAACCATATAAATGATGTGACTGAACGAGAGCTAACTCTGCCATCTAGTGAAGGAAAGTGAACTATAAGCCCAGCACGAAGATATTCCTTTGTCCTTAGCTATTGGACATTATTTGTCCATAGTTCATAGACATAATTTATTAAAACAACAACAAAAATTTTAAATCGCTAATTAGTACTTACCTATAAGTTGTTAATATAATATCAGGAAAAATTATTTGTACCATGAATAAATGCATTTGACCATCTAAAATATTTGTTCATAATATTTTAGAAAAAAAAATTAATAAATTTCCAGAAAAAATATTAATTAAAAAATCTACAAATATTCTATTTTATTTTCAAAAAAGTATCATTGATGAAAATATATTTTGTTATTTATTTTAGTCACCATAGCAATATATGAACAAAGTACAGGAATATATTCCTTAAAATAATGAAACATTAAAAGTCAAATGTTAAGAAATTTATTTTAAAACAAACAGTTTTTATATGTATCTAAAACGGTTGCTTTATTTGGTCTTATTTAAAAATCATTCGAACCTTGAATAACACGGACTTATTTTTCAGAAAGTTTGTCTTGCTGTAATAGAAATTTATATTTTTACCAATAACGCCATTGCAAGATTTCTTGATGTTTTATTGAAACTCCCAATTCAATAAGTTCCACGCATATGTTAAATGTTACACACTTTCCTCTTCTAGAACAGCAGTGAAAATAAAGTCTGGTCGTTAAAAGTGAGTAATATATATTATGTGCATCATAAGGTAATGATAACCTTGACTTTACAAAAAGAGTGAATTATATACTATTCTTTATATTAATTAGTAAGATACAAATTTAAGGAAATAATGATTGTCTACACATCAGACAAAATAAAATATTTTGTAATTAATGTAGGAACTTTAGATAATGTACACAGAATTCTTTAGCAAAAAAAATAATAATAATAACATCCTGTAATAATGTCGATAAATGGATATATTTCGTGGTATAATAATCATGAAAACATGAACAACAATCTTATGTCTGCTGAAAACTTGTCGAAATGGAAATTCAATTAATGCCTAGTGCAGAATGTGGCATTTTTTTTACTATTTTAGTTCGTGCATGAAATTATATTTTCCAATATCAGAATCAGAAAATGGAATGTTTACATGTGACTGTAAAAGTTAAGATTTTAAATTATAATTACTTTATTTTCTAATTTTGGTTCTCGTTTCAACTTACCTTGTATCAAACATCACTGCTGGAAAATAACTTAAGGGCAATCTGATTAACAAATTTGTATTTGTTATAACCTACCTATATAGGTAGGTTATAGGAATATAACATTCACAGTCACTTAGGTGCTCTTGAAGATGGGATCCAGACGGACCCGAAACCGGTCGATCTTTTCTGAGACTTTACGAGGTATGACGGATTGTATTATTACTAATTCTAATATTACTAACCTCAGTGGAACTAACCCATTAACTATATATAACAAATTTGTAGCCATCAAGTTATATGACACAAATCTACATCTCAATTAACAATGAAATAACTCTAAAACTTGAAACATTACGTCGTGATTTAACAATAAAATAAAGGAAATCGTTAAAATGTAGTATCGGTGTTCTTTTATAACTCCTAATTGTCTTGAAGGTAATATGTTGGTTACATTAAAATATTACTTATATATGATAAAATATATTTCATTTACATTTTATACTTTACATTTATTTTATATTTCAGTACTTATACTTATAAGTATTAATAAGTAAACTTCTATACTTTATTTATTCTCTAAAAAAGTATTATAAACCCGGCATTTAATTGAATTATCAGAAAACTTACGATTTATTCCAATCAAGTGTTTTGATTTTTAAATACAATTGAGCTCAATATCTATATGTTTAAAATATATTAAAGGTTCCAGCAAAGACATATTGTCCATTTCATTTAAAATAATTTTATATTCATGTTCATACAAGAATAATTCTCCGTAAACATTAATATCCTTAATCAAGAAACTAAAGTTATGAATGTCTGACATAAACTTCGACTTTTAACTTTATTACTTCCATTTGCACAAGTTAGTGTTGATCATAATTTAGCTATATTAATGACTGATTTAATCTTCAGTAATTTAATTTAGGAATAATATCATCGAAGAAAATGGAAATATTTGAAGGTTAATCACTCTCGCTCATTGCACTAAACCTTTTCGAAAATGTCATTGGAGACAACTACTTTGTTTTGTAATTAATATTGTATTGGACAAAACTATTATAAAATCTATTTTAAATGTAACGTCTTAGTTTAATGTTTCCTTTTTTTTTTAAAAAAAAAAGAATAAAAGAGGAACATCTTTCTTAAATTAACTTTCTATGAAATACCCAATGGAGCTTCAAGGTTAGACAATAGGGTGATTATCACTTTTTCGGATTAATAATTCCTAATTCATTGTTTTATATTAAGTAGATTTAAGAAAACAATTTATTAAATTTCTGAACTCATATAAAAAAGATTGTAAAAGGGATACTTTCAATTTTTGTTGTGACTTTAATTCTCTAACACTAATGCCTAAAAAAAAAATATATAATCATTCAGGTATGTAAAATCAACATTCTTTCAATACAATCAATCATTTTATTCATTTTAAAGTACGAAGACTGTACATGTGATGAAAGTGAAATAGTACTCATTCATCATTTTATTTCATTGTAAACTTTATTAAAAATCTAGCACTCCTATAATAATGCTTCTTATATCCACTTGAGATAATACTTCACTTGGTCATCTGAACACCTCTTTATCTAATAAAAAGTTAATTCTTCAGTTGTTATGGAACACATGAATAATTTCTAGGTCAAAAATTGAACTAGGTAAGTTACAGTAGGAATTATTTTAAGTACAAAGTTAATGGAATTCTACTTCCTTTGATAAAAAATCGTATTCTTTCAAATAAGACTTGACTGATCAATTTTGGGCAAATAATTACATTTATACTCATCAGATTTGATTGTACAATAATCACAAACACGTTATTAGTTGTTGTTTAAAGGGTTTGGAATATTTTAGCTTTGTGGTTATTTTAAAAGAACTAAAGGATTTCCCAATTTAAATAAGCGTCATTGATTTCACAGTTTTGGGAATGCTTTTGATTGATTATAGTCAGGACTAATTGGTAATAATATTCTGTTCTTATTTCATGATGAAATGATTTAGAAGGTAGGAGTGATTTCAACTGAAAATTGTTTCATTTCATCCTGATGTAAATGACCAGACAGAAACTAATTCAACAGTCTTTCACTGAAGATGTCATGGCAGATATTTCGAATGATCCAAAAATCGATTCATGACGTCACAGAAATATCAATACTACTTGGGCAGTAATAATAGAGGACTACTGATACTGCATTTTAACCAAAAGATTAAGGTATTTAGATCAAATAACTATTCCAAAATTGACAATTTGACAATACTAGATGTGTCATCTTTGATCTCATTCATATCGTTATGTTTTTAATTAACACGATAAAGATATCAAATATAATAACTTATGAAACGGTAAATAATCTAATGCTGTATTTTGTGACTATATTAAAATGTTTCTAGCTTTATTTTATAGTTAAATTTTAAGGTATACTAATAATAAAGATTATTATTATTATTATATATTTTACTGTTATATTTTGTTTTGTCAACGATAGCAATTATTCAAAACATGAAACAGTCCGTTGGGACAACATATCAAACTATTACAAAAAAAGAACACTTAGAGACAACTCACTGCAATATTTCATGATATCAATATCACAGTTATTTTAAGAAGTACAATTAAACAATATTATTATTACATTTTTTTTTAAATATTCAATTTGAATTCATATAAACAAAAGTTTAACAAATGTTGTAATACATTCAACTCATGACATAGTTCCTACTAGGATCAACAGACCTAGTTCTCGAGGCTGCCACTAGATCACAGCAACAATACTATGAGTGCATTTCAAAATTATTTAAAACAGCAATGGAAAAAAAGGATTCGATAAATATTAATATATCTGAATCAGCTATGTGAATAGATATAAACTATGTAACAATGGTTGGTAAACTTGGTAAACTATGTAACCAAACTATGTAACAAACTTTGGTGTATTGAAAATGGTGTCTTCCAAATAATATAATTTACTTACTATGTAGTTCACTTATTTATGTTTGTAAAATTACTTATTAATTTTAAAAACTTCTAATTCTTTTCCTAAAACATAAAAAAATACGGAAAAATAAAAATTTTTTCCAAGTTTCATGATAACAAGTTTTTACAGTCTCAACAGATTCACCCAGTTTTATCAACCATTTTGTTGTTCATACACTCAGTATCGGATACACCTTCAGTATCGGACTAATTGATCTCCTCAATTACTTAAAGCATCATGAAGTCGTTGCAGTCCGACCTGCTTGAACCTTTTATACTCTTCCACATCTAATTTTCTTACAGCAATTAGTGTTGTGTGTTAGATGGAACATTCTGCTTCTTGCGCTTTACGAATAGCTACTCAATTTACTTTAACTGAAAACGTCCTTTTAATTCTTAACTAAATTTCGTTATATTTATTGTTTCGGATTCTTTGCATTCCAACACTTCTCTTTTACTTTACTATAAGTAATAAGTAAAGTAAAGTATAAGTAAAGTATAGTAATCGTGAAAAAGATCAATCTCGAGATTTGACGGAATTACATGTTTTGAGGTCCCAAATGTCGTATTATAAAGTTTTTTCGATGATGTCTGTGTGTGTGTGGGTGGGTGGGTGGGTGAGTCTGTTAGCATTGCTTGTTACCACGCTACGGTCCAGAATCTTTGATGGATCAAGTTGATATTTTACACAAAAATGGACCCCAAAGTGTAGATGACGGGAAAGTCACTTTTTTTGTCAAAAACCTGTTCTTGGACAACATGTTTTTCTCCTAAACAGCTAATTCTAGAGTTTTGAAATTTTGCCATTATCTTTGGGATTACAAATGCGATAAACGAAAAATATATTCAAATTTTTAGAACATCGGGAAATATTTTTTTTTTTAAAATGTATAAATTTTGACATATTATTCAATCTCAAAGTTTCTGAGAGCGATACAAGACATACCGTTTGACTGATCAAAATGAAACTACACCTAAAAATAGAACATTATGTGGAGGATGAGATGAGATAATTTTTTTTAAAAGTATACTCACCAAAGGGGCGTTACAATAGAGTTTCTATTTTCACAAAATGTTTTTTTGACGCTAAATGGAACATTAAAAAACCATGAAAATTTGACAAAAATTGAACACAAAATTAGCAATTTATAAAAAAAATTCAGGACATTTCATTTAGGCCAAACAGCAATAAAGATCTAAAAACTGATTGTTTATCCTAGACTAAGGGATCGCCTGCTATACACGTCGAATTTTTGATATTTTTTTACGTTGTTTTAGTTGGCTTAAACATTTTTTGATCGAATCAACTGAAATAAAATTAATGTCTATAATTGAAAAATTTAAATAATTTATTGACTTATATGAGATATAGGTGGAATAATATTTTTATATGTAAAAAATCAGGGAATAAACATAAATTTCTTTTGTCTCCCATGGTATGATGAATTTTTCTTACAAAATGCTCTAATTAATATTTATATTGCAACCTTGAACAAAACTTAATATCAGATAAAAGTATTTTGTACGAGTATTTAAGAATTATACTATCTTTGCATGATATTGATGTGTGAAGAATGGACTCTTTCCTCAAGAAAGAGGATTTATGTTTGTTGACAAATATCCAGTTTTTTCACTATTCTAATACAATAGTTCATATTTAGTATTATCAAAAATTAGAATCTCCCAACTATAAAAGTTTTAATTTATACTGAATAGCCGGCTTTGACTTTGATTTGAGTATGTAAACTAGCTAATTATTAATATATTTTTTCTCAATATACATTAATAGTAACCTTATAACAGTACAGCAGGCAGGAAAAAGATAACACTCGCTCAGTGGAAATTGGTATATATGATTTTTGACAAAGGAGAAAGAAAATAATTTTATACATACTAAGAAGCTATATAATTCCCAGTATAATAGTTCTATAAAAGGTCAAAAATATAAAACAGAATTCAAAATTGAAAACTTTCGTTTGAAGAATATAAAATGTAATTATCGTACATCTTTAATTATAAATTATCTTAAAACGACATTTTTTCTTGGATGTTCATGACACTTTTCAGAGAAAATAAGAGTATCATTTGTTTTAAATTTGAAAATTTGTCTTAAATATTCAATGTAGAAGGGGGTCAGGGGAACTGTGTAAGAGATGCACTGGCTATTGGAACAAAAGCCATGTTCCCCTGTAAAGGATTGTTTCGTAAAGCGAAATCTACAGTTTCGCTTTTCAAAAATTTTATTACTGCTGTAGGTATACTAATGATATTATATGAATCAGTAATGTGATACACAATAATAAGCGTATGTATTGATAATTGTATCAATCACTATCTGTACTACCTCCAGGACGAAAGACTAATAAACATCTCCCATTTAGATGTTTACATTATGCTTAAATGAGACAGTATATATTATATACCCAAGAAGTTTGATATTAAGTTTACTTATAGTAAAGTTACATGTAGGCCACTCCAGATTTTTCAACAAAGACTTCAGGTTTGACGGTGACATGCACCCTTTTCTCTCACCTTCGTACATTTACCCCCACGCTTCTAATGTAGGTCTTGGCTGATTTTGTGTAAATCGTTATGACAATATCTTATATTGAATACGTTCCTCACCTCCCACAGAGCCCCTTCATACATATGTAGAGCCTTACGAGTTTAACCCATGTCTGCTAAATGTTTCATAATAGCTTTTATTATTAATTGCCTCTATACATCAGTCAATTGATTAGATTAGTTTTTATTAATGTTGTATTCATTATAATTTGGCAGTGCATAAATATCCTGATTTTAGTTTTTAATTCATTGTTTATTTAGATCACTTTTGGTAAAATAAATCATTTAGAACATTTGTCTTGTTGGCTAGAATGAATTCAGAAACTCGGCTGACAATCGTACAAGGATAGACTACCACCAGACGTGGGTTTGGATGAGCCACCAGACCACAGCAACAGTACTGTAAGTCGAATTTTTTGAACTATATGTACAGTTTGAAATTATTTAAAACTGAAATAAATAAGAATGTATTTAATATAATAATTTTAATTTTATTAACAAATTTTAATATTAATTAATACATTTTGTTTTATATTAAATTTATTAAATGAATATTTAATTTTAATTGATAACAGTTTATAATGGTTACATAATACAACAAAATTTCACATTTTTATTATAACATACTTTGATTACCAATCAAGCACACACTTATCACCAAATAAAACAAATATAAACTATAGATAATAATCACAACATTTATAATAAATGATAAAATATTGATCCTTGTGAAATGTGCTCATAATCTTTATTTATTCAGTGCTCATATTCATTGAATCTAGTTATATGCGAGGTTGATATAATTTCTTCTTCTTGGAAACAGACCTGAAAATAATTTTATGATTATTAGAAAGAATTGTTATTGAAACAAGCAATAAAAATTAAATATCTGAAATTATGAACATTTCTCTATTATGTTTATCTTAATTTAAAAAAAAATTATGACTGGTCTACATTTAGTATTACTTCCTGTAAAAATATCGCTGACTCCATAGCTATTCAAAATAATTAACTGGTTAATTCCAAGGTGACTGGCATCTTTTACCAAACAGGGAGAAGGACTAACACATATTTTCTTTATTTCAATTAATGGTAAAAATTTGTGGCTGTATTCAATACCGTGGTTTTAATAATAACACGAACTAAACGTGTTTGCACAGAATTTATTGGTCCAGTATTATAACAGAGAAATAACCTCCACTGGTTGTAAACAAAGTTGAAGGTCTCTAAAATTATGTCCAAATTTCCTACATGCCGGATTACCTCGCTCAAACATTTGAAGAAACTGACTTCCAAAAGGCTTAAATTGATGGGCATTTCACTTGCAGAACTGTCAGTAACTGTTGGCTCAAATTTAATCAACATTAAATTTGTATAACAATTCATAGAGGCGTTGCCATTGGTACCACTTCAATGTAAATCATTAACTGCAATAAGCAGTTAAAATTTTAACTTAGAGTATCTCCATTCATGAACTACAAAACTTGATACTGTAGAACTAACTGTCATATGCATAGGCTAAGACCGGAAAGTTTATTCATTATACCATCACATAATGAATCCTTCTTTCCATCATATTCTAAATTTGCAACCATGAAATCATTTTAAATATTGGATACTTGTAAATATTTGATATTATTTCATTTAAAATAAAAAGCCAACAAAGTCTTGCACTATGGATGAAAATATGTGCTTCTTTTGAAGCTCTTAAGGTCCCAGGAGTGTTTGAAACAGATATATGATTAAGGATTTAAACTCTCATACGGTGTAGTATTAAATTCGTGGAAATTTTCTTGGATAGCAATAGGAAGATTGCTTTATGGACTTATGAAAGCCCTTTGCTAATCTATGTGCTTATATAAAACTCTGATAACAAATCATGTTTATTTGTTTTCTTGCCACCGTGCATTGTCTGAATAAATAATAAAATATACGTAGTAATTTTGTGGGATTCGAACCCACGACCTGGAAGTCCAGTGCGCTACTCTCTGGGCTATGGACAATTTACAATACAATTCCAAAACCTAATATAAATGATGTTATGCGTGTTTAAGTCAACTAATGATTAAACCTTGGATGTTGCGCACAGGTGAAATTTGGAATACCTGTTAATTTCGGTTTATACTGGATCATTTAAATAAATATTAAAGAAAACAGTGAGTAATATATGATTTTACAAATAGCGGCATTAAAAGGAAAGAAGAATGAAAAATAAATTCTCTCAACATAAGTCAGGTAAAATTACTGACTCCAGATGTAGAATCTATTTTTTTTATAGAATAAACCTAACCAGTTTTTTCTAGGAAAGATATTATTCCCATTTTTGTTATCTTATTGTTGTTTAGACGATGTTTTTTTTTATCGCAGGTATTTTAATTCTTGACGTTACTCCTTGCGCCAAAGGGACATTTTGTACTTCACTGCTAAAACATAAGCATGAATTAAAAAAAGGAACTCCTGTTATCTGTATGAGAAATGCTGTTCTACCGCGCTCATATAATGAAAGAAGACTAATAACTGAGAAGCTAGCTTCACGATAAAGTCATTGTTTGTAATATAATTGCATCACGGTTTCTAGGGGAAATAGTTTTAATTCTCTGATTGAAATTTGTTTTATCTAAAGAGGGCAACATTTCTTTTTCAAGGATTCAATTTCCAATTCAGTTAGCATTTGCCATGACTATTCATACCTCTCAAAGAGAGACTCTACAGAAAGTTTCAGTTCATTTAGATAGAGCAGTATTTCAACATGGACAATTACATGTTGCTCTCAGTAGGGTTATTTAAAGTTATCTGTATTTACGTGAACATGATTACATTAAAAAGGAAAGTGATGGATAACCCAACGGGTCATGGGTATTGAAGTTTATATTCAGATTTAACTTAAGAGGAGCTTAATAGACATAAGTATCACACTCAGTGCAATCCATTCGGTATAAATAGAGGTGATAAGGGGGTCAGAATATCTATAACGGGGTTAGATAGAAGGAGGAGGTTAATATTGGGACAAGTTTGACAGCTGTGACGTCCACACCGCGCTATTCTTCTAACAAGATTAGTTGGATTGGGAGAGAATAAAGTGAAAAAGTCCCGGTTCAAAAAATGTGTTCCCTTTACTACGTTTAGGTGTAATCTATGCTCTTTAAAGATCATCACAGCAACCTTCCTATTCTAATCCCTACAAACTCTCAGGGCCTGCTAAATCAGTTCAGCGTTTCTACTCTCATATTAGCATAACAACTTCAGAAGGAGCAAATATCTGCTTCCTTATTGACAGGTCTTCTCCAGAACGGAATATTGAAGTGAGGATTATTTTAGTACATTATTTAGTTTATTTAATTTTTTCTAATCACATAATTAATTTATTTAATACAGTTTTTCTACGTCAATTATTAATGTATTTCTATTATTTTAATTTATTATTTCCATTAAAATTGATTACGTTAAATCTATTTTTGTTTCATTTTTTTTCTTCATATATCTCGTCTTCTTTCCTGGTTCACCCTGTTTTTTTCCTTCATTTCCTCTGGGCTTGTTAGTAACCCTGATTGCCATAACCGAAAAGTATTTACTCGTTGTTATACATAATTATTATTAAAATTACTTATTTTAATTACCATTATTATTTTTATTATAATTAATACTTATAAGTAATGTATACTTTTATTAATATAATTATTAATATTGTTATTAATAATTATAAAAATATTTACATAGATATAATAAACATTCATTAATAATGTATATTTCTACAAAAAAAAACTTCAAAAAGAAGTAACAATAATATGTTGTTTTTTTGTTCACTTTTTATGAGAAATATATTTTAGTTAATATTTGTATAAAGAATATAATTTTATTCCTACCGTTTTTGCTTTCAGAGCATCGGTAATACAATTTCTACGTAGTATAGGAAAAATATTACATAGGTTGCATTGTTCAACTAAAGCAGTATTTTTAATAAAAAAAAAATCTTGCTATACTAATACTGGATACTATTTCTACACCAAGTTGAAATATAAATCATTGGAGTTATTTAATAATTTAGCATATATGAACAGAGTACATACTCATCAGTGCAGTTTAGAGTTTGATTTATAACATCCTGTGGCAGATGCTCAAGGACGATGACGGGCTGCATTCTTGTCGAATTCCTGTCAGATTCTGGTATCTTACTCTTCGTGGTCATAACATCCACATTAAATCTGAAAAATAAACATAAACGGCAAATTAAGCTATTAGTAAAGTACTTTCTTACAATTATAAACACATTAAGGTGCCATTAATTTCACTAATATGTCTGGGGCATTTATATGTACTATTAACAATAATTTTCAAGATATCATTGATATTTCGAAATCATTAGTTCATGATGTGTTCACATACTGTAATAAAATTTATAGACTAAGTTGATCTGAATCAGATAAAATAAACTTGAGTATATGTCTGTTTTTTTATCAGAGTCAATCTGTTGTTTGACTGGATAGTGATCTTTCCATTTCTTAAGATATCTATACATATTTTGCTGTTAGTATTTATTCTTACAGATTTACTGTTTATCGCACATTCCTCTAACGAGATCATGGCTTTCAGGTTTGCAGTTCTGCCTGATTATTCGAACATTCTCCTTAAAGCTTACATTTCCTTTTTGTTCTATGTATTGCTTTCATAAACTACAAAAGAGCAGCGTATGCTTTGATCAGTTTTGCTCCCATCTCCGTAATATCTGTGTAAAATTGAATGTCTACATTCTCAACAAAATGTTTTGATACTTCAAAGTGGAGTCAGTATTTAGGTTGCACTGATTTTTCTAAAAACTGTCCATCAATATCTTCTATTACTCCACCTACGGAGGCAAACTGTATGGTTTTTTACTCTTCCACTTTTTCCTATATTGGTGTAAGTACCATTATATGATTATATTTAAAATTGTACCATTTTAAATGATACCTTCGATCCAATATCCAATATCATAGGACTGACCTCTTAGTGAATAACAGTTTACACATCATACGCCTAATTGCTAAGTTTGCATGCTGATGGTATTGTAGAAAACCATTTAAAGTATACCTCAGACTCTAGATAAAAGAAGTCTGATCCAAGTATGCAACGACCAATAGTTTAGACAATTCTATTCTAGATGTTGGTATAATTTCTGTTAGCCTAAGAATATGATTTGAAACATACCTCTGACCCTAGGTGTCAAAGTTCTTACCCTGGATCCGTCGTGACCAATAGTTTCGCACGCTACTCGTCTGAAAGTTATTGTGCTCGCTAATGGCACTTCAATACTTCATTTAAAACCAACCTCTGAGGCTAGATATACGAGTTCTGACACAAGATACATCCTGACTAATAGTTGACACACTACTCGTCTACAGGACATTCTGATTGTTGATGGCACATGAGAACTTAAGGTCGCTGATGTGGTACCAGCGACCTTAACTTTTTGCAAAGGAATGTTACTGCACATGTCAACTTCAATGCAGCTTAAATGAACAATATAAAGTTAAAATGTATTCTTTTTTTATTTTACGTTTTGTTTTTTAAAAAAAGAAACAGAATTTAATATTAAAGTTCCAAATGAAGAAATGTGATAATTTCCAGTTACACTCAAGTAAAAACACAAAATATCCAGTAAATTTACCTTTTCATTGTTTCCTCTTTAGAAAAGAGCCTGTAAGGTTTAGTAAGATCTTCTTCGCTTTCACTGGAGCTGTTATATCTTTGTGTTGGATCGAGCTCTCTTATTCGGAACTTTGGTAACTAAATAAGAAAAAATGTTAACAATTATATATAAAAAACATATTATGGAAATAAAATATTCATAATATGAGGATATATTCATAATAGAGTGCTATTTATATTATATAACTGAACTAAAGATTACTTCAATTCTTTTTAGAGAAACCAGAGTAATACTCACTATTGTTGATGCCCCTTAAATGCTTTCATGAGAATTGAAATAGGTCAAAAAGCCTCAGTTTCTTTTCAATTGATGAGCATAGACTATTTTAGTGTATCCTTTACGAAAGCCACATTAAGACACCATATTGATAGTTCATCCAATACCCATCGGTAATAGTTCGCTCACTATTCTTTTTTTGTTACCATCACATTGAGTGATGAATAAATTTTTTGTTTTTGTCAATTTTTCTTGCTGTTTATTCAGTAAGATTTTATACTGATTCCAATTATATCATTGTTTTTTACTGATGATTTACCATTAAAATGTGAAAACAGCATTTCCTTTCTATAATTTTTTCTTGTCAGAACCTGGTAAGGATATTTAAAAAAAAACTATACTTTTTTAAGCATATCTAAAAAAAGCTAACTTTTTTTTAGCTAAGCTAACTTTGCTTAGCATAGCTAAGCATGCTAAATTCGGAGCAGAAATAATATTAATATTTCTTCTTGATCTACTAAAAAGAACGTTGACTACGTTGTTATGTAAGAGGTTATACATAACCTCACCTCATAATCCTGGAGCACAATTTGTATCTTACGCTATTAAATAGGATTTGTATCTTACACATTTAGGCTAGGCACAAGACAAGACAAATGTTAGGCACTCCATATCATATGTGGAAGCTGGCAATTTAACTTGGCAATTTTAAAAATCTGGAGTGGCTTTTTCCTGTTATTTTAAAAATCTGAGAATATTAAATATTATTCGTTTATTCCTTTTGTAGCCTGAAAGGTAATGCTAAAATTTCAAAACTCTAGAATTAGTAGTTTAGGAGAAAAAAACGTTTGTCTAAAAACGGGTTTTTGGCAAAGAAAGTGACTTTCTCATCATGCATAATTGCTCCCAAACAGTAGGGCTCATCTACACTATGAGACCCATTTTTGTGTAAAATATCAAATATATCCATCAAAGATTCTGGGCCACAGCATGTCCACAAATTTTGGATACACACTCACATACCCACCCACACTCAGACGTCATCGAAAAAAACTTCATAAAGCGACTTCTGGGACCGGTAAACATATACTCGTAATTTCGTCAAAATCTCGAGATCGAATTTTTTCACGAGCACTATATTTTGCTTATAGTAAGGTAGAAACATGCAAGTGTTTAAAAAATAATTTAAAATAAATTAATTCAGATATAGCTTCTGAATTTCCTATCGGGATAGTTTTATGAACTATTAAACCTTCGTATTATAAACGACAAGTAAGTGTATGCACATGCTTAGACTATTCAACTTGTCATGCTCCATTAAATGCTACTGAGAATGTAGGTATGTGCTGTCATAATGAGCACATTCTAAAGTTTTCATTTTAGAATGAATGATACTAATTTAGTTTTTTCATTTATATTTATATCTTTTATTTTATTTGCTAAATCAACCGAGTTTTTCAATTCATCCAAAGCAACAAAAAATTTCTGCCTTTCGTTATATGATAGATCGATTAATAATAATTCCAATGAATCAAAACAACTATAATAAGGAATTAAATATAATTAAAAAAATAGCAACGAATAACGGCTATCTATTAAGAATAAATAGTTTTGTAAACGATCAATTCTCAGCCCTTAATATGAACAGGCAGGAAAAATCAACAAACACGTTCTTATGCTATATCATACCGAGGAAAGAACTTACAAGTCAGTAAAGAGAGTGATTAATGATGAGGAAGAAGTTCATTATCTAACTTGACTCTGACTTTATTTATCCTGGACTGCCTGCTCACGAGTAAAAACTTAAAGTAGGAGGGCCAATCATGCTGCAATTTAGTAGCAGTAACAAATTTCATGTTACGAAACGTGAGAGCCCCAAAACTGTGCAACAGGACACGACTCTGACTTCGTGCTGTGCACAGATATGTCATAGAGGAACATCATAACTGGGTGTGGTATCATACACCCGCAATGGAATGGGGATTGTGTGTATACCACCCATACCATTGATTCCGAGCCACTATTTGTTTTTTTGAAACGATTGCAAAGTCCCGGCAGGGTCTATTTTGCAATGACGTTAACTAAGCCGCGAAGGGAAACTTTATCTAACGCAGGAATTCAAGTTAGCGAGACCAAGTTTTTCTCACATGGTCAACTGTAGTTTACTTGCTCAAGAGTCAAAGGTTCCAACTGTTCGTTCTTCCATGAACCTGAAGGACAGACAGCTAATGTGGTGTATACAGAGGCATTTGTTTAACACTGTTCTAATGATATTTTCTACTATTCTATAATTTCCAATTATAGTATTAGTATAATACCATAACTGGTATTGTATTCCATCGTATTTTGGAATACTAAATATAATAGAATTTTTGATTCCGTCAAAGATGGGTATGTTTACTAGTAATAAATACGAGTCTATAACATAGCTAGGAAGTGTTAGTCAAAAAATAGCGAACTTAATAAAAATATACAACATAAAGGTAGGATTTAAAACTAATAATTCTATAAGCCAAATATTAACTTGCTCAACCGAAAATGTAATTAATAAATATGAAAAAAGCGGTGTATATAAATTAAAGTATAGTGAGTGTAACCAAATATATATTGGACAGACGGGAAGAACCCTAAAAATAAGATTTAAAGAACATCTTAAGGACTATTTAAATAAAACAAGAAATCAAATTTTGCACACCATCTGACTGAACACGGACATACACCTGATAGCTTAGAAAACACAATGGACCTACTACAGACAGAACAAAAAGGACAGAGACTCAAATAGATAAACATAAAAATGCGGGTAAATTAATAAATGAACAATAAATTACCAATCGGATATTTTATGTAAATCACTAATAAAACTAAAAAGACGACTGGACAGACAGGATGACGAAGTTAAAAAATATCAAAAACCCAAACTAGATAATAGCTAAAAACTATAAATCAAAATAACTAAATAAAATCAAAATAATAATATCAGGATAGCAGTGGACTTGACAGATAACCAACCCCCTATATAACAGCTCAGTAGGCTTGTTGCGATCGAAGATGGACAACGTCCGAAAGCGTTCCAACTCAATGATCATCTTACGAGGTATGACGGTTTTACCTATTTCTAATATAAATCATACTAACCTCAGTGGTATTAACAATATGCATGTATTTAACTTCCTAGTACTTCCGATGCATCGGGAGCCTTAATCTATGATTTTTATTGAAATAGATATATAAAAAAGAAAAAAAATATAGTCATTATGATAAAGAGTTTTTTGATTATGGACCAATTTTATGCTGTTAATATTTTACTTATATTATTTTGATAACAATAATCTGTTAATAATCAATATCATTTGTTGATATATTAAATAATTATTTCATATTCTCATCGATTATTCATTAAATTTTCTCTTTCTAAATTTATTATAATTAAATCATTATAATTTAGGTCGAAAAACTATTATTTAATTTAGCAAAAACTTAGCATATACTAAGAAAATTAAATGTTCGGGCAATAATCTTATAAACATTGTACTATTTTATCAAAAAAAAAGTAATAAGTAAGAACTAAATATAAAAAAAAATTTTCATCATGCGACAACATCTATTAAAATCAAAATGTTCATTAAATAAAAACCTATCAAGAGAGGATAACGGGCAAATAAGTGAATACATTTATAATTATCTATATAAATAAAAGAAATGTTTTGTCTGTACATTGCTTAGAACTGACTCATTTCAAGTTAACTTTACGTTTCATACATTAGAGAAACCGAATCCATCCTTAGAAAAATTTCTCTCGGTTGGTTTGTCTGAAAAATATTGTCACAAGTAAAAGTCAGCCACCATAAGACTTAGAGAGCTGAAATTTTGGCAGTACATTTGTGTATATCTAACTTAAAATCTATGCTTTGAATTGATTAGAAATGCAACTTAGAAGTCAAGTTATGGACTTTTAAGCACAAAATTTTGTGATTAAGTAAACTTTTGTGACAAGTAAACTCAGCCACCATAAGGCATAGTAAGCTGAAACTTTGAAATTAGGTTTGTGTATGTCTGACTTAAAATCTAAGCTTTGAACAGATTGAACATTCAACGTAGAAGCAAAGTTATGAACTTTTAAGCTGCCTTTGTTTGTTTGTTTTAAGCAAGTAGGTATCGTTACTTGATTTCAATTTCATTTGCATTTAAGCTTCTGACAAGAGATAATTGACAAGGTGCTTCCCAGAGTTCAAGATCTGCAATCTATTCAAATAACTGGCTTTGTGAACGACCAATTCTCACCCCTACAAATGAGGAGGCAGAAAAAATCAATAAACAAGTTTGTGTTTGTTCAAAGCTTAGATTTTAATTCAGACATACACAAACCTAATTTCAAAGTTTCAGCTTACTATGCCTCATGGTGGCTGAGTTTACTTGTCACAATCACTATATCAAATTGAACTACTCGTATATCAAAAAAGAACTTACAAATCAGTAAACAGAGTGATTAGTGATGAGGAAGCAGTTAATTATCCAATTGAATTCCTTGACTCCGTGACTGCTCCTGAACTACCTGATCATGAGTTAAAACGTAAAGTACGGGCACCAATCATGCTGCTATTTAGGAGCAGTAACAAATTTCTTGTTACAAAACTTGAGTGCCCCAAAAATGTGCAACGGGACACGACTGTGAGTTCGTACTCTGCACAGATACGCTATAGAGACGGATATCATGACTGGGTGTGGTACTGGAGAGTCTGTGTGTATACTACACATACCATTGATTTCAAGCCAATATCCGTTTCCATTCAAACGATTGCAATGTTCCGTCAGCGCCTGTTTCGCAATGACGGTGACTAAGTCGCCAGGCCAAACTGTCTACGGCAGGAACTGAAGTGAGTGAGACCATGTGTTTCTCACATGGTCAACTGAATGTTGCTTGTTCACAAGTCAGAGGTTTGTTCTTTGTTCTTCCATGAACCTGAAGGACAGACAGCTAATCTGGTGTCTTCAGAGACATTTACTTAACGCTGTTGTAATAAATGATATTTTCTACTATTCTATAATTTGTAATGATATTTTTGAATACCATGTATCACTCCAAATTTTTGAAAAAATACTCATCAAAGACGTGCAACGTTTGATAGTTTTAAATAAACCAAACAATATTATTGAAATAAAGATAAAATATACTTTGCATGGAATTATTGATTCAGTGGATGGCTGATAATTTCTTCGTTTCCTCCCATCATGACTGGAAGGCAAGGTGTTATTCAGCGCCGAATCTGAAGCATTTTATGTATGATTATAACGTTTGAAGCAAAAATTACCACAGTATTAATGCAGTATTATTACAATGATTTATTGAGTTTTCCATAGTATTATGATGATTAGGTCGTGTCCTGGAATTCACTCTTCACCTGTATAAAAATAGAAATAAATTTAACTATTATCTAAGAAAATCAATAATGAACATATCTACATTAATTAAAACATTTGAATAAAGGTGACGAATACTATAAGAAAAATAGACACATTTTCGGTTTGGAACATATCACTAACATCCCTTTCTCTCTAAAACATTTCAGCATAGTTTATATATATGATTAGCGTTCAAAGGGTATATACTCATTTCAAACATTAGTTACCCAAATGACAGTGACAGCTTGACATCTAAGTACATTTTATACAAAGACATTGGGTGAGTCTTTGTATAAGAAATCTGCTTTTATCCATTGATGATGATGATTGATTGAACTTTTCCAAGTTAAAGGTATAACAGGTCCTATTCATTACTCCTGTTCCCCATAGGCACACTTGTGATTGTAAGTTCATTATGGATAATTTGAGAAATTTTTTCTTGTATCAAATCTGTCGCAATAATGATTCTGTCAAATCCATCTCTTACAGCAGAGCATTGTTTTTGTCGCCTCAGACAATATATGTACGTTTTACATGACGTTTCGAGCTTTATTCATTGAATAAATTATTTATTCAGTCAATAAATAAATAATAACGTGTTCATAGTTGAATTTATAAAACGCAAATACATGAAAGAGATGATATTTAAAAGAGTGTTGATAAATAGTAGGTACATGATTAAAGCTGGTTTTTTGCATACATACGCAATTCTGAGAAAATAGAGGAACATACTAAACTTGAAAAAAAAAAATGATTTACGGCTAAAATTTTCTGAATTTGAACTCAATATAATCAGTCTTATTCATCTTCTTATTAATGTCATACATTTTGGTAAAAGAAGTATGATAGCATATTCTTGTGTTAATTTGTACTATTAAGAGACACTAAGACAATTTTGTCACCATCACCATCATTCTTTCTAGCATTTTAAAATAGATTTGAGGCATTATCACAAACATAATACAACAATCCCAGACAAACCTCCATAAATTTATAATTTTATCTGCATCGTCACAGTCACTCAAGAATTTCATTACATGAGGAAAACAAAATGCTTTGATTAGATTTTTTCGCAGGTCATCTAATTGTTTGAGTTTCTAATGAAGAAAAAAATAAGTTGTCATCAATGTGAAAACAAACATATGTTTCTCTCAATAATGTTTTAATAGGGACTGTTAAGAAGATAAATATTTTCGACAGGGGTCAACATAATGAAAAATTTGCCAAAATTGGCAATTTAGTTTGCCAAAAAAAGATTTAGTTTTTTAATCATATTCATTTGAGTTTTGGGTGGGAATCCAACCAAAACAACTCAAAGGTCACTTTATATATAATCTAGAAACTTTATATAATCTAGAAAAGTCGTTACTACCAATTGAAAAGGTAAACAAAGGATAATTAATTATGACAAGCCTGTTTGAAGTTTTCTGAGAATATCACTTGGTAATAAGTAAAGTGACCATATTTTTTACAATGAAAAGGAGGACGAAAAATTACTTATCGATATATCTCTAAGTAATTTGATATATCGATATATGGCACAGCTCACAGATTTTCATCCAAAATAAAATTTTTTAGGTGACCATTTTTTTTACAATGAAGAGGACGAATTTTTTTTTTGAAAAGTACAACTTAAACAAAGAAACATTTTATTAATTGAAATGAAAGTACAATAATTATGCTTACAATCTTTTTAAATATTTAATTAAATGAATATTTTTTCATTGAGTGAACATTTTTTGTCAACATATCATTTTCTAACAATATATGGGAAATTTCAGAGCAAGATATATCCTTCAAATTAAATTTTACAGTAAGTGCTGCAGCTAGAGTGTCAATATTTGATCTTGATTTTTCACTGGTCCAAAAATCATTACCAATTGAAAAAACTCTTTCAACTGCTGCATTAGTACCAGGGCAGCTCAACACAAATTCAACAAGAATAGCTAAATTTTCATATGGAATGTGTTCCTTTTTGAAATAGTTAAATATTTCAACCCATCTTTCATCAATTTCCATATATTGATTTTTCCATATATCTAACTTATCAGAATTTAAATTAAGATTTAGTCTTCTTATTTCGTCAAAACAGAGCATTGGCATCAATTTTAATATCAGGCATTTCTGTCGATAAAAACTCAACACACTATTCAATATCTGCCCATTAACTTCAGATGAAGTCAACAAACACCATTGAAAACTGTTATTTGTTGTCATATTTGTTTCTGACCATTCTTCGACATATTGAAAACATGTTTGGTAAAAATTCTGGATTTCTTTGATAAACTTATTCGTTACGCCCGGATTCGATTCTTTTAAACTTGACAATTTCCTTTTTATTAATAGAGGAACAAAATTTTCTTCATATCGTGATTTATATTGAAGAACAATGTAATCATTCCTCTTTTTGATATGAGGAATGGAAATTCTTTTTTCTATTGATCATTGAAATGACATTTCCTCTTCTTTTTTGATTTTTCCATCTCTTAAATGAAATAAAAAAATTAAAAACATTAGCATATTATGAATAAATAAAATTATGAATTAAAGAATAAAACGTGCCTGATTTGAATTACTTGATTCAAATATTTGTGAGTCGAGTTAGAGCGCGTGTTATAAATATGATGGGGATTGCACTAGTGGGAAATTTTAAGATTCAAAAAGGAGGACAGTTAGGAGGACACTTATCAAGGAAGGACATTGCATACAAAAAGAGGACGATTGGTCACCTTATAATAAGACACCAAAGTAGTTTGTTGATTTGAGTTATACTGTCATATTATATTTCCAATAAAGCAAAGAGCGGCACTAACGCAGTATCTGTCAAACGCCGACAAAGGGGAAATCTGATATCCACAAAAGTGGATATTGAAGTTGCTCGTTGGTTATAACTGCTACTTAATTTATACTGTTTATTTTATTCAAAAATGCTATTTCATTTTTTAAAGATTTTTATTTATTTCCCTTACTGCTTATCTTTAGTACCTTAGTATTATCTACATATACTCTAAATGACCTAAGTTCTGAAACTCAATTTATATAAGCATATTTTTATGAAAATGAAACCAATTTTGAATCTTATCTATATAAATAAAAATGAATATATGTCTGTATGTACTCGATAGATTCAAAAACCATACATCAATCGCCTTGAAAATTTAGGAAATTATTAGGTATATCCCCGGGAAAGTTTATGTAAATTTTTATTTTATTTTATTTATTTCATTATTTTTTATTTTATGTAAACAACTGGTTAACTGTTTGACTTTATCAAAATTTCAGCACAGGTATTTGGGAAGCAAGGTTTTAAAGGTATGAACATTTATTTCCTAGAGATCTAAGGAACTCTTGAAGTATATTACTTGAAGTAATAGATTTCATCATTACATAGAACAAAGACAAGAGATAGTTAATTAGAAGGATTAATATAGTTAATATGTTCAGTTAATCGGAAATGATTAAAGGTTAATTAATTTCTTCCTTTTATGATATTTTTCTGCCTAAAAGGATAAAATATGAAAATAAAAAAGTTACTTGCAAAGAAGCCGTAGAACCAGAGCGATCAACCACAAGAAGTCAAATGAGTAGGCTGCTTCAAGTTTCTGATAGTGAATACCCCCCTCTCTTATAGTTCCGATTGTTTCTTTTAATTCTGGCTGCTATTGGTTGATTCCAATTGCTGATTATTGGCCTGATTTGAAAATATCCTGAGCTTTCAGCTTCCTTATACCATCTAAACTAGTATTTTAAATTATTTATGTAAATAAAGATTGATTTTTTTAGTTATTTCTCAACAAAATTAAATAAAAGTAATCATAAAAGATAAGGTTTGCTCTAATAATTAGATGAAGTATAAATAAATATTTTTTTGAATTTACATTAAATTAGGAATGTTTGATAGCTTACTTTTTTTTTTTTTTTAATTTTTCTTTGTGGTATCACAAGGGGCCGGCTTGCGGCCTACTCGTATGTGTGTTCTCTCTCGGGACGGCCACTGTAACCTAACCTAACCTAGCTTACTTTTTAGCAGAAAATTAAAGTATTTATTGTTCTTAGAACCTAGAACTCTATATATACACTATTACGACTAAATGGAATATATCTAGGGTTGCTAACTTAAGGAAGCTCCAATAAAGGACCTAAAAATTAATATATGTTTAAGTGCACAATTTTCGATTCAGTTTCTATAAATCAGAACAGATGCTGACATAAAATGCAGTCTAAAATTACATATCTCTTACATAAATTACATACAAAACAAGGAGTGAAAAGGCATTTATTTTACCTTGGTCCAAGATTCTAACCTTAAAACTATTTATGCCCCAGCTTTTTGTTGTCTTTCGAAAATTTGTATCGTCTTTAATGTTTCTAGCAAATTTCAGGTAACAATCTTTTATGTTAAAATAAATGAGTTCATTCTTAATTAAGACAGATTGTTCTTTTGAGGATTCTAGTTTATTCAGTTCGAAGAATTGTTTTATCTAATTGGTTATATATATATATATATGTTCAATGATTAAACCACAATAAGAATGGGAAAACAAGACTAAGATCTTTCAACCGTAACAAGCTTAGTCTTGTTTTCCCATTCTTATTGTGGTTTAATCATTGATTGTTGTTTCACGTGTTTATGTGAAATCTTTTTATATATATATATATATATATATATATATATATGAGTCGTTATCAGCCTTTGGAGCGATTCACTTCTTTTCCTGAAGACGAGGACATCGAAATATAGTAGTGAGTTCAGTGGTTTCCTTTCTAAGTGTTCTTTTTTAAATTCTAGTTTTATATATATAATATATATATATATATATATATATATATATATATATATTTATATATATAAACAAGAAACGTCAAAAACCTATTTGGGAGATCTCTGGGCATATCGAGATCGATTTTTTTTTCAAGATGGCTATACTGTACTTATATTAAAAACAATGAAATTATTCGCAATGAAGTTGTTAAAAACTTGACCAGATAATTCTATATTAAGTCTACTAAGTCTAGACATTAAAATAAAAATTATTTGATTTGTCTGATAGTCAATGAGCTTGATAATTCATTAAATTATTTATGGTCCATTCAGTTTAGACCATTCTAGATTTTCTTTTACAATAGAAATCTCTGGCATTAAGATCTATATCGGTAGAGATTTAAAAGTAAATATTTTTATATTCGTTGCTGTCATTGAGGTGTACACTGGAAGAAATAGTTTCAAAGAGGAGGTAAACATAACTAAATATTATTAGCATTCATCTCTCTTGGGTGAGTTATCACTTTTTACAGTAAACATTTCTTTACTCAGAATAAAAAGATTCATTAATTCAATTATATATCAAATAAACGGGAAACTAGTATCTACAGTCAGTCATTATGGATTTAAAAAAAAAAGTCAATACCCTATAGGGAAATGTTTGTGGTTAGATGACGGAAGCAAGTAAGCCAGTGAACAAACAGTCGAACAAGCCACAAAACAAACATAGTCCACTTGATCTGCTGGTTTTAATTGAATTATTTCCCTCGTGATTGTCAATTAGAAAGGCCGCTTTCTCGTTTTCCTTGCAGACTATCGTCTCTCCTGCCCCTGTTTGAACAATTGGTTTGTTGACTAGATTTGTTACCTCTCAACAAACACCCCTCGCTTTTGTTTAGTTCTTCTTTTTTCACCAACAACGTTACGTTTATTATTTTTTCTAATAACAACCTCAAATAACTTCCACTACTATATCCAAAGAAATTTTCTTTAGTTAATCAAAACAAAAAAATCTGAAGTGACCTACAATCAACTTTACTATAAGTAAACTTAATATCAAACTTCTTGGGTATTTAATATACAATGTCTCATTTAAGCATAATGTAAACATCTAAATGGGAGATGTTTATTATTTATTGATTTTTCATTCCTGAGGTAGTATAGATAGTGCTTGATCGATTTATCAATATATAAGCTTATTTTTGTATATCACACCATTGATGCAAATAGTCTCATTAGTATGACTGCAGCAGTAATAACATTTTTGAAAATCCAAAGTGAAAATGTCTTGATAGGAAATATTCTCCTTCAAGAGAACATGGCTATTGTTCTCTTAATATGAATTTATACAAATTATTTAATATTACTTGAACAACATATCAATTTCTCCAAAATTACTTGAACTTGTTAATAGCAGTTAGTACTTTGAAACATTAATTAAAATATAAATGGTCTACTGCATAGTTAAATGAAATTAGTGAGTTTTGTAAATATGTATTCTAGGGAGATTGATGAAGCTAACCTTTGTCTTGTTCGTAATTAGGCAAGTGAGAATTAAGTTTCCTTTCTGCACCGGAGGCAATGAAAGGGTAGAAACTTGACTAGGTGAAAGCTTTCGGCCATGCCTTCACTTCACCCTTCCAATTAAACTAAATGCTTCTTTATTAATTTTTGTTTTTGTTCCTTTGAGAGGGCAAGAAATCGGAACCTTAATTTATTACTAACAGTCAAAGAAAATTGATGAGAGTTTGTTTCTTATGGTGTCAATGTGAATAAAAGCCAACACTGATCATTGGTATTGCAAAGCACTATTAAAGCATAACTTTAGATAAAACACTATTATCTAAACTGATAAACTTAAGGAAAAATTAAGTTTTTTTTATTAAAATTTAAAAAATCATGCCTTCACTTTATGGTAGACATACCTCTCCATGAATAGTGACGTATATGTCGTACTGTTGATAACAGTACGATTATAATAACAGTACGACGTACAACAGTAGTACGATGGTACGATGACAGTACGACATGCAGCATGATTTCATGTTAGAAAACCAATATAAAGTCTTCTCCTACCACTGTAGTATACAAATAATGTTTTATACAACATTGTTAAAGGATACAATGTTCTTCTTTCAGGTTCCATGACTTTATAAAAATCTGGAGTGGCCTACACTCAACTATAATATAAGTAATCATTAGAGTCGAATAATCAGTTGAATTTTTACTTTATTATAAGTAAACTATAGTGATCGTGAAAAAATTCGATATCGAAATTTTGATGGAATTATATGTTTTGAGATCCCAAAAGTTGTTTTATGAAGTTCTTTCGGTGATGTCTGTGAGTGTGTGTGTGTGTTTGAGTATGTTAGCATTGCTTGTTAACACGTTACGGTCCAGAATCTTTGATGGTTCAAATTGATATTTTACACAAAAATGGGCCCCATTGTGTAGATGATCCCTATTGTTTGGGAGGAATTATGCATGATGGGAAAGCCACTTTTTTTTGGCAAAAACCTGTTTTCAGAAATCATTTTTTTTTTCCTAAACTGCAAATTCCTAAGTTTTGAAATGTTGGCATTATCTTTGAGGTTACAAATGCAATAAACGAAAAATATATTCAGATTTTTAAAAGAATGGGAAATATTTTTTTTTTAAATTGTAAAATTATTGACTTATAATTCAATCTCAAATCTTGTGAGAGCGATACGAGATATACCATTTGACGGATCAAAATGAAGTTATACATAAAAATAGAACATTATGTGGAGGAGGAGTTGAGATAATTTTTTCAAAATTACATTCACCAAAGGGGCGTTACAGTAGAGTTTCAATTTTCAGAAAATGTTTTTTTGACGCTAAACTGCTCATTAAAAACATGTAAATTTGACCAAAAATGGAACACAAAATTAGTAATTCATAAAAAAAATTCATGAAATTTCAATCAGGGCAAAGAGCAATAGAGCTTTAAAAAATGTTTGTTTATCCTAGACTAATAATAATATCCTAGACCTGCTATACTTTCGAATTTTTTATATTTTTTTACATTGTCTACATTGATATTGAAATTTTTTGAGTCAATCCACTGAAATAAAATTGATGTTTATGATGGAAAAATTTAAATAATTTATTGACTTATATGAGATATAGGAGGAATAATATTTTTATATGTAAAAAATCACCGGGAATAAACATAAATTTCCTTTACCTAGGATGGTATGTTGAATTTGTCTCACAAAATGCTCTAATATCAGTTAAAAAATTGTTTGTGTTTATGAATTATAGCATCTTTGCATGATATTGAAATGTGACGAATGGACTCTTTCCTCAAGAAAGAGGATTTATGTTCGTTGACAAATATCCAGTTTTTTTTAACTATTCTAGTACAATGGTTCATATTTATTATTTCCAAAAATTAGAAGCTCCAAGTTATAAATGTTTTAAATTATACTGAATAGCCGACTTTGACTTTGATTTGAGTATGTAAAACTGGCTAATTACTAATATACTTTTTCTCAACATATATTCACATCAACATTACAACAGAGTACAGCACGCACGAAAAAGATAACATTTGCTCAGAGTAAAGTGGTATGTATGATTTTTGACAAAGAGAAAGAAAATTGATTTTATTAAATACTAGGAAGCCATAAAACTCCCAGTACAATAATTCTATAAAGCACCAAAAATGTAAAACATAATTCAAAATGGAAAACATTTTTAATGAAAAAGAAATGTAATTATCCTACATCTTAAATTAAAAATGATCTGAAAACAATATAGTTTCTTCGATTTTTTGGATGTCTTTCAGAAAAGAATAGGAGGATTTTTTGTTTTAAATGGGAAAATTTGTCTTAAATATTCAATGTAGAAGGAGATCAGGTAAAGTATGTAAGACATCCACTGGCTACTGGAACAAAAGTCATGTTCTATAAGAGATTATTTCGTAACATGAAATCTATCGTTTCGATTTTCAAAAATTTTATTACTGCTGTAGTTATGCTAATGATATTATATGCATCAGTGGTGTGATATACAAAAGTAAGCATATAGATTGATAAGTGTATCAATCACTATCTGTACTGTCGGACTACAGTAAATACGGACTTATTTACCGTTATTGCGAAACAGACGCTGAAGGGAAGTTGCGAATGTTTAAATGGAAACGGATAGTGCCTCAGAATCAATGTCATGGGCAGTATAAGTGTTTTCCATATTAACCGTGATCCTTGATTTTATAAACAGTCTTACAGTGCCTGCATTGCAGTTGTGGCCCTGGGAAAAGGCTTAGCAATATGAAATATCTTTCCTTATTTCTCCAGGCGCTTATAGGCTGGATCACATCTCCAAACCTGATCCTTACTTCACCTCCTTTTTCAACAACCATACCTAAGATATTCATAGGATCTCTTGTTTCTCCCCTAACAGTATTGCATTTCCTTATAGGTCTTCTGTTTGTCAGTGCAGCAACAATCATAATGCCATTAATCAAAATCACTGTTTCCATGTTCAGATTCATGAGTAGATCTCTAAATATAACTCTAATGATGATTGAGGGCTATTTTATTTTGTTTATACTTATACTTTCTTCCATTTAAACATAACCATTAATGCTAATAATAAGCTTATTGACTAATTGCTTTACACCTATAATTATGAAGTACTTAACAAAAACAAAAAAATAATATAGTATCTATATAAGTAAACAGTTTACCCTAGCAAATGAAAATTGTTCAACATCAATTTAATAGCAAGTCAAGCAAGTTATTGGACAACCAATAGAACCTACATGAAAAAAGAGCTTTTGTGAAAAAGTGAAAAGATATAAAAAATGCGGATATCAAGAAAATGAAAGGGCGTTCCCAATCAGAGCCCAATGAGGGAGGACGCAGAGGAGTGAAGGTTATTAAAAGTGTCCCTTTGTGTGCGACATTGTCCCCTGGGTCACCACCCACCCCCACCTACTATTCATCTTAGCGCTCTCGCAAATTGCTTTCCACGACGACCGCTACCCCCATCTCCTTCCGCTTACCATATCGTCAATCATAAACAATACCCTTCCATCAGAGATTGCTTCTAACTATTATCAATTTACTACCTCCTAGGAATTATTGTTGTTTCAGTTTATGAAATGACTGCCATACACTCCCTCTCACTCAGTGGCTCGAGGGTTTAGAGGTATCGTTATCTTCAAAATCATTTATTCAAAGTCACCATTAAAAAGGTTTAAATTACACAAATATAACTTGACTATATTTGAGTAACTAGTTAAAATGAAACATCAATAGCCCTGACTGATATGCGTAAATCGGTAAAGAGTATCGGTAAATCATATTTTCTGTTTAAGACAAATCAGTTTAAAAGGTAATAGTGTAAAGATTAACAATCATTCCAGTATTTTTCAGAGCTGACTAGAAGCCACATTACGAAAAATAACATATATGAATATTTATAAGAATAAAAGCATGAAAAAATTGTCTTCTGATGAGAGACATGTCCGAAAACGTAGCCAGACTTAGCAAAAGAAATAATTAAAACAATACCCTTCCATCAGAGATTGGAATTTAAATAAACAAATATATATAAATTTTATACAAATAAAGAGTTTTTAAAAAATATTTATAATTATTTTTTTAACTTTTTGAACTAGTTTTTAAAAATTATTTATAATTATTTTTTTAACTTTTTGAACTAGTTTTTTTAATGCCTTTTTAAAAATTTACAAGAAAATATCTGGCATTCAAGAATTTTAGATTTATGCAAATAAGACTAGGTTCTATTCAGATTAGGTATTCAGTTTTTCAGCTTCTGAATTTCTATTTCCAATGGAATCAGTTCAATAGAGACATTTACGTAATTCTGGAGGAAGAACAAATTTTTCATATAAGTTTTTGAAATCATTTTTTTATATCCCAGGTTTACTTATTATTTTATCTTTGTTGTTGAGTTGAATGAGAGGTTTCAGTTACTTTTAATTATTAGTAAACAATTATTTGAAAAAAACAATTTAAATAAGATAAAAGTGCTGATATAACCTCGAGATTTCAGTTGATACCAAATTTGGATTAATGTTCATTATGATGATGGTTTAAATCATCGAATCGTTGATTAGATCTACTTTCTTTTTCTTTATTTTATTTATTTTTTCTTTGTTATTTAACTAGTCAATGGTATTCAGATATTCTTTTACAACACCAAAAATGAAGTAGTTAAAAAAAGTAAGCAAAAAGGTAATACAGCATATATCTGAGCAAATAGTTTACCATAAAATAAGATAATAGTTGCTATTATACCGTAAAACTTAGCTAAACTGAAATCACATGAAAAATAAAAAATGTTAACAAATGTAACGCAAAAATCAAATGTAAAATGTTTAAATGAACAATATACTTAAGCATTACCATCACATTATTCATAAATAGTATAAATAAATAAAACTGATAATAATGTCTGTTAATTGATTTGACAATCTTAGTGTTTTTTAATGTTTGAAAGTAAGTTAATTATTTACGAAATATCTACATAAATAAAAGAAAGGTTTTATCTGTACATTGCTTACAAGTGACTTATTTCAAGTTTTCTTTAAGATTCATACATTAGAGAAACCGAATCCACCCTTAGAAAAATTGCTGTCAGTTTTTCCGCAAAATTTGTCACTAGTGAACTCAGCCACCGTAAGAACATATCGAGCTAAAACTTTGACAGTACATTTGTGCATGTCTAACTTAAAATATAGGCTCTGAATGTATTGGCAATTCAACTTAGAAGCGAAGTTATGGACGAGCAAAAACTCAGCCACCATGAGACATAGCGAGCTGAAACTTGAACACTAGATTTTAGTATCTCTGAATTAAAAAATAGTCTCTGAATGGATTGAAAATTCAGTGCAAAATCGAAGTTATGAACTTTTAAGCTGTTTTTTGTTAACTTCACAGACATGTATATTTTGAAAAAATACAGTCGTAGCAAGTACGTATTGTTAGCTGATTTTTTTATTTGTGTATATGAATATGTTGCGTATTTGAGCATATTGAAATGTTTTCCAAAGTTGAGGATGTACTATCTATTCAGGATTAATGAATTTGTGAACGAGCAATTCTAAACCCTTACTATTTTATTTTATTTTATTTTTATTGTTTGAGGGTGACTATAGCACTGCGTCTTAAAAAACAAACTATTGTGCTTTCCCTCTTCTATTGTACTAAACTACCCCAGCAGTTAGCTTCAACGTCTCCAAGAAGCTCAGCACTTTTGCCGGTTCCAGCGGTAAAAGTTTTTCTATGGTTTGTTGAGTGTCCCGAAGCACCTACCTCTCTGCAGCTTCCTCTATGCAGAATCTGCACAAACCATCATTGATAATGTCCATTCAGGATCCCTATGTTTTGGGAGAAAGTACTTCCTTTCTCCTTCTTCGGGATGGTCTTCTTTGGGTCCTCAGGTGCACTTGTGGAATGTTCCCACTAGTTAGCGCTTTTGGTCCCACTGCACTTCCAGAGGATGGTCTCCAGACTTCCTTCTCCTTACAGGGGAAAATCCCTAAAGATCTATCGGTGGTATTTTGTCCGCTCCGGCAGAGCACCGCATACCGGAGTAAGGATATTTACTCAAGGTGGTCGCCTGGTGCCCTTGAGGCTACATTCATAATACAGAAACCATTGTATCATCCATACACGGATCGCATAACACCTTAGATTGGGGCTGGGATAAGAGGAGGGGATTTGGGGATTAGGAAGAATGGGAAACGAAGGTGGTCAGGCCCAGCCCCTAATCACCTTCTCCTCCTCTTTCGTTTGCCCCTGCATATAGCAGGTTAACAGGGTAGCCTCATGAAGGCCGAAAGTCAGAGTTGAGTGTTAGAGGCTATTAGAGGCGCTTAATCACTCCATTACTACCCCAACCCTTATTATGAACAGACTGGAAAAATCGACGAACAAGTTCTTACGCTATATCAAGCGGAGGAAAGAACTTACAATTAAGTAAATAGAGCGATTAGTGATTAGGAAGCAGTTCATTATCCAACTGAATTTCTTGACTCCGTGATTGCTCCTTGACTACCTGCTCATTAATAAAAACTTAAATTAGGAGCACCAATCATGCTGCGATTTAGTAGCAGTAACAAATTTCATGTTACGAAACTTGAGTGCCCGAAAAATCGTTCGTTTTGCAACGGGACACGACTCTGAGTTCATTGTAGTAGAAAAAAATTGTAGTTTGATTGCTCAAAAGTCAGAGGTTCTAACTCTTGTTCTTCCATTAACCTGAAGAACAGACAGCTAATGTGGTGTATATAGAGCATTTGCTTAATTCTGTACTAATAATGATATTTCTACACTATTCTATCATTTCTAATGATTCCTTCAAAGACGTGTACGTTTGCTAGTGAATAATAATATTTAACAAATTTGATGGTTTGCTTTTGATTTTATTAATGTCAGATTGATTACTGAAGACGTAAGAACAATTGGTATAGACTAAGAATTTAACACAAGAGTAAATGTAAATATGACAACCATGAATTTTCTGCTTCAAAATGACTAGTAATAATTTATTTGCTTGAAGTTTTTATAGATATTTTTATTTTCTTTCTGCTATCACTGTAATTTTATTTAAACATTTATGTAAAGAATGAAAGGTCAATAAAAATAGTTAACGAACTAAAATATGATTTGCAAATGAAAATATATGGGCATTCTGACTTGACGAACACCTGTTGTAGTTTGTTGTTGAATAGAAATAGCAGTAATTTTAAGCTGGAGCGAATAATGGGGTCTTTACATAATAATAGATGTAAGGCGGTGGAGGAAGAGAAATGTGGCAGAGAGGGAGGCCTGTCCTCCTCATGCATATACAGATGTAATCAAACTAAGAGATTAGGCCGACGTGGACTCGCTTGCCACTCACAGATTATGCCGCATTTCATTTGGCTCTTTCCCACCCAGCCCTCTACTTGTTTTACTTAACCCACCCCAATCCTCCCCAAAGAAAATCCCAATCCTCTTCAATCCCCCCATTACTTATTTCTACTCCCTCCGTAACAAAACTCACGTCTCTACTCTTTTGCTCCACCTTTTATTTTTATGACATTCTATGTATTATTTTTGTATCTTTCATTTAAATTATTAATTTCAAATAATCCCTCCCCCTCCCTATAACATTAAATCAATTCTCATTTTACAAGAGTCAGTTTTATTTGTCAGTAGCAGCCACCTTGCTCCCCGGTGGCATAATGATAATAATTCATTTAACGGGTTTTTAAAATGCTGGTATACGGTTTTGTCATTCCATATCAAAGAGTATCTGGGCTAAATTTCTAGTAAATCGGAATTTATTAGAATTATCAAATACAATTTAATATAATTTGCAGTAATAGATAAAAGGTTATTTATAAATTTATGGTTGTATGCCAGTCTGTATTTAATGATAGCCCGAATAAGTACGTGCTTAGGGGCTCCAGGGAAGTGAGGACCACAAGCTAACTCATTATGCACGTGCTACTAACTATTACCTAGATAATGGTAGCTATTCAATTTAGGAGATAGAACCAAGTCAAATATATTCTACATATATAGGGTATTTATGTTCTATTGGAACAAACACCAATTTACACATTTTCTAATTAATTTCTCTACTTTTCTCTCGTAGGACTTTCATAAATTTGGAGCAAGAAACACTAGTTCACCAAAGTTTTTATTTTTATAATCCGATATCTTTCGGTCTTCTTCGACCATTTTCAAGGATTTGATAACATAACAATTTTCATAACGTACATTAAAACACAATATCTAAAATTAAAACAATAAACTAAATAAACAATACCAAGTAAACGTTACTCATGATCATAGTAAGAGAGGTTATGGAAAGTTAGAGGGCTTGGTGAGGTTTCACCCGGGTCCTCGTTACTTCCGTCAAGTTCATTTGCAAGGGCATTGAATGATCTTCTTTACATCGGCCTCACTGGTATGTCTTCAAATAATTTTAAAACTCCTGAAAATCCTCCATCCTGGCTGTTAATACTACGTTCTTTTTCTAAGATCAAAATACCTTCCAGAATTTGTAACTTGGTGTGGTCATGTACTTGTTCTAAAATTACAGTATTGTCTGTTAACATTTCTCTTGTTAATTTTATTCCATGTGTTGCTGACACAGTAATCCCTCGCTAGTTCGCAGTTCAGTTTTCGCGGGTTCAGTGTTTCGCGGGATCCTGAAATGTTCAATTAAAAATAAAAAAATATAAAAAAATATTCAACTGTAATTGCAGTAAAAAATAAAAAAAATACAACTCGTAATGAAAAGTTCAGTGGTTATTATTAGAGAAGAAAATATACAGGATTCTTCTTGTACGATCAAGAAAGATATCACACAACCATTGACTTGCTGGGTCAAAATATATTCTACAGTATTAAATTAAAAGCTATTAAAAAGTATTCAAAAAGACTAAACATTAATGAAAATATTAAAACATAATCAATTGTAACAAGAGAATAAAATATCAAAAAATATAAGTTGAAATTAATAAAAAAATAATCAAAGATGTTTTCGTTGATTTGATTGGCTTTATTATTTACTTGCTTTATTATTTACTGTACAATACATTAAGGGTATAATTCTCTCTCTTTCTCTTTCTCTCTCTTACGTCTTTCTCTCTTATAGTCGGTAAAGACGTAATTTTTTTTTATTACTTATTTATTATTTTTTTCTTTTTGCTTTTCATTTTTATTTACAACACAGTATTCAGTAAGGTCAGGATCCTCTCTCTATTGGAAAGGCCATTGTTTGAGCTTTACAGGCTTTTATACAACCGTGTCCATTATTCGCGGATTTTCGCTTTTCGCGGGTATCTTCGGTCCCCATTATCCGCGAAAAGTGAGGGATTACTGTACATGCTCTTTCAGTGCTCCTGATGCAAGATACATCTCATTAGCCTTGTTCTAATATATATATATATATATTTGTGCACAGTACTAAAAGCGGTAGGAAACCTATATGAAGTCAATGTTGTAGATAAAAATTAACAATCCAATAATTTCTAACGGTCACTGGTAATTAACTTACAGTTTTTAATTTCACTTTGATGTCATAAATGAATAGAACATTATGCGAACTTAATCTGTACAAAAGTGAACATTCAATGCTTGGTATAATTTCTGTATTTCAACAGAGAGGTGAACGTCAAAATGTAAACAAATGGCAAAAAAACAATTTCACATTTTTATATTTTTTTTAAGATTTTCAAGGCTTGGATAGCAACATGAAGAGGGTTTTAAATAAAAGTTGAAAAAAATAAAAAGTTTTTAGATTTCATCAAAAAAAAACTTGTTTCCCGAATATTTTAATATAAATATCTGGTTGCCAGTGTTTGGCATATTTTACTACCAAACCAATGGATATCGTAAATCTTCTCAATGTGTAGCAATACAGCATGTGTTCTATGATGGTTAAGCTACTATTAAAATAGTTCTATTTTATATACATTATAAATTTATAAACAATTATACGTATTTGAAGGATATATTTTAATTTCATTGAAAGTGATATCAGTATCTAATTTTATTTATATATATATATATATATATATATATATATATATATATATATTTACTATAAAATTGGAAAGACGGTCAAAACTGGACATACGCAAGGTCAGGGTCAAATAAGACTAACACACAGAGTAAAGAAACACACTTCCTAACTCAAATTTATGGAAAATCGTCTTCTGGAGAAATGAGAGAGGGATATAAAGCACGTCGGAGACGCACCGGCAGGTAAACAGCCCGGTAGGCCATATATATATATATATATATATATATATATATATATATATATATATATAATTATATTTCATATTACACTCTGTTATTTTATATACATATTTTTATAAATATTTATATTTAAATTAATGTGTACTTTGTTAAATTTGAGAATCCATTATAACCAGTCTAGTTCAATTGGTTAAATATTCATGATAATTTGTTGATTTAAACATTGTGATAGCAATTCCAAAAGACAAATTACAAATTTAGTATAGTCCAGTATAGTCCAGGTCATGTTCTCAAAGATGAGTTACGATGTTTAGAGACTATAAAAGCTATTTACTGAAAAGTAAATCACATAAAAGTAACATGATTGTTGATCCCTTCTCAACTTGAGGTCTTATTCCAAGTAATTAAGTGATACAGGACGGGTACAGCTCTGGCTGCACTGATGATTGCAGGACAATTTTCTTAAAACTTATGGTGGAGAGATATTTTTTGAAAAGAGGAATTACTTTCCTGTGGGCACCAAATGAGGTTACGGACAGTGTGGATGTTAAAATGGTGGAGGAACTGGTAGATGGACCCGAATGTTCTTCCTAGGAGTGGAAGCAAGGCTGTTAACTACTCAGATGTTTACCACCCATTGGCTGACTCAAGTGCTAACGTACCGTGGGGACTTTAGATTCTACCTCGACCGCTTCAAGATTATTGAGAGTACTTTTTGTGTGTGTGGGAGAGAAGCACGTTCTCGGAGTGAGACCGTTTTTCAGCACTCAGATAATGATGATTACGGGTCTTTTGTATGGGGAGTGTACGGCAATGTTTTCAGAGGTAGCTAGTTACCATCGTGCATTCCTCGAGTACGTGTATGAAGTGAGTAGGATGAAGAAGGTCCTTGTTCTGACTGGACCAGGCCCACGGCCAGGCGGTAGTATGGAGTAGAGTGACATTTCCTCTCATTCTTTGGTCTTATTTATCTATTAATTTATTTGTTTTTTTTATTATTTATTTATTTTTGTTTATTGGTCTTCCTTAAGTCAACTGTTTTTGCATGTGCATAAGTGTTCGTCTCATGTATTTATTTATATGTCTTGTGTTTCATGTTAGAATTATGTTATCCACAAAGAAATATGGAATACCCTGTGGACCTAGATCTAGATTTAGAATCATGTGTATTTTTGTGTCTATTTATCAGATACGTCTGTTGTTATGTGTTAGTTTTAATTGTTTCCTGGGAGGAAAATTCAGTACCCCTAGAATTTAGTTTCTTAGTTTGTAAATATTCACTGAGGTAATATTGAGTACCTTAGAGACTTAGCTTAATTAGTTTGTTAGTTATAAGTTTATCCTAGGGGAAATATTCTAGTACCCCTGGGTCTATAGGCTTAAATTATTTTATCAGGGGATTTTTAGTACCCCGAAGTGATACTTATTAGAGTTAGTCTAGTGTCATTTTAATTTTTAGTATTACATATGTGCCCTAAAGGGAACATTAAGTACCTTTAGGTATAGTCGTAAGATGAAGTATCAGGCAAACCTGTTTTGAATGCCGATTGGTTGACGTTGCCTTAATATTGATGCTCAAGTAAGACTTGATGGAAGATGTAGTGTCTTTCACGCCTCCGCGTGGTCACCTAGGGCGCTCTGGGTTCATAGAGCTCGGAATGACTAAATAGGCTGCACTTTAATATCCATCGGCCTGGTCTGATATTCTTGATATTGCTGAGAGACCGAGATACACATAAAGTCAAAACTACTACCAAAATGGTAAAATTAGTGCTTTCTATTAATCCTATTTAGAGTTTAATTAAAGAAAAACTTCTAATGTTTATTCAAATCCTCTTATTTCCACTCATATAGTTTAAACAAACAAACATTAGTAAACTCAGTTTGATTATGCAAAATAACTTCTTTTCATCTAGAACTGTATACGGTTATTCTGCCATATAATGAATGGATGCTTAAATTAGCTTGGGGCGAGCCATTATTAAAAGGTTTGTACAAACAGGTTAGCTATGTAGAAATCTGTTACTTGATGCCATGAGTTCAGGGTGCAAGTGGAAGTGTGTGGGCGACATGTGGCACGATAGCATCGACAACCCTCTTTCATCATCCCCTTCTCTAGTCTGCAGTTCCTCATCCCCTATTACACCAATTCACTATTTTACTGATGTTTTGATTTTTTTTTTTCATTTCTGCGTCAAATCACACATTGTATACTTTAAATCATCCAAGATTACATGGAGCAGTTAACACAGAGAAGTAAAGAACTGTGATAATCTAAAGCAGGCATGGCGAATATGTAACATGATAAAATAAGATACATTTACTATTTTTTAATAAGAATTTTTCTAAGCACCAATTTACGGTATATAAATCTATACATTTTACTATGAAAACCTCTTTCAAAATGCAAAAACAACCTTCTGTCGTTTTTAAAATATCAAAAGGTTTATAAACATTTAATCTTATATTTTAATACGTTAGTAATACCTACCTACGTGTGTCACGCTTTGATATTATCAATAGATGCAAAAGCAATTGATAATTAAATTATAGCTACAAATTAAAGTCATCATAATTAGACAGTATTATAATTCATTCTGAAATTAATACGTCATCATGACAACACATTGTAGCATTCCATAGAGTAAGACAACTTAAATGGTCTATTTTACTAACATACTCTTATTTTTATACCTAAAAATAGCACATTATATGAGGATGAGTTAAGTATTTTTTTTTTAAATTACATGGATGAAAAAGGGAGTATAATGTTTTTTTTACTTTTTAACGCTAAACCGATAACATGTAAATTTTGTGAAAAAATTGAATCTAAGAATAGAAATTTCTAAAAAAAATTCATAAAATTCCCATTGTTGCATAGGGTAATCTTTATAAATAAAATAATGATTTTGTCTGTACATTGCTTAGAAGTGACTCATTTCAAGTTTTCTTTACGTTTCATACATTGGAGAAACCGAATCCACCCTTAGAAAAATTTCTGTCGGTTTGTCGGTTTGTCGGTTTGTCGGTTTGTCCGCAAAACTTTGTCACAGGTAAACTCAGCTACCATAAGACATATAAAGCTGAAACTTTTACAGTAGATTTGTGTAGGTCTAACTTAAAATATAGGCTATGAATTGATTGGAAATTCAACGTAGAAGTGAAGTTATGGACGTTTAACGCAAAAATGTTTGTCACAAGTAAACTCAGCCACCATAAGACATAGCGAGCTGAAACATTGACACTGGATTTGTGTGTGCCTAACTTAAAATATGGGCTCTAAATAGATTATTAATTCAGTACAGAAGCGAAGTTATGGGGCTTTTAGCTGTATTTTCCTAACTTCACAGACAAGTTTGTTTTGAAAATACACAGGTGTGACAAGTAGGTATTGTTAGTTGATTTTAATTTCAATTGAGCATATGAATATATTGCGTATTTGACATCATTGAAATGGTGTTTCACAGAGTTAAGGATGTACTATCTATTGAGAATAAATGTTTTGTAAACGAGCAATTCTCAACTCTTAATATGAACAGGGAGGAAAAATCAACAAACAAGTTCTTACGCTATATGAAGCCGAGGAAAGAACTTACAAGTCAGTAAAGAGATTGGATTAGTGACGAAGAAGCAGTTCATTATCTAATTGAATTTCTTGACTCTGAATTTATTTCTCCTGGACTGCCTGCTCATGAGTAAAAACTTAAAGTAGAGCACCAATCATGCTACAATTTAGTAGCAGTAACAAATTTCATGTTACGAAACATGAGTGCCCCAAAACTGTGCAACGGGACACGACTCTGAGTTCGTGCTCTACACAGATATGCCATAGAGGCGGACATAATGACTGGATGTGGTATTGGGGAGTCTGTGTGTATACTTCACATACCATTGATTCCGAGCCACTGTCTGTTTACGTTGAAATGATTGCAAAGTCGGGTCAGAGTCTATTTCGCAATGACGTTAACTAAGTCGCAAAGGGAGACTTCATCTAACGCAGGAATACAAGGTAGCAAAACCAAGTTTTTCTCACATGGTCAAATGTAGTTTACATGCTCAACGGTCAGAGGTTTCAACTCTTTCTTCTACCATGAACCTGAAGGACAGACAGCTAATGTAGTGTATAAGCTGGAGGCATTTGTTTAACACTGTAGTAATAATGGTATTTTCTACTATTCTATAATTTCTAATGACATTTTGAAATACCAAAAATGACGGAACTTCTGATTCCTCCGTGGTATAGCCGAAAGGCAATAGGCACACGGCAATAAACCAAAACAGGAACTTCTGATTCCGTCAAAGACGGGTACGTTTGCTATGTATTATATATAACTGTCAACTTTTTTTTAATTTAATATTTGCTTAATAAATACACTGGTAATAATGTAAGGTATGGGACCAGAGTAGCCCAGTGGCTTGCGTGATCGCCGATGACAGTAGTGCAAATGTATTATAAATAAACACAACAAAAATATTTTTTTTTTAATTTAATATTTGCGTAATATAAACACTGGTAATAAAGTAAGGTATGGAACCAGAGTAGCCCAGTGGCTTGCGTGCTAGCTTTTGACTGGGAGCACGTTAATTAGAACTAACTCATTTCAAGTTTTCTTTACGTTTCATACTTCAGAGTAGCCACATGTACCCTTAGAATAATTTCTGTCTGTCGGTTTGTCCACAAAATATTGCTACCATAAGACATATAAAGCTGAAACATTGATTGTAGATTTGTGTATGTCTAACTTAAAATCTAATCTTTGTATACAGAGGCTTTTTTTTAGCACTGTACTAATAATGGTATTTTCTACTATTCTATAACTTCTAATTGTAGTATTAGTATAATACTATAATTGATATTTTGGAATACCAAGTATAATAGAATTTTTGATTCCGTCAAAGACGGGTACGTTTGCTAGTATGTTATAAAACTGAAATTTTATTTTTGAATGATGAATCACCTGCCCATACTGGTCGGAATGGGCAGTGAAATAAAATCGTTATTTAGAGGTTTATTAAAAAAAATGTAAATGTTCTAATGAGTTAAGATGATATGTTAGAAAAATAAAATCGTTAAATGTAAAAAAATAACTCCAGTCAAACATATATTTTCTGATGTATTCCATGGTCCGATGGATAGTTGTCAAACAAGTGTTTGACTAATCAAACAAAGCAAAACGTTGGTTGTTAACGAGTTTGAATTATGTTTACTAAAAGTAGAGTTGAGTTTAGGCCACTCCAGATTTTTTTATCTTAGTTTTTTTCCTGTTCGAATTGAATATTTATAGGTAAGGCAGGACAGTGTCTCTCGAGTTAGCTGTTATGATAATAATTAAACCAAATTAATCTTAGCTAAAGGTAACACGACATTCACTGACACTTGGCGAAGTTCGCCGGGTCAGATAATATTTATAATCCGATTAATAAATCATTTTTTACACTTTACATTCACAAAATAATTATGTATTGTGTATTCTGCATTAGATCAATACTTTTTTCCAAGTCTCCAGATTCTTACTGACTTTGGTAACTGATTGTGCTATAATTACTGATATTAATTCAATAATTATTTTCTCCAACACTCACACACTTTTACTAAACAAATATTATTCATTTCGTTCAATATTAAGGTTGATCAATTACATGTATAGAACTGGTACATACACATTTTTACGACCAGTCTCATAAAAAAATTTCAAAGTTAGAAAGCGATGAAAAGTAATTGAAATGTTATCAGATTAATTTTTATTTGTGTTCAACAGATTAAATTACTCGTATTAGCTAGTTGTTTTATTGTTCGAAACAAGAAGTGATTTGAGAAGAGGTAATTAATTCAACTAACAGCCTAATCTGAACTGTGATGAATGGAAGCAATTATCAGGGAAGACAAGAAGAGAAAGGCGTCACCGGGTAATGAGAGAGCAAGAGTGAAGCTTTATGCTTCTTGCTTCTCCTCTGTGAGCATATTGAAGGCATACTCTTCTGCAGCGGGCACACTTCACACAATGGAGGGCTATTTTCCATTCTAGCCCAGTTTGATTACCCAAGTGACTGCTCAACAACGCTCCCGTCCTTTGTCCCCTCATTGAGAAAGCTTCTGTCAACCCACCCACCTCTAGTGGGGTGTCTCCTTTGGGGGAAAAAAGTTTACTCTTTCGACTTGTTAGGCAGTCTCTTTGAAGTCATCCCTAATACTATTTGGATCCCTCTGATAAAATAATCAGGACCAGTTCTTCAGTGGTTGAGCCTTAAATAAGTCAACTACATGAGTGACGTATAATTGAAACGTATCAACCCTCTTCACTTATTTGTCTGTTAGTTGTTTACTATTTAATTATGTTCTACATAGTTATCTGAATAAAGCCGGATTGACAGGAATAAATCTTGTACATCACAAAGAAGCCAAGGTTCCAAGAATTTATTAACAGCATTCATATTATATTAATTCAACAATAGTTTTTATTGAGCAGTCCCCTGAAAAATATGTACATACTGAATTGTTTAAACAATTTGTTATTCTTTTGCTGGTTTCTTTAAGAGTGAATCTCCTGATTGTTATCTGTTTATTTTTTCCTTAACTGTTAGTCTATTCAATAACATATATTTATCTCATATAGTAGTATTATTTATAGTGTTATACATTTTAAATTTTATTTGAGGATAGTTCCTCCAAAAAAAGATTTGGAATTTAATAATAAGCTGGAAGAGTCATACATCATGCAACATTTATTCTGGGCATACGATGAATGTAATTCCACTATTTTAATTTTCATGAAGGATCAGCTTGGACCCTTTCTTTAAAAATAACTCAAAATAATTCAGATAAATTAGTTAACATTTATTAAATATGCAGGTTTATTTAATAAATAAACAATTGGTAAGATTTTATATTACAGTTTGGTTTATTTGGTGCTTATACTTTCTAGATAGATTATTTGCTTAAATATAGTAAAATTATAAAAGACGTGAATGTGGCTGGATGAGCTACTACTCAGAGATTTCTTAGTACGAGTATAGTATGCATGCGATGGTTCTGATGGCGCCACTGGTAAAATAGAGCCAGATGGTCTGTTAGTCAAGATGTAGTCTCCGGAGGTTTGACCCAAGGGTTAAGTTTCTTGTTCCCTCCAGAGAATCTTCCACTACCCACTTATTGGTCATGATACGTCAAAACTGAATCAGGTTGAACCTTTATAGGGAAATTGAAATTGCCAAGTTATAAATTGTTATTTTTGGTACCTCAATGTTTCAATTTCAGTTTTAAAAGTAGTTGAAATATTTATGAACTAACTTTTGTATATTTACAATTTATAGATAGTATGATAATTAAAATTCTGTCTTTAAAAATTTAAATTTTTAAATGAGCTTTGCTTTATTTGGATCATAAGGAACTTACAGAATAAGTGTTTACTGGGACTTCCTCTCTTTTCATTGCAATCAGGTGATAGTTTATTACATACTCACTGTTTGCAATCAACAGACACAGTGGAATATGCACTATGTAACTGGAACTGATTTCATAGCGCAAACATCCTGCTTTTGAATAAACCAGTTATAAGGTATTTTTTATTCGATTTTTCCATATTTATCGTTTAAATGATGAGAAGAGACGTGCGGTGAGGCACCAATCAGCTGAGCCTCACCAGGGATTGCGCAATGACTCGGCTAACTGTGCTGCACGCTAGGCAGTGAGCCCGTATTACTGTCTCTATCTATGTCGCTATTAAAATGTTCAGATACATTTGCTATATAAACTACATTTCTATAGTTTAGCTGGTGAATATTATGTATAGTGTTTTTGTCGAAAACTGTATGTGTGTGTTACGTCTTTCTTGTACTGAGCGATCATATAACGGCTGCGAAAAGGTGCCGGGTGAGGCACCCAGTTCTCCTGCCTCACGGAGGAGGCGCTAGTGAGCACAGTGATGCTTGTGCCCCCTCTGCTCCGCTGCAGAATAAGTGACAGCGAGCTTCAATTTACTGTAAGAAAAGTCAAGTGCAGTCATTCAGTTATTTTTTTCTCTTGAGTGGTCGTAATTTTACAATGGAGGATTATATTTCTCAGATAAAACAATTTTCTAAATTGGATTTTCAATCGAAGCAGGAGGTAATACTGAAAGGACGAACAACACCGGAGCTAAAAGGTTTGCTTCAGACTACGGGACAGAAGACCCGCTCTTTTCAAAAGGAGTGAACCACACGAAAAGGCTGGCTGTGTGGATGTCCAGCAAGAAACCGCCTTTTCTGCTAATCCTGTCTGCTTTTCTCAACTTCTAACAATGTCTGGACTCCAGAGACCTGCAGTCAGGAGACGCATGTGAGGCTGTGTCTCACCTATCAATCTTAGATAGCAAAAGAATGGCAAAATTAGTAATTAGTAGTAGTTAAATGATTATATTTATCCGGTGAAATGCACTATAAATATATTTTTCAGTTCAATTCACCAGTTTTGGATTGCTTATATTCAAAATCGCTGGATTTTCACATTTACTGTTCAGATTCTTAAAGGAAATCTGCTGTGAGGCTGTCACATGATGTGCCTCTCGATAGATAGCATAGTGACTGTTAACTGTGCTGGCAAGCTCTGCAGTGATACTGTATTTCTGTCTCTCTGTGCATCGTTCTTACAATGCTTAAACACTTTTGCTATACCAACTAAATTTCCAATGTATAATGTTTTTTTGTTAACGATGGTATGGTATGTGTGTTAGTACTTTCTTGTTCTAACGTTCTAACGATCATAAAACTTGTGCGAAGAATCACTATGTGAGACACGCAGTTCACCTATAGTCACAGGGGCGTCTGTGACTATACGATTTAAATCTGACTGTGATGAAGTCAGTTCCTCACCTGTCATGAACCTCAACGCACGTCACTGGAATAATGTTTAATTCCGGTGTATTGTAATTCAGGTACATTTATAGATTATCTCAGCACACAAATGATGATTTGCATCAATGTAAAAAACTGCTCGAGTTGGTAGAGGTTAATATTTATAGAAATATGTTCAATAATTATTGCTTACATTCGGTTGCCTATTTGGGTATATATCGTATCATTTCAAAGTCATGAAATATTAGTAATCAACCATATGGATATTGTTGACTTCAGCTCACGAAAGGGTGATCAACACCTGGGCCACCACCTGCTGTAGCTGGGGGAGCCGGAGATCAGTTAGGCAATCTCCAGACGTAATTAGATGAGAAGCTGCTAGAAAAAGCCATAATATGGAATTAATAGTTGAAATTAAATAACGCCTGATGAGAAAGAGGCGTTAAAGAAGATTAAAGAAGAATCAGAATTAACTATATGGTAGTTGATTTATAACATGTATGACATATTATTAAAAAAAAATATAGCACACCAAAAAAACTTAAATTAGATGCCAAATAAAAAATCTGGAGTGGCCTACACTCAACTTTGTTATAATTAAACATAATATCAAACTTTTAATTATATAATATACAATGTCCATTTAGATATAATGTAAACATCTAAATGGGAAATCCTAAATACTCGTAGTCTCTCATTCCTGGAGGTAGCACAGATAGTGATTGATCCACATATCAATATATATGCTTATTTTTGTATATCACACCATTGAAGCATATAATATCATTAGTATAAGTACAGCAGCAATAACATTTTTGAAAAGCGAAAGCATAGATTTCGTGTTACGAAATAATCTTTTACAGGAGAACATGGCTTTTGTTCCAATAGCCAGTGGATGTCCTACATAGTTTTTCTGACCTTCTTCTACATTGAAGATTTAGAACAAGTTTCCCATTTAAAACTTGAAAATATTCCCATTTTGTCTGGAAAATGTAAGAACATTTAAGTAAAAATGTTGTTTTAAGATAATTCTTGATTTAAGACAGAGGATAATTTCATTTATAATTTTTCAAAGAATGTTTTCATTTTTCAATTATGTTTTACATATTTCGTCTTTTACAAAATACAGTTGTTTTAATTATACTGGGGATTTTATAGCATGCTAGGGTTTTTAAAAAATTACTTTTTTCTCCCTTTGTCAAAAAATCCAATTTACTCTTTGCAAGTGTTATCTCTTTCCTGTGTGCTGCACTCTATTATATGGTTACTGTAAATGTATATTAAGAAAAAATATACTAGTAATTAGCCAGTATTGGATACTCAAATCAAATTAAAAACCGATTTTTCAGTATAATTTATAACTTTTATAGCTGGAAGATTGAAATTTTTAAAAATAATAGATATGAACTATTAGATTAGAATAGTAAGTACGTTTACTGGTGATTCATAATATACAAATATTTACATATGATATGATGTTTTGTTCAAGGGTGCAAGATATAGAATGATTAGAGCATTTTGTGAGACAAATCCATGATACCATGGAAAGCATCAGAAATTATATGTTTCATTGGCGTTGATTTTTTACATGTAAGAAATGTTATTCTTTTACATCTCATATGAAGTTATTAAATTATTTAAAAAAATTTATTTACCACTAAACAACAATTTTATTTCACTTATTCACTCAGAACATTTCTAAGTCAATGTAAACTATGTAAATAAATGTACAAAAATCTGGAGTGGCCTACACTCAACTTTACAATAAGTAAACTTAATATCAAATTTCTTGAGTATATATATATAACGTCTCATTTAAGCATAATGTAAACATCTAAATGGGAGAGGTTTATTAGTCTTTCATTCCTGAGGTGGTACAGATAGGGATTGAAGGACATATCAATATACAAACTTATTTTTGCACATCACACAGCTGATGCAAATAAATTAATTAGTATAACTAAAGCAGTAATAATATTTTTGAAAATCCCAAGTGAAAATTTCTTGATATGAAATAATCTCCTACAAGAGAACATGGCTTTTGTTCAAATAGCCAGTGGATTTCTTACATCGTTTACTTGACCTCCTTTGACATTGAATATTTAAGCCAAATTATTAACTTTAAAACAGGGACATACTTTTATTTCCTCTAAAAAAAATCATAAAAATTGAAGAAAAAAGGTCGTTTTAAGATCATTTATAATTAAGGATGTGCGATAATTACATTTATTAATCTTCAAACAAAAGATTTCAATTCTGAATTATGTTTTACATTTCTGGTCTTTTATAGAATTATTATAATGGCAATTTTATGGCTTTATAGTATTTAATAAAATTATTTTCCTTTTTTTTTTTTGGCAAAATCATGTATACAATTTTTTTCTGCAAGGGTGTTATCTTTTTCCTGCCTGCTGTATCTGTTATAAGGTTGCTATGAATGTATATTGAGAAGAATTATGTTAGTAATTCGCCAGTTTACATACTCAACTCAAAGTCAAAGCCACCTATTCAATATAATTTAAAACTATTATAGTTGGGAGCTTTTAATTATTGAAAATAATAAATATGAACTATTAGACTAGAATAGTGAAAAAACTGGATATTTGTCAACAAACATGAAACCTCTTCCTTGAGGAAAGAGTCCATTCGTCACATTTCAATATCATAGAAAGATACTAAAATTCACAAAGATGGAGTAATTATAACTGTTATTAAGTTCTGCTCAAGGGTGCAATATATAGATTTATTAAAGCATTTTATGAGACAAATCCATCATACCATGGAAGACAAAGGAAATTTATTTATGTTTATTGGCGGTGTATTTTTACATGTAATAATAATATTGATCTTATATCTCATATAAGTCAATAAATTATTTAAATTTGTCCATTACAAATATCAATTTCATCTCAGTAGATTCGCTCGAAAAAATTCTAAGGGAATGTAAACATTGTAAAAAATATAAAAAAATTGACAAGTATAGCAGATGATCCCTTAGTCTAGGATAAACAAACAGTTTTATAGTTGTACAGTATGGCCTGTATCGCTCTGACAAGCTTTGAGATTGAATTATAAGTCAACATTTTTACATTTTATTGAAAAAAAAATATTTCTCTATGTTTTAAAATTCTGAATATATTTTTCGTTTGTTCCATTTGTAGCCTCAAAGATAATGCTAAAATTTCAAAACCAAAGGGTTATCAGTTTAGGAGAAAAAAATGTTTTTTAAAAAACATTTTCCCGTCATGCATAATTCTTCCCAAACAATAGGGATCATCTACACTATGAGGCTCATTTTTGTGTAAAATATCAACTTGATCTTTCAATGATTCTGGACCGTAGCGTGGTAACAAGCAATGCTAACACACTCAACCACCCACCCACCCACACACACAGACATCATCGAGAAAACATCATAATACGACTTCTGGGACCTCAAAACATATAATTCTGTCAAAATCTCGAGATCGAATTTTTTCACGATCACTAAACTTTACTTATAGTAAAGTAAAGATACAAGTATAGCAAGTAAACCATTAGTCCACAATCAATATTTAGTTTTTATAATTTTATTTCTCTTTGCCGTAATCGAAATTTCGTTAATTTTTTTGCAAAATTTCATTGCTTTTTAATGATCCCTTTAGCGTAAAAAACATTTTCTGAGAACAGAAAATGTACTTTAACGAAAATGTAACTTTGGTAAATGTAATTTGGAAAGCAAATATCTCAACTCATCCTCCACATAAAGTTCTATTTTTAAGTATAGATTCATTTTGATTCAACAAACGTTATATCTTGTATTGCTCTCACAAGTTTTAGGTTGAATTATAAGTAAAAATGTTTATATTTTATTGAAAAAAATAACCTTAGTTACTTTAAAAATCTGAGGATTTTTTTCGTTTATTGCTTTTTTACCCTCAAAGATAATGTCAAAATTCAAGAGTCTAGAATTAGTAGTTTAGGAAAAAAAATGTCTAAAAAACACATTTTTGAAAAAAAAAAAGACTTTCCCATCATCCTTAACTGCTCCTAAACAATAGGGCTCATCTACACTATGAGACCCATTTTTGTGTAAAATATCAATTTGATCCGTGAAATATTCTGGACCGTAGCGTGGCCATAAACTCTGGATACATCATCCACCCACTGATTTAGAAGTATTATTGAAAAATCAAAACAAAATTCATAAAATTATATTTACTCTATCCATGGTTTGTACGCTGCTTGTTTAGGTGCTTTTGGATATTTAGAAGTTTCAATAGTCTATTATGGTGAAAAAATTATGCCATACCAAGATTTTTGAAGATAAAGTTTTTATTATAAGAAATGTTAACTGGATTGAAGTAATAGCAAATTAAATTTTTCTTCCATTACGTACTATATTCACGGTTAATATTAGATTAATACACCCGTTTTGGGAAACTATAAATTGTAAAATTTTAGTAGTTAAAATTCACATACATAAATGTATGATAACTATTTATACAGGATGGTTTAAAATATCTGCCGTCATTAAATTGATCAAATATTGCTAATTTCTCACCCTCTTTTCATAAGTATGGTTTCCCAGACGACAATTTTTAACATTAGAAGGACATATTCATGTTGTTATCATGTTGTAAGTAATGATTTGGTTGTAGTAATAAAAAGATAATGTTCAAGTAAATATTTAACATTATTTATCCAAATGTTTACTTTATCAAGATGATGCTTAAGATGAACTAAGCAGTTACTAACTTGTGAACGTACATGAAGTTAGGGAATGGAGGTAGTCTCTGAGGTAGGACCCGATATGCATTGCATCCAATACTAATTATCGGTTATCGATTTAGATCGACATCTGAAAATGTATTCTTACAACAATGTCATATTGCTTTCGAATTCCTTCTTTTAGAAAACTCTTTCTAATCATTTATTGTGAGGACAATCCTAGACATAGTTGTAAAAAGTAAATACTAGTATGTACTCGGTGGTGGATCCCATTGCTAGTGGATTGGATTGCATTTCTTTTTAAAAGAATATGCTTTGTTTTACAGTGATTAGAACACTAAAAGATCAGTTAGTTATTAGTAGGGATGTTACAGTTGGGAAGGGGAAGTTGAGCAAGAATCGATAGAGGATAGGTAATGCGATTATCCCTGTGTTCCGAAACGCTTATGTATCTTAAGTGAGTAGGCGAGGCTCGCGAGAAAAAAGGAGCGCCAATTGAATTAGGGTCTAATGTTAATGGAAGTAGACGCCTCTTCATTTAATTATATGTGAAAATACAATATTGATGAAGGCCGTGATAAGGAAAAAGGGCCTGGTTGCTGTAATTCGACTATCGGGGACAATGCACTTACTCCCTCATCCTCCCCTTTCTTCCTCAGATTTTTGTAACAGTAGCAGACAACCATACAGATATTCAGCATTTAAATATTATAAATGTCAAGAACCATAAAATAAATTTATTATAATTTAAATAATTTCTATTCTCCCTGTTAAGAAGTAATACAAAGTGTGTATATTACTGTTTCACATGAAGCGTTAGAAACAGTGTTTTTAAAGCATGGTCTAGGTCTTAAGTAATATGGATAACATTAATTGTGTTATGAATATTACTTCTTTGAACACTAAAAAGATACCTCGATTTCATTGAAACATTAGTAACGATTTAAGTACCTATTGCACAGAAATCAGTGTTGAGGAATAAACATTGATTTCGTAATATCAATGTTTACATAGCAGTGCCCTGACGAAGTGTTTCCCAAATATCCTAGGCAGAGACATATGGAATTCTGAAAACTTAAATGAGAATTATCTTTATTTTGAATGATAAAAAATATATAAAAAAAAGTACCATAGTATAAAAAATATATAATACCAATATCAAATAATATATAAATTATGTTATTTGAGTGGTTGTTCATTAAATTGAGGATACTATTCTTAAATATCTAATTTGAGCACCGTTGGCCTAGTCCACAAGGTTGCACTTGTTGACTATTAGAAGCAAATATTCTAAGTTGCTTCTTAATTTAAAAATCTTCTTAAAATTTAATTATCAAAATTAAATTAATTTGATAATTTATTTTTCAGACATTTGCATTTTTTTGTACATTTATTGTAGGATGTAAAAAATCTAGCTCTTCCAGAAACACCGAATTGTAGAAACTCTGTACTACTCTAATGTGCTGAAATTTAGTTAACACATTAGATAATTTTCCCTTGGATAACATTTATGAATTCTGTGTTTCCTCCTAATCATGGTTCGTCGCATACAAATTAACGTTTATAGTAATAAATGTAGTCCGTTTCGGTAACTCCCAATACACCATCTTTAATGAAGTGTTCACATCAAAATATTTCGCAAAAATATTTCACTATCATCGAATGGTTATATTTTTAGTTCACAAGTTAAAATTCCTACCTTCTCCTTTTGATACTCCAGTATAATTTATAATCATCATGCATATCTATCTCCGCACAGGAGAACTAGCATCTGATAGTTTTGTAATAACTATCAGGTTTATAGTGTATTAAATTGTCTAGAAACCTAAAAACACAATCAACAATAATTAGCTTTTGTTATAAGAATTGGTCCTTTCCTTCCATTATGATCTATAATTTTCTAAAGTTTTCAAAAACTGAACAGAAGACCTTGCTATGTAAAACATAGTTATTTAAAATTCAGAAATTATAATGTTAAAAAAATGAGATTATGGAATATAAATATTTGTGGAATTTATTCAGTCTAATTTTAGGCTGAACATGAATATACTGTTTCAGGACAACAGATCTATTGTGAGTAGGTTAGGGTGCTGCGGCCGTCCCACGAGAGACCACACATTGGCCCTTTGTCGTACCATACTGAACATTCTACTTTGGGAGTCCTAAATTTTACCTAACTCAAGAGATTTTTAACGAGTACTTGATATCATACAGACTAGGGACTGGCGGTTTAACATCCTCTCCGAGGGACGAAGTGCTCAGATTTCACCTACTACGAAAATAAATCGAGGGTTAAGAGTAGGTATTGAACAGGATCTACCAGTTATGATGTCTGAATAGGTTTTCCAATAAAGCTAATACTAATAATAAATATATTATTAGAGAAGAGAATAATATATTATTATTATTAGAGATATAAATTAGAGAATTCATCCCTCTGTTTTTCTTGTATTTATTATTATTTTTTCATATTCCCTATTCTATCGTTAATTTAAAATTGATTCTTGTCTGCCTTATTCACAGTGACCGCTCGCATATGCGGTAACATTGTTGGTCTCCAACCAGTGTTCATTGTTTTCCTCTCTTATCTCTCCTGAAGACGTTTACACAAAAAATTAGAGACCGTAAGTGTGCGTTTTTAATTTCTCTATGTTTCTTCATCCACAATGAATTTTATATATATATAACTGAGGCAATATGTTCTTAAAAAGTCCTATTGGGATTTGGAGTCCGGTGGAATTTATACAATCCCTTGCAAAAATTGCCATAAAATTTATATTGGTCAAACTGGTAAATCTTTAAAGACACGTGTAAAACAACACCAATACAAGGTAAGTTGACAACGTAATTCTTGCATATAAATAATGAAAATCATCATATTGATTGAGCTGGAGATAAATTTATTACCTATGAAAGATCGGTGTTGTTAAGAAATATTATCGAATCCTCTCCGATTAAATTTAATAAATCTCATATAATAAATATTAGTAACGGGCTTTTCAAACTTGATGAGGGAAATACGCTCATCTAAGAGGGTTGACAGCTATCATATAGTTTTTTACTTTTTCTTACTGTACTCCTTTGTTTACCCAAACATCTCTCCCGGGACTATTGTTCTTTCCTGCACTTTATATCCTTTAAAATACCTCTCTTCCCTCCAACCCTCTCGACCCCTTGCAATGATGTTTCTACATCTTGTTTTTTAGTTGGGTTTTGACTCTGACGAAGACCGCTTGTTACGGTTGAAAGAACTTAGTCTTTTTTTTTCATTTCTTATTATGTTTTGAACATTTATATATATATATAACTTATAAATATATATAAGTGATGAGTTTTGAACTAGTACTTATAAAGATAATGTTATAGAAACAAAAAAGGAATCTCAGTTGAGGTTATGAGAGATCCGGGATTCTTGGGTGAGGAATAGGAAATATTGGTTCTGGTAGGCAGCTGCTTGCTAAGAAGTTTCACCTTCTTAGTTTCTTAAGATGCCGTATGTCACAATCGAAAATCTCGACTGTCTTACTCTCAGCGAAAGAGATGTGGGTTGCTTTAGCAAAACATTTAGATCCGTACAGAGAGTCTTGCCAGCCCTGAGAAATTACGAATTTGATATGATATTACGAAATTAGTAGTATATGGTTACTCCATAGTCAAATGCTTAAAGCTTTTAACAGGCGTAGAAAAAATCATAAAGAATTAGAATGAAACGAAAATGATAATTTCTGTTATCCATAAAATCAACTATTTTATTGTTATTGTTACCTGTAAAACAAAATATCAATTACTTAAACTTTAAAATTTCTGTAATACGTTTATCTTCGATCAAATAGTAAAGAATAAACAGTCGTCTATATAAATAAGATAACCTTTATTTGTAAATAAATAAAGTTTATTTATTAAACTTTTATGAAACTGAAACCAGCAGAGATTGTTTAGTTGCATAAAGAAAACAAACTTGCGTTATCAATTCCAATAATAATATTTATCAACTCTTTGTTTATTTGTTCTAATCATTTCCTTCTAGCATAAAACTACTTTCATTTCATATAATTTGTTCATTATCTAATCTATATTTCTAAGATAAATCATTTCAGATTTTGCAAAACGATTACTGATTAAATCTATTGATATAACGCTAAAATGTACTTCATATAAATAAATAACTTATAAAATAATCAAGCCAGTGATTCTTGAAAAGTAGTCAAAACATTTAATGACATCAACTTTTTTAACCTAAGAATAAATCAAGGAAGGAAATTAAGAAAGTTACACATACACAGAAAAAAAAGAAATTACATTTAATTCATTTTAAACTTTTTCATATTAACAACCTTCATTAAACAATTATAAATGGCTGTCAAATATATATCATTGGTCTATCAGAAAAGACGCCGCCAAATATATCGAAATACATACTTATTTATTATATACAATTGAAAATACACCGATAAAAACTCATTCGAATACATTTTAACATCTGAAGAAGAAATGATTTAATTATGGCAAAAAACGAAAGGCTCAAGATTTTTTCAAAACCTCAAATGATTTTTTGTTAGTGTATTCAGGTGTTCGATTCTCATTATTGTATTAGTGGAACCAAGTCTAGTTTTCTCACGATAGTGTTACCAAAGTCGGCAGCATAGCAGGTGATCTATTGTTATAAATAACTTTATTGCCCTTTGTGGTAATGTAAATTACAAACTTTTACCGCAAAAATTTAAATTTTGTATATTTTTTTTGGCGGAAATTCATTATTCAATAAATAGCCGTTTGGAATTAAAAATCATTTTCGGAAATGATATAATGTATTTACAACACTCATTTCGGTCTTTGTCATTGCAATATTGCCCTAAACATCTGGGCACATCTACACTATATGGCCTAATTAACTAATTTTTATATAGTTTTTTGGCGGAAATTCATTGTTCAATGAATCCTAGGTCATTGGGTAAATTACCCTATCTTTGGGTAAAATAAGAATTCAAACCATCAAACGGTGTGGACTGCAACGTGCCCACAATTTTCGGATACACACCCTTCCATACACCTACCCGCACATAGACACACAGACATCATCGGGAAAACGTCAAAAAAAGACTTTAAACGTAACAAACTTTATTAAAAATTCCATTAGTTTGTTAATTCCGACTGTCTAGGTGTGAGTCGCTCCGAAGAAAGGAAATGACTGGCTGGTGTTCTTGAAGAAGCACTCGAACACACACGCACACAAATATATATACACGTGTGTATGTGTGTGCGTGTGTGTATGTGTGTGCGTGTGTGTGTGCGTGTGTGTGTGTGTGTGTGTGTGTGTGTGTAAGCTAAATGTCACACATGATGGAAAGCTTACTTTAGTCTCAAATTTTAGGCTTATGCATCTTCATTTGACGTTTAATCTTCTTCCTGATGACGGTTACATAAAAATTTTGAGATTGTAGAAGAGCTTATCTATTATATTACTGTTTAGTTTACATGTGACCTTTTGTTATGAAATACTTATTATATTTAATTAGTTTGATTTAATTAATTATACAGTTAATTTTAATACCGAACTGTCAATAGAAGTTAATATTTTTTAATAGAAAAATAATAAATAAGTCTAAAGAACATTAATCCCTATGCGATTTGTATTGAAGCGTTTGCTCTAAAGAGGCTGTTAGATTTAAGGTAATAAAATTATCTGTGTTATTGAATACGACTGTAATTCGTGAGTTAGTAAGATCATTCTTGTCATTCAATACTCATTGAAAACTTCAACATCATAACTCTTCAAGGAACCGAATTGTCACTTAACACTACCTTTTAAGCAATATGATGCACATAGAAAAAATAGTGTAATTTTCTAATTACTACTTTTGTTCTTCACTAAAGCTTTTACTAGCAAATTAATGCTTTCCTTATTATAAAAGGTATGTGTGTGCGTTTATCAAAATCAATACACCTGTGTATTTTAGCACCTTTTTATAGGAGTAATGAGCTACTTGTTTCAAGTCCTCAGGGTCTGCCAGTTGCTCTAAGCTGTCATCTGTTGACCAAGTAACAGTAAAGATTGATGCCTGGTTAGCATAATTGTAGTTGTAATGAATTATTTTTGCGATCACCTTGCATTATCACTATGCATAAAGGTTTTTTCGGTTACCTCAATTATAGTATACGTATTATAGTCTTACCCTCTAAAAGTAATATATTGTCATAAAAATAAAATATATATGTCCACTTGTTTATGGCATATAAAAACCAATTGGTAAGTATAACCCGGTGTATACATTTATTTTTTCTTTGGTAGCGCGAATGAAGGGATTTTTGCTGTGCACGTCTGATGAGCTATATGAAATAATGTAGCCGCGTTGGAGGGTACGGCGGGTGGACGTTCAACCGGCCGGCACATACAAACCTCGGCAACACAAATTCACTTAGGCCCGACACAGATATGCTTTTAGTCCCCCTGTATTATTTTCCCCCGAGAGTGACGTCACGACTCCATCTGCCCCCCTCCGCCGCAGTCCTAATCGCCCTACCTCGCCTCTTTCCCCCATAATCCACTGCTCTATCCCCTCTCTTACCAACGACAATTTACTCCTAACATTCCTTCAACTCTCTCGTAACAGTCTTTACATAAATCGTAAAGACCTCATCGATACATTTAAAAAATATTCATCAGTGAAGAAATATAATTTACACAAAAATCGACAATAAAGAATAATGTTAACATTTATTCAATAACTTCGAAGTCATTACCATATTATGCTTATCAATTATACCAGAAAAAAAAGCAATAGACATCTCAAGGTAGAACATACCTAAGATTAATATTTTTATACAACGTCTTGCTATAAATGGCGGTAAGTTAAGTAACAAAGCAAACCAAATTTTTTGAAAGCAAATTATTTCTTCCGGCAAAAACTCCTCAAAATACTGCCATAGTTATTATTTACTGTCATCCCATACTTTTGTTTGTTCTTGAAGAATTCCTTTTGCCATAATTTTGTCATAATTACTTAAGAAGAAAACACTTCAACTCTGGATAACAGTTACTTTCAGAGTTATTAACACTGCAGTAATGATCTAACTATAAGGTTTACAAGACTTAATGTTATTATTAATTCATATCATATAATAAATAATAGCTAATATTTATGATTTTGAACTTATTATTCATTTAAACAAAAAGAAAGTAAAATATTTTTAACAGCAAAATAAGTTAATCACAAAATATCATTAAAAATATCACGAAAAAGTAATGCATTATTGCCTAAATTGTTTAGTCTATTTGTGCAGCTTTGCCAGCTAAAGTAGGATTTTCTGATTTATCTTTACTAAGTCTTAAAAATTAATTTAATTAATTTTAATTTAATATTAATATTAATTTAATTCATATTAATTTTCTGTTTCACTGCTGAAAATCATAGATCTAAAAAGAAACAAAAAATAATTAAGGAGTTCATAATGATACAGAGCTTCTAAAAGAAAATATGATTTTTTTACGAATTTTCACCGTAATAAGTAGTAAAAAACAAATGCGGACGATAATATCATGAGTAAAAACTTACAAATGTGAATTAATGTGTAACTTTATCCGTCTATGTCAATTCTTCAAGTGCGTTTTTTTATCTTTGAAATTTATCAAATGTATATATTTCATCAGGTAGTCAAGAGAGCCCCCAAGCATTTACCTCTTTGAGTAATCAAAGACTTACCGTTTGTAAGTAATTTTCTTACTTACAAGAATATTAAATTTGCCATGCTCCGTGTAAAATTGCGTCATCATTCCGATCATTGGCAGTTTCATGTAACTGATTTTTCCTTATATTGTAAGGAAGTATTCTCCAGTCGTATTGCCTCTTGTAGAGATCCCTCACTGTATTTCCCATTACTGACAAATTCCTGCTTTCGTCCAGTGTTTAAGTAAATGTATTGGTAAAGGCCATAGTTGTCAGGGCTCTTTTCTTCCCTTTCCCCCTCCCTTTCGAGCTGGTCCGCTCTTTCATTTCATCTAATACGGCAATGTGCTTTTCCCCATGTGAATACAACTCTATTTTTACTACTTAAACATCTCAGAGCAAGGCCAATTTGTTGTTTAATTGACTGTTAGTTTTACATATTTTTTAAGATGTAGATACTGATTTTACTGTCGGTATTTATTTTTATAGCTTAATTGTTTATCCTGCATTCCTCTAACCAGATTATGGTTTTAGAATGGCTAACAGTTCAGCCTGTTTATTCCAACATTCTGCCGTAAGCCGCTATTTCTTTTCAGTTACTACTGTATTGAATTCATAAACCACAAAAGAGCAGCCTACGCTTTGATTACATTTTATTTTTCTGGTTTCATTATCAATTTTTGTCACATTAATATAACAGATTGGAGTCCTTTTTTTGAAAACAAGAAGATTGTATCCAGGTGAACATTTGTAACCACATAATCGCCCAGTGTATGATCTATTGTTACACTAAATATTCTTTGCGTTAGCAATGTATTCTGAAGTTTCTAGATTAAGAAATCTATATATTCCTGCTGAGTTATTGGATAGCAAGGATCTGCCAACAAAAGTTCGTTCTGAGAAGTTTTAGGATTTCTTCATAATTATTAGATTTTTTCTAGAATAATCTAAGAATTACCAAAATTTTTGGAACTGATTCTCTTGCGCTATTTTATTCCTTAAAAAGATGATTATTTAACCAAAAACTACTCATTTAACCATAGATAGTACTTTTGTCATTTTGAATGTAATATTGCTTATCTAATATTGTATACGCATGAAATATTCGTAGTATGACATATGTAATAATAAATTATAATTTTATAGAATTACAGACGTGGCCTACAATAATAGCTCTATTGACATAAAAAAAAGAATTAGCTTCTCATGCTCCAATATAACCAAAAACAATAGAGAAAAAACAATAGTAAAATTCTTAAACACAGAAATATATATCGGAATATATGCTTGGTAATTACATATGTTGAAAGGTACGACATGTAGACTGACTTAATTCTCTCCAAGTCAACCGTCCTCCACTCGACAGACCATCATGAAATGTATGGTTCTTTGGCGTTTACTTACATATTTTAAGTATTTTATTGTTCTTACATATTATATTAAATCATTAAAACATCTTTACTTCAAATTTTTCTGTTAAACCTTAAAACAACAATTCTGTTTGATTGAATTCTGAGAAAAATTTTCCAGTATATATTCTAAGCCTAAGTGCATTTTCAGGTTATAAAAATTAATTCATTTTTTTTTGTTTTTGAAAAATTTTCAGCGTTTTTAATTTAGCCACTTAGCGTACAAAAAAAAACCCTTTTCTGAAATCGTAAAATGTGCCGTAACACTCATTTTGGTTCATGTAATTTCAGTAAAAAAGCACTCAGTTCATCCACTGAAAATATTTTTTTGTTTGAATAATTTCATTACGATCCGTTGAACAGTATGATCTCCATCACACGCACAACCTTTCAGACTCAATTATAAATCAAAAATGTTAGATATTATTGCAAAACTGACCTTTCCAGTTATTCAAGTATTCCGAATTTTTTTCCGGTAATACTATGATTAGTTCCATAATAATCACCAAGTTTCAACAACAACCTAGAATTTGTAATTTATGAAAAAAAAGTGTCGAAAAACAAATTTTGATCAAAAAAGAGGACTTTTCCTTCATGCAATTTTGCTCAAAAACAATTGGACTCATTTACTCTATATCTATCATTTTAGTGTAAAATATGAATTTGATCCATCAAACAGGTGTGGTCTATAGCATGCACACAGACGTTTGGTTGCACCCCCACCAAGCCACACAAAGACATAAAAACTTCAAAAACGGACTTTGGGGACATCACACCATGTAAAGCCGTCAAAAGCTGGAGATTCAATTTTTTCATGATTATTATACTCACTGATAAAGTAAATATAATCATACAATTGAAAATAAATATTTGGTAATATAACAGAGAACCTTCGTTACATTTAGCAGAGTTTTACCAATATGATAATATCTGTCCTCAAATATTTTTAAAAATTATTCTGTAAGCGTTTTGAAGAGATATGGCATAGGGCATTGAATTTAATGTCACACGCTTTAAGAAATTATTGTGGTAGTTATTGAATAACAGATATTTCTTAAATGTAAATATATTTATATTAATGTAGTAAAATTCAATATTTAAACAGAGAGATATTTAGTAAGTAATGAAAATAGAGCAGTGAGATAATAGTTAACATATTGGCTTGTAGGTTTTCCTAGTACACAATGAGGAGAGAATAGTGATTCGAGATTAGCATATTGTATTAAGTTTCAAGTGGGGAAGACGGAGCACTTGTAGCAGCAACTAATAGCAAGGGGAGCCGTTGGATTGAGCCGTTCTAGTGCTTGCTATGTTAATTTCGACTCTATCTGATACCCATATTATAGATTTCTCTGACTATTTGCCTCAATACATTTACTAATACATTTCACTGATCTAATATATTATTTCATTTTTCATTCAAGCCCAATAACTAAGTGCAATTAATTATGCAATACTACCTTATATAATATAAAACACAAATAGATTTTCTTTTGTTATTTTAGAAAGTTGTATTACATTTCAGAGAATGATGCCAACAAGATTATATACTATGTAAATGATACAAAACGCACAAGTGTTGAGTTATAACGATCTGTCTTTTATATACAAATATATATATTACTCTGAGAGCTTCAGAAGAAACACTTATCTGTTTCTGGGAGGTAGATCTGCTTCTGGTCTTAACCTCAATCCTTGATTATTATTTGATTTGTTTACTCTCTTAATTTGTTTACTCACTTATTTTTATTTGGGTTTTTATAAAGTGTTAATAGTTTTTATTTAGATGTTTTCATCCGTTTATTATTTATTATTTATCTGTCCTTTATCCTCCCCTCACTTCGTAAGTTGGCTAATTCGTCTTTCGCTAATTTTCTTTTTTTGTTACTAAAAAACCATATTTAGGCGTACCGGAGTGATTTGATATTAACTTTAGTGATTCTGTTATCTTATTTAGTTCATCCCATTGAATTGGAAAGAGAAAGGAAAGTAGCTTTTGATTTTGTTTATCAAGAGCTCAGAAAGTATGTAAACATTGTTTAAAGTTACAAAATAAAAAAACCTCAGGCATTAGTTGAGAAAAGTCTTATTAATCGAAATAACAAAAATCTGTTCAGACAAAATAGGAACATTTTCAAGTTTTAAATTGGAAAATTTATCTTGAATGTTCAATGCAGAAAGAGGTCAGGTAAACTATGTAAGAGATCCACTGGCTATTTGAACAAAAGCCATGTTCTCCTGTAAGAGATTATTCTGTAACACGAAACCTGCACTTCGCTTTTCAAATAAGTTATTACTGCTGTAGTTATACTAATGATATTATATGCATCAGAGGTTTGATATACAAAAATAAGCATATATATTGATAAGTGGATGAATCACTATCTGTACTACCTCCAAGAATGAAGGCCTAATAAACATTTCCCATTTAGACATTTATATTATACCTAAATGGAACATTATATATTATATCCCCAAGAAGTATGATATTATGTTACTTATAGTAAAGTTGAAGTATAGTATGTTACTTATGTATAGTAATGTTGGCCTACATTTTACTTATAGTAAAATGTAGGTCACTCCAGATTTTTTTATTATAGATATTGTAAGATTTCGACTGTTTTCTTATATCTTAACAAATGTCTGGCTTAACAAATCTCACATTTTTCATCATATCAAAAAGCACAGCCCTTGATATGTGAATCTGAGGTGATTGAACTGGAAAAATTTATTCTTCTTATATATAAAAAGTATTTCAGAAAAATTTAAGTGGAAGTAGAAGAGAAATGAATTAAAATTAATGGAAAGAAAATAAAATATTCTTTCCTCTCGTCTTAGGAAACAATTTATCAACACTTTTTGGGCACGCGTCAGCTTTTTGTTTGGTTGCAACTTTTCCCTTTGAAGTGGGACACACAGAGCTAGGAATATTCTTAGATGTTTTGAATTTACCATTTAATTCAAATTTTGGTTGTTTAGGAATCTGATAGAAGAACAATGAAGTGTTATTCTTCTGCTTCTTAGATTCTTCATTAAAAAAAATTGTCAACGACAACCTCTGTTCAACTATTCCAGTTAAACAAACTCAACGAAAGCCACCTAGTGCACACATGCTTTAATATTTTTCGTGTTTCATTGTCATGAATTCTCTGTACTTCTTTTAATATTTCTATTGGCACTTTTTTCGAGGTAATAAATATCTATCAGAATTTCATCTACTTTGAATGGCAGACAAGATGACCCTTTTTCTGCAGCTATTTTTTTTTTCAAATGACAACAACAACAAACAGTAGAAATATTTTGATTGATTTTCTTTTAGACGGTTATAACTCCAAATTTTTCACCAATCATCACTGGAACCTTATTACAGCTAAGTACTATACAGTTATCAATAGGAATTTCCATTGCTTGCAAAGTCTCTAAAAGCATATTACCAATATATTAAGTTCAAATGCTACACTTTCTAATGCAGGCATACATTATAAAACACACTCAATTCTTGATAAACTTCTGTTAAAATATATCACAATAATTGAATATAATTTGAAACCAGTGTCATTGCTTGCATCTACAGCTGCAGAGTAAGGAGAATTTTAAGGAGCCTCATTCAACAAAGCCTCTTTAGTTCATGTCATTTCTTGCACAATATTTAAGTTTTTCTTCGAGTACAAGAATAACTCTTAGCCGCTTTAGAATCAAGAAACATCTTATTAAACAACTGCCTAGGAAGATCTGCATAATTTATTGGCAAATTATACTCTAAAAGAAAAGATGTAAAAAGGCATTCGGCATTTAGAACTAATTTTTCAAAATTAGTATCATGTGCAAACAAATTGTCTAATTTCTTGCTTTTTTCAATTGCAACAATGTTTTCTTTATTTTCTGTCGTCCTGCATGCGCAGTGACAGCATTCGACCACCATGGGAGATATATACATCGGAATATCAAACAATACAATAGGCAAAACCGGACCCTTTTGTTGTTTACTATATACTATTATCGGACAACTTTACTATAATTAAACTTAATATTTAACTCGTTGTTTGGGATAAGGTCTTGAGAGTGATTCATCTCTATTTCTACAGCAGACTGCCCGGGACCTTTAACAAGAAATAAATTAGCGTCTTATGAGAAGTCTGCTTTAACGATTTCAGGGGGTTCTTATTTACAATGTGGAGAAATTTATGTCACTTCTTTTTTTTAATATGTTATTTTCATAAAAGTAAAAACTATTTCCATTGAAAATTAAAAACTACTATTTCTAATGATAAATAGTAGGTTTTAGCTATCTCTGATATACCATATGGTGCAACTTGTAATTTTATTTTCTACGAATTTACTAACACTTTTTTGAAAACGGATAAAAACGAATTCAGGAGACCTTAAAACGAATATCCCGTGAAAACTACATATGGAAATTTGGAGCCAAACGAAATATTTTCATTACTCTGTATGTCTTAGATCAGGAGTCAACAAACTTTTCAATGTAATGGTCACATTAAATACTTCCTAGATTTATGCAGGCCGAAGGTATAAAAAAAAATCAGTGCCAGGAATGTAATTTCCTTAAATATTAAATTCAATGTGGAGAGCCGGATGTCACATTAAATACTTCCTAGATTTATGCAGGCCGAAGGTATAAAAAAAAATCAGTGCCAGGAATGTAATTTCCTTAAATATTAAATTCAATGTGGAGAGCCGGATGTGGCCCGCGGGCCATAGCTTGGAGAGAGCCCTGTCTTAGATGATAAATTGCCTTTTACTCTCAGATCATCTAGATGACAATCTTAGAATAATTATATTCTTTGGTAGAGTACTTAACAGTCAATATAGTATAATTCTACCATTCTCATCCTCGTCAAGACCGCCTAGTGTCAATGTTATAGAGAAATGTGAGTTTTACCTTCTTTTTGTATGTGTGAGTAAGAACTTTTATATTATATATATATAATCTACACAGATGCCAAAAAAAACATAAGAAATCAACTAATTTACCGTTGTTTGCCGGACCTGCAATGAATCCGCAGCAACTTAGAGCGAAAAGCAACTCTTTGAATTTTATTGCTCTCATGGAAGTCATTTTTTACCTTTGCCCTATATTGTATTCAAACGGTCAACGAAAATAAATGCTGCACCAAAGAACTTTACAGATTTTAGTAATTTATTAGGTGCATATTAAAATTCTCTATATTTTAATATTTCTTTTTTTTTCTATTTTCATTAAAATGATAAGGTGCTGAAATTCTATTTAGTGTTGGGCTCCAGCAAAAGGCGAAGACTACCAATTAAATCACCATCTGTTTACGCTTTTACTAACAATCTTTGTGCTGGGAGGGCGAAAAATCATGGGGCGTATACTACTCGAGAGGATGAGAGTCATTCTGGAATACCTCAGCACAAGGTGATACGCAGAACGAACCAAGTGGTACCGCTTAAACTCTTACTTAAACTCTCTGTTTCAAAAATCTTTTAAAGTTGTCACAGACCGTGAGGTCTGCTATCCCAGTCCTCTAAAACGGTCCAAGTTGGAGGAAATCCCTTGTAAAAAAAACTGTCAGAACCCTGAATCGTGCTACTAAGGCACACCGGGTGGGCAGTCCTGCGCCACATAGCAAACATGCTGACGTTGCTAGAAGTCTAAGAACCTCTGCGACGGAGATACCAGTTCTATGTACTTCCAGATCTGTGTACTATGTACATAGTACTATGTATTTTCTATGTACTCAGATCAGACTCAAGGACGAAGTCAACCTGTGCTAGAGGTGGTTAGCAATAAAGTATACCTTCACTGGCACCTACATATACAGATAAAATTAAAATAAATGTTATAAATTCCTGTTTAATAATGAAATATACTGAAAATTCTACAGTCAATCATTTGAAACACAAATGAAATAAATTTATGAGCAATTGTGCTAATTAATTGGTAGTCACATTAAATATAGGTACATGAATATTGTTATTACCACTGAGGTTAGTATGATTAATATTAGAAATAGAAAAAAAACGTCATACCTCGTAAGTTTAACGAGTAAGTTTACGTAAGTTAACGTAAGTTTAACTATTAAATATAGATACATGCATATTGTTATTACCACTGAGGCTAGTAAGATTAATATTAGAATTAGAAAAAACCGTCATACCTCGTAAGTTGATATCGGAGATGTTGGAGCGCTTTCGGATCTGGTCCATCTTCATTCGCAACTAATCATTAGTTGCGAATGAAGATGGACCAGATCCGAAAGCGCTCCAACATCTCCGATATCAACTTACGAGGTATGACGGTTTTTTCTAATTCTAATATTAATATTAAATATAGGTGGTCAGATTATTTATATCTAATAAAAAATTACTGCCTTGTGTTCAATAACTCTATCAACTGTTCACAACAAAGCCCTTGATAGGGATGAGAGATTTCAGGGAAACGAGTTAGTAAGATAAAAAGACAAAACAAACCCGCATCAAGAGATGCTGACAAAACAAGATGCTGTCCAGTCTTATCTTCTGAGCCGTATCAGTATAATCAAAGCTATTTAAAACTGGTTTGTTCCTATTCTACAAATTTTCTAAACCATTCATTGTGAACAAATCACGTTTTTTTTGCTTAACTTAATAACTTAATAATAAATGTCAACTCAGAAGCAAGGGAATTTTATTAAAAATAATTTGGACAAATTTTGACCTAATAAAAAAAAGTCGTTCAGATTTATAGCCTTGAATTAGTTGCTATTCTATCTAAATAATAATAGCAACACAAATATCAAACTCCGTGATTATCTTTTGATTTCATAAATTTTTAAAACAAAATGTTTGGTGATCTAACCTATTTTTAAATATAATTTATTACACTTAGAGGACCTTAGAACAAGTATTTACGTTGAAAAATCATAAAAAAATCTCTAAAGCATTACTTAAATAATATTTTATGTGTCATTAAATGAAAGAAAATTTACATCCGATTCCTTTCAGTATTTATGATTAGTTTTTTCTTTTATGTTCGTAATTGTACTCAGTGAACTGTAAATAATAAAATGGTTTTTTTATTATTCATGATAGTTGAATGCTGTTTACTAGTCAGACATTTAAGTACACACATATATATATTTTTCATATTGTATTTAGAACTTAAGAAAAACTAGGTTAAGTAAGGTAAAAAATGACCGTCCCACAAGAGAACGTACATAGGCCAAGGATTGATCTTTTTAAACCACACAAGGAACATTGTGCATTGAACAATGAATTTGATCAATGGTTTGTGGACTGTAACTTATCCACAGTGTTTTGATGCATACTAACCCATATAGACATCATCCAAAAAACGTCAAAAAAGGACTATGGGGATCTCAAAAGATGTAAATTCATCAAGATCTAAAGATAGCATTTTTTCGTGATCACTATGCTATTCGTAAAGTACAGTAAAAGTTCATAGTAAAGTCAGGTTGAAATATTTTTTAAAAATAAATAACTTTTAGGGAAAATTAGAAAACATGTAGTCGATTACAAACAGCTTTCTCTACATCTTTTATTAGATTTTCTTCTTCTAGAACATCACTAAAATCTAAGGTATTAACATCTATAAGAACTGTAGAAGTGTAAACTTGGTATTTACGAATTACGTGCATTCTGGCATTCACCTGCCAGGGATGCAGTAGTTTTTACCGGCTAAGTTTTATATAAATTTATTTCTTAGTTTAAGATCTGTTTATGTTTCATTTGTTTGATTTTTTATTCCAACGGTGAAATTAAAATATATAAACTTATTAATAATATTGGTTTCAATTATCACAGATTGACTCATTTACTTTTTAAACCATGATGTCAAGTAAAACCATGTTTTGTCGTAAATCCCCACCTCAGAAGACAACTATTTTGCACCAAACAAGCTTATTTTATTAACATTTGCACTCTACGTATATTGTAGTCCATTAAATTAAACTTCACCTAGTACAATATTATGAAGCCTGTCTAAACCACGGACGGATCATAATCTCTCGAATAATGATGGCTTTCTAAAATTATAGGTTTGTAAGATCAAAACGTTTTTACTCAGTAAGCAATACTAGCAATTAATTTGTAGAGTTACTTGACACCTTGGGTTACCAGGATATGGTCTAGATTTCGTTATTGCTAAGTCGTGGTTGTTTTGAAGTCTTTACAACTCAGGCACATGAGTTATTTGGCGGCTCACGTCCTGGAACTTCTTGCAGTTTGAATATTTTCTTGAAATATGTTAAACTCACAGTCATCCAGACTAAACTGAAATAAACAGTATACTCTCAACTAACACAATGTTTGTGTTAGTTGAGAAGTTGTGAAGAATTTGAACACAATATCTCCAAATAAATAGCAGTGTTTTTATCGCGATGAGATTAATTGGTTATGACTAACTCCTACACATGTTGGCTATTCACAGTTTGTACAAAATACCATAAATGGTACAAACATACCATTAGTTTGGTATTTCAGAGACTCACCAATATATACAATTAAAACATGCAAAATTGCAATAATATTAAAATGTAAAACAAAAACAGATTTTAATTCTTAAAAAAAAGTGTAACATTTTATTTTATAGTCTGTTACACATGATTTGGCCTTGATTGTCACTCTATTACTTGAATAAAAAAAAAAAAGAATAAATTTAAGCCCATTAAGGAAGGAAGTGAGTGAAAGTGCGAGGAGGGCCCATGATTCGGCGTTTATACATAATTTCGAGGAGCTGATGTGCACTGACTCTTTACAGGACTCGTGTGTACGGAAACCTTTTTGCTCAATGATTATTGAAACTCTTTTTGAAAGTGTTAAATTACGCTTTTTTTTTTTAACGAGTCCTCGAAGGGAAGTAATGGAAGCATTGTTTGCGCGTAAGGGTGAATGTAGTAGCACAGCTCTTCTCACTCCCCTGTCACCCCCACCCTCTTTATTTCCAACAACTCCCCTATCAAAGGAGAAATCTTTTTCCAACCATTTAAATTATTTTAATGCATCTTAAAAGTTTTTGTGAGCATTTATTTTTAACCCAGAGGGAAAATTATGTTATGTATTATTATTATTTTTTTTTCATACAACCATAATAAGGATTAATAATAAACTAGATATTTCATTAAGGAATACGTTATTTCTTGAATTAGGAGTTACAATATAAAAGACTGTCCCTAAAAATATATCAATCAAATGGCGTGCAGGTAGGTATAACAACGATGAAATACTGTTTGTGTTAGTTGTGAAGTTGTGAAGAATTTGAACACAATATCTCCAAATAAATAGCAGTGTTTTTATCGTGATGAGATTAATTGGTTATGACTAACTCCTACACATGTTGGCTATTCACAGCATATCATGATGATCATTATTCTGAAAACTTCCTCAAAAGTTAAAATGATTATTTCTGCTCCAGAAAAATTGTAATTACATGATATATAGATATATTAGATTATAAATTACAATGGTATAAACCCATCTTAACAGTAGGTACTAGTCGAGTTTCTGTAACAACACAAGGACGAGATCAGAGACCAGTTGAAAAAACGAGAGTAGTCGGAACTTGTTTGTAAACCTACATGGCAATTATACATCTGGAAAAATCATACTACTATGAATAATATTTACTATAACGAATACCAGCTTACAAACATTATAACGGCCCACTACATAGCAAGTTTTGGCCTGGACTAGATAATCACTACATACTCCTTATTATAATGCAATCAATTATAGTTTTGGTTTGTCCTTACTATATATATGTTTCTAATAAACCAAAGCGTATCGAGTTTAAACTTATGAAAAAACAGAATAGGATTAAACATCTAAATAAAAATTAAAATGTACCAGCAGATGTATAACGCAAAATACTCAGCAGTCGAGGGAGTTTTAGTAGTAGTATGTTTACCGTTGGTACTGAAAAATGAAGGCCCAAATTTTTATCATGTCATAAGATCTTTTATACGAGAAATAGAAAATCATGTACATCCCGACTAATGGAAAGAACTAAAATAATCGGTCCTCAACTTTATGATGTATATTAATCATAAAAGATGTCTACGCCAATAAATCTGAGTAACGAAAATTTGAGAACTCTCCATGTAAATTCAATGGTTCATAACTAAAATAGTTAAACATTAACAACGGAGTCATACTTTTCAACCCTTGAGTAGAAAATAATTAACAAATAAAAGAAAGGTAAAATCATGAGTGGCCTACACTCAACTATTATAAGTAAACTATATAACTGATTTTTTTGTTTTATTTTCATATTGTCTATGATCATTTTATGAGTTATAAGAAGCTTAAAATCATAGATTAATTAATCCAACATGTTATTGAAAATATTATACAGAGGGCCGAAATCTCATCTCACTCGTATGTCCCACGGACATAAGCGTCAAAGTGTATACAGTAAATCTACTACAAAAGAAACTTTTAAATGGTAACAGTCAAAACAATTTCAGCTTTATTATTTCAAGTAAAATTATTAACAAACTGAGATGATAAGTTTATTCAATCATAATGTAACCTACGATAGAATCTATGTCAAAATAAAAATTTTACATTATCAAGAATGGGAAACTTTTTCCTCGAAACGACGTTTCTTTTTGGCTGAATGGTGATTAGCTATTCGGAAGTACTATTAGCTTGCAAAAAAATTCAAGTTGAAAATTCTGTGGCACACACAGACACACACACATCTATAATTTCAATAAACCCCCACTTTGTATACACCTGTCGGTTACAATAAATAGCTTAAAAATAGAATTGCTTTTAGTTAAATCGCATTAGCAGAAGTAAAATTTGTTCACATCATTATAAGGGTTCCAATTCACCAAGAGGTGATTAAAAATAGTGATCTGGCGTAGGAAAGAAGATTAGCACTCTTGAATAGAGTTAAGTATGGGTGAGAAGAAAGGGATGCGACAAAGAGCGGGGGCTGAAGAAGGGCGGCAGAACAGGTGTCAGCGCCAGCTGATTGAGTTGTAATCAAAGGCCAACAACAGCCCTCCCATTATATATGTCATAATTGCATCAGTCTAACACTTTACGTCCCATTTAGCAATGAGCACTCCGGGCAGTGGCTTGCTCACGGTCTGTTTTGACTCCTCTCAGCGGGTAGTCCTTCACCCTCCTGCCAAAATCCCGCCCTTAACTTGCCAATTTATTTTACTGACCTCAAGTCCACGTAACGTGATATCACATATATAGTGCTATGCTATGAATTGCACTTCAGATATCAGATTTCTTTAAAATGGACCCAAAAATTTTTTTCTTCTAAATAAGTACTTCAATTAAATTTTAAAAATCGATGTTCACCTTGTTAACTACTGTATATCACTACCAATTAGTTGTTTGAACCATACCTAATTTTCCATTATCTGTAAAGAATTGATGTAGTAATCTCCGAAGTGGCTGCAAGAGCACTCCTCTGCAGTAATACATAAGTCCAATGAACAGTTATTCAAATGAATCTACTGGTTCAGCAAAAAAACATTTAATTAGTTGAGATTTTGGCTGGAATACTGCTGAGATCCAATACAAAATAAAACCGGGAAATCTGAGAAACCTCAGTTTTGATATCATACTACTATCATTTCACATCAGATAGAAATTTATCCATTTATCATCCAGCAGGAACTTCAATCTAGTAAGATTGGTAAGACTGGAAGTTAATTAATGCTCTGTTTGACCTATTAGACCCATCTAACCTTCCACTCAGAGGACACATTTGTAACTTATTGGATATTTCTTTAGTTATTTAAAGGTGGTCAATAGGTTTTAATAGTTCTAGATTCCAATTAATCTATATGCTTATAAAACTGTCATGACCGATCTTGTTTGTTTTCTTGCCACCATGCATTGTCTGAATAATTAATAAAATATACCTATAATTTTTATGGCATAGAACCCACGATCTTTGCATTGGAAGTCCAGTGCGCTACGCTCTGCACGAAGGGAACTTTTTTTACAATTCTCTGCCAAAACCTGATATAAATAACGTCTTGTATACTTATAAAACTCTGTTTATTTTTATTGCTTGTTACTTGTTTGTTTGCACACAGATGAAACTTGGAATACCCGTTAAGTCAAGTTTATGCGGAATTATTTAAATACATATTAAAGAGAACAGTCAATAATGCATTACTATACAAAAACAGCATCAAATTAATGAATGAATTCATTAAAGAAGAATGAAAAATAGATTCTCTCAACATAATTTAGGTAAATTAATGACTCCAGATGTAAAATCTATTGCATATATGGAATAAATCTAACAAGTTATTTTTTACGAAAGATCTTAGGGTTAACCGACCTGAGTCCCATTTTTGGAAATCTCATTGTTGTTTAGACGATGGTTATTTTTTTATTCCACGCATTTACTGCTCATTCTTGTTATATATAAATATCAAAGAAATTTTATTTTTTAGGAATCGATCAGTTTTCCAAGTTTAAATCAAACTTTGAAAGCTAACGTTCTGATTTAAAATTCTTAGTTGGAACATCCATACTAATCAGATGCATGCAATCCCGAAAGTATGTATAATGAACTATTACATTAGAGGTTTAAAATACCTTTCATTAATGTTATTTTATGTTGGGTAAAATAAATTCAATAATTTAATTTATAGGTTTTGTTTATTTTAAATATACTTGAATGTGTATATAAGTTGAATTGATGTTTTATTTATTTATGCCATAAAATAAATGGAATTTTATTTTAAAAATCAATGACAATGACTAAGTGAACATTCCTGTACAACCCAACCTTGTAGATAAACCCACTATTATACTCTATTGCCCTGATGATGAATGTGGTACATTCGAAATCTGTCGACTAGTAAAATAAGTGATAAGCTTTACAGTTTTAACGAAGAGACGAGGAATGAATTTCGGAATTGGAGAAATTATGTAGAAAACAGATCGTATATTTGATCATATATATATATATATATATACATCATGATGTATATGATCATGATCATACTTTCTCAATCTGCATAATTAATGTAGGCTAGAGTATTAATTAGTTTCCATGTAGAAACAATAATTTCTTTACATTGTTTCAATTATACATTTTTCAATGTAGAACAATACCGAATGTATTTAATAGAACTCCATAAATGCTAAATAAATAAAAGTAAGAAATTAGTATGAGAAGTACATGAGGTAAGGGCTATCAGAATTAATGGAAAGTCGGCGGTGAGCAGGTACTCAGTTAGAGGGAGAAGATAAAGCAAGTGCAAACATAACATTTGGTCAGTCCCATCGACCCCTCTCCACTAAATATCTGTTTAATCACCTAAGCATCTGGCCTGATGATGAATCAATGCTCACTCCCTATATAAGACCCAAATCCCTCACCCTCTCGCCCCTTGTCGCAATCTTTTAATTGAGCCGCTCATATGATAATAATAAATGCTACATTAGGGCAGCTGCTGTGCACTTTGTAATGGATTTATAGCGCAGTGGAACAGGGATTAGTGGCTCTGAAGCAAGCCATTTCGAATCAACACTTCTCCATGCGTAACCCCTCATTTCCATGAATGCTTTAATGCCATCACACCTCCATATTCTAGAGCCTCTGGTCCTAAAGCTTACGCCCATTGCACACTCGTAAGAGCATCACATGAGTCACTAGATCCGAAAATATTCATTAATATATTCTTCTTCAATGGACTCTAATCCGTACGAACATCAAAAGTTGATAGATTTGAAAAAATAATATATGATATGATAAGCATAATGATGTGAACTATATCAACTTCAAACTAGACTAGTTTCTAATATATATAGAACGACAATATTACAAATTACAATGATAATGGAGGAATTGTTAAACATTATTAAATTAATAAAATTAATAAAAAAAATTAATAAAAATAAATGGTTATCAACCACTAAAAAAGACATAGATTCTGTGATTACCTGTTTACAGGACTAATATCATTGAAAAATGCAATAAAGAAATTTTATTCATTTGATCTCTTAATTAGCTTAGAAATGATATTAAAATATTATAATTTATCATCTTCTTCAGTTTTAGCATACGAATTTTAGCTTTTGTTTGTAAATAAACATAAGCAAAATTAACATTAACATTTTAAATCCAGGTCAGAATAAAAATGTTATGTTGGAAAATGAATACCCTGATAAGTTGAATTTTATTTTACACCCTACCCGGTTTTTTATGTCTCTTCCTAGTATTGTTGAATCTGTAATTGTTTCACAGATAGTACATGTCCTTGTATAATCTACCAGTTATTTTTATCACTTACTGCAAATACTCTTCTGCAGTAATACTACTTCATTTTCTATATTTGACCTGCTGTAGATCACATATTTATTTTTTAAAGTCTATTCAAAAATAAACGTCAGAACAAGACTTATGACTGCCAATGTATATTGGGGTTGATATGCTAGGTGATATCCTGAATCCAAAAAATAAAAAAAATAATCTGATGTGGGCCGTGACACAACTTTGATTAACTTCATGAAACGTGTGAATTCGAATAAATTCAGTAATTTAAAACTTCATTAAAGTGCAAGACGGCTTTTACAACATGTTTCATGTGCATTTATAGATAAACCATTAGAATATACAAGCACTTTCTACATATTAGTTTACATGTTGATATTCACTAGTGGGTCACATAAATCATCGGACCTCATTTACGAAAAACAGTATTAATTAATTCATAAGCATGTTAAATATACAGAGATGGCATTATTTATACTAAACCTACTATTTATTTTCCATAGCTTACTCAATTTTGTCTACAACTGTATCATCTTAATAAACCGATTTCATTGGACTCAGGGGTGATACCTATGATTATGAAGTTTATATATTTCATATAAATAATAAATGAAAGTAAAAGAAGATAAGTGACTGGTATACTAGTGAAAAAACTAAAATACTTTAAGCAACAGATGATCTTGTAAGTCATTTAGAAGTCATGAACATCATTCCAGTAATTAAGTTTAAATATTAGTGTTATCAATGATGATACGAGGTGTGTAAATAAAGTAGTGAGACTGATTTTTTTTAAATTTTCTATTCAAATATAATTACAATGTGATATTGTCACCTTCAAAATAGTTCCCTTCGGAAGGCACACAGCGCTGGAGACGGTCCTTCCAATCATTGTAGCATTGCTGGAACTCGGATTCTGGAATGGCCTTCAGCTGGTCGGTTACAGCAGTTTGTATGTTTTGTAGTGTCCCGAAATGAGTTCCCTTGAGGTGATTTTTCAATCTCGGGAAGAGGAAAAAGTGATAAAGACTCAAGTCTGGTGAATAAGGAGGCTGAGGAGCAACAGGAATGTTTTTACTGGCCAAAAACTCGTTTTCTTTTCGGAATTTTTGGAACCATTTTCGCACAAATTTTTCTCATCTCCAATTCATTGGTCAAAATGTGATGAACGGAGGTGTGATTCAAATTCAACTGTTCCCCGATCATTCTGACTGTCGAGCGTCGATCTGAACGCACAAGGTTCCGTACTCTGTTGACATTTTCATCGGTGTTTGCACTTGAAGGCCTTCCGCTTCGTGGTTTATCTTCAATCGACTCTCTTCCTTCTGAAAATTCCTTAAACCACCGAAAAACCTGTGCCCTTGATAAAACACGTTCTCCATAGGCCGGTTTCGGTTGCATTATGTCCAAGTCTGAAGCAAAATTTGATTGCACACCGCTGCTCAACTTTGAGGTCACTCATTTTTTAAACGCTCAAGAAAAAACCATTTCACGAAAACCAACGCTACGGACAAACAAATGACTGTGGCGAGTTCAGATTCATACTGGAGGCGCATCACACGTGCACCTGACGCTACTCAAGGCCACGCGTCTCCAGCGTTGCCAGATCGAAAGCGACGTTGCCAGTCTCACTACTTTATTTATACACCTCGTACATGTAATGATATATTAGTTAGTTATATATTACAAATTATTTATTCATTAAGTTTTTTACAAGATGTACTTCCTGTAATAAATCTGATGATCCATATTATCATAATTATACTTATTTATGATAATATCATACTTATTTGTTTTATGAATGATGGCAATTCGTTTCCAACTGCGACTCAATCAATTCAAACAGTGAACTTCTCTTTTATTCCCTTTTGTGTGATAATTATACATTTCCTACCACTCAATCTATTATACTTTTTAATTTACTATAAGTAAAGTATAGTGAAAAAAATCGATCTCAAGATGTTGACAGAATTACGTGTTTTGAGGTAATCAGAAGTCGTTTATGAAGTTTTTTTCGATGCAATCTGTGTGTGTGTGTGTGTGTGTGTGTGTGTGTGTGTGTGTGTGTGTGTGTGTGTGTGTGTGTGTGTGTGTGTGTGTGTGTGTGTGTGTGTGTGTGTGTGTGTGCGTGGGTGGGTGCGTATGTATCCAAAGTTTGTGGACACGCTAGGGTCCAGAAACTTTGATAGATTAAGTTGATATTTTACACTAAAATGCAATAGTGTAGATGAGCCCTATTGTTTAGGATCAATTATGCATGATGGGAAAGTCACTTTTTGTGCCGAAATTATTATTATTATTATCCTATCAATAGGAAGGTTATTATGTAATTGTACTGAGGTAAAATGGATAAACAAACAAAAGTCTCCACACAAATGAAGTTTTATTCAACAACAACAACGCGATTCGAACACTTTGTGTTCACCATCAGGTAGACACTACAATACAAATTATATCTAATCAGTTAGAAAATCAGAGTGAAATAATAAAATTCAATTAAGAGAATTAATGGCATGCCTAAAGGAATGAGGTTTTGAACACAACTTCATTTGTATGGAGACTTTTGTTTGTTTATCCATTTTACCTCAGAATGAGAAAATACCACACAATTACGGATTGCACAACTAATGATTTATGTAATTGTATTTTAAAGGTAGTTTACAACACACATTCTAAGAGAACAAGTTTAAGATGGTGCTGCTTCCAAGTGTGGAAACTGGAGTCTAAATATCGGCTATGAAAATGGGTACAATTAGCAAGTGAGTCATTCTTTTTGTCGCACATAATATGAACCTCTAAAAACGTGGTTATTGGACACGAAAAGGAAATATATTTTTTTTCAAAATTAGGAAATCTGCATGACATGAACCCCTAACAGCTAATTTAGTAATTGTTTTTATAAGATTAATTTATTATAAATACAGAGGAATTAAATAACAGAATGGTGCATCGTGTATGTTTGACTACGTACTACTAATACTACCGCATAGTAGGAATTATATGCTACAGGTGTCTACGTAGTCTTATGCATATGTTTCTTTGTTTAACGCTTTACTCTTAACCCGAGAATCAATGTCACGAACATACTGAAACTGTACATTCTACTTTTGTTCGGTTTTAATTTTTATATTATTGTAATTCATTTATTTTTATTAGTACATCTATAATTTTGAAATTTTGTATTATACTTAGTATATTTCTATGTATTTCTATATTTATACTAGTAAAATTGGTTTTATTATTTAACTACTAAACGTACCCGTCTTTGATGAAATCAAAAATCAAACCAATCATACTTGGTATTCCAAAATAGCGGTAGAAATTATAGAATAGTAGAAAATACCATTATTAGTACAGTGTTAAGGAAATTCCTCTGTACACACCACATTAGCTGTCTATCCTTCAGGTTCAAGGAAGAAGAAAGAGTTGGAACCCCTGACTCTTGAGCAAGCAAACTACAGTTGACCATGTGAGAAAAACTTTGTCTCACTCACTTCATTTCCCACGTTAGATAAAGTTTCCCCTTGTGACTTAGTTAACGTCATTGCAAAACAGACTCTGACAGCATATTGCAATGGTTTGAACGGAAACGGATGGTGGCTCGGAATCAATGGTATGCGTGATATACACAAAGACTCCCCAATACCACACCCTTTCATGATGTCTGCCTCTATGGCGTATCGTGCAGAGCTTCTACGAAGTAGAATAGTGCAATTTTTTTTACCGTATCCAGTAAAAACTGACTGTTTTCGGGAAGTGTAATCTCCTCCGAAAATTAAAATTAAAGAGTAATTCTTACTAACTAAATTAATGTTAAATATTAATTAATTAAACCAATCTCTAGCGGGTGATAAACTCAGCCGTCTACCAGCTTTTTGTTTGATCGTCTATTCTAGAGATTCTATATTCGGAGTCCTAAATTTTCTCTGACTCAAGTGCATTTCGAGTAGGGATCTTTAACGAGTACCTGACATCATGCAGGCTCGGAACCGACGGATTAACGTCCTCTCCGAGGGATGACGTACTCAGATTTATTCACCTCCCGCGTTAATTAATCGATGGCCAGGTGGGGATTGAAACCCGTACTACCAGCCCAGAGGCGAGTACGTTAACCACTGAGCTAACCTGGCCTTAATGTTAAATAAGAAACATGTGGGATAGAAACCTTAAAATCGTAGTGTAAGAATACTACTGCCATTAATAAACTAACTAATTTAGAAAAAGTCAAATCATATATATCTTGTTATTAGCGTTACAAAATTCGATTAATATTGAAATATTGAGCGAGTATAAAGTTCTCTGAAAAATATTTTTTAAAGAAAATTATAAAACTGTAAACGTCACTCGATTAGGAAGAATCATATCATATGGGAAATCTTTATTTTTAGAATACAAAGATGAGGACACTAGATTAGGTAAATGTTATTAAAATTAATTACGGAATCTCGATTATTTGGTAAATTGCATAGCCTTGTCATTAATTTCAATATGTTATTGTTAATCAAGCAGGTGTTTTGAACGTGAAAACGAGATATAGCGTGGTTGTGCGACTGAATGCCTTCAACGTACTTGGTGAGATCAACAGGGTCTCAGACTACAGTCCATTCTTAATCTGTCTGCCATATTTGTCACCACTTCCGTGACGACATTTTGAAGGAAGCAACTAAAAAGGTTGTATCTGGATATGGCATCCGGAGGTGGAGGAGCGTGCTTGGCCGACCGGGTAGCAATAAAGTCGACTGGGGATCGGAAGTGGGTCTGTGAAGCGGCCTTCTGGTTCCGTCCAGTGAAATATGAGACCCATCCTTTGTCCGCCAGTAATGGACCGGACTGGATGGTTCCCTCCCCCAGGTCAGCCGACTCCACAACATCCTCCTTCCCTTACTGACTTTCTCAATAGCATACTCACCGAGATGATTCAGTCAGCCCTCCTTTATTTTATTACTATTAATAATCCCATCTCATATTACTTTCTTCTCTATTAAATCGTTCCTCCTTGTGCAATAGATGGCACATTCCCTTAAACTCTACATATTAAATTCATATATTACGGTATTTTTGCTTTCAACGCATTTCCTTGCTAGAGACTTATCAAAGATATTCAATCAAAATTTTCGTTCTTAACTGTCTTAACATTTCCAATCTTGGAAGCAGCACCATCGTACACTTGTTCTCGTAGAACGTGCGCTGTAAGCTGCGTTTAAAATACAATTAAATAATCCTCCTCCTATTTATTATAATGACGACATACTATAATTGTAAAATAAAAAGTTATTAGTTCCACCACAAACTACTATAAATTGCAATGCAGTCAACCAACCATGTGTCTAAACCTGGAGTTTCAAACATAAACAGTTCACGTCATTTAAATTTACTATTATGTATTATTGTCTTTTGTAATAATCAAAAGTAGAGAGTTTTTTACTTTACTATAAGTAAAGTATAGTGATCATAAAAAAATTCGATCCCGAGATTTTGACAGAATTATTTGCGGATACTACTTTATTAAAAAAAAATCTGGAGTGGCCTACACTCAACATTACTATAAGTAAACTTAATATCAATCTTCTTGGGTATATAACATATAATGTACCATTTAGGTATTTTTGACGCTATGTCCGGTGGAATTTATAAAATACCTTGCAAAAATTGGCATAAACTTTATATTAGTCAAACTGGTAAATCTTTAAAGACACGTGTAAAACAACAACAACAATACAACTCAAGATGACAGGAAAAAAGGAGCAACTTATTTTTGCATATAAATAATGAAAATCACCATATTGATTGGACCGTAGCTAAATTTATTACCTATGAAAAATCGATGTTGTTAAGAAATATTATCAAATCCTCTCTAAATAAATTGAATAGATCAAATGTTATAAACATTAGTAACGGTTTGTCCAAACTTGGCTCAGTGTTAACGAAGGTAATAGGCTCTTTTAAGAGGATTGACAGCTAGCGGATAGTTTTTTACTCTTTCTTACTGTACTCCTTTGTTTCCGCAAACATCCCTGCCTGAACTATTGTCCTTCCTGCACTTCTTCCCTTCCACTCCTCTCATCCGCTCTCCTTGATGTGTCTGCATCTAGTGTTTCAGTTGGGTTTTTGACTCAGATGAAAAATGATTGTTACGATTGAAAGAGCTTAGTCTTTTTTTCCCATTTCATATTGTGGTTTAATCATTGCTTGTTATTTCACGTGTCTATTGTGAAATCTTGTTATATATATATATAGGCAATAAGGACACAAAGAAATGAAACAGAAACTTACTATTATAATTCGATGGCCTCGTCATCAGAAAGATACAGTGAGTTCTGTTTCATTTCTGTGTGTTCTTTTTGTCAATATAGTTTATTTAGTTCGTGGAATCGTTTCACTTAATTGGTGTATATATATATATATATAACCAAAAACTTTGGTAACAAAACTCTGCACTTTGTTGAATTAGACATTTTTTTCTCGTGATTGTTCTGATTTGGATAAAATCGTTAATATCAGTAACTTATATTTAACTTGTTACATTTGATTACGATTTGGTTGCACAATTTTGAATTTTAAATTAGTTTGCACTTGAATAAACATGAAGTCTTTGAGCAAAATTTGGTATTCATACTGATTATATTTGAGTTTGAATCACTCTGTGGTAATTTACTTTAAATTCCATTTATCAAACAAAAAGTAATTCATAAATACGAAAACTTATTTATTAATCTTAATGTATAATTAAAACAGCTTACAACTTTTCAAAAATGATGCACTGTAATTTTAAGCATTTTATAGTGCGATAAATTATATGATAAAAGATTGAATTAGGAGATGAGCTCAATTATAAATTAAAAAAATATACAAGTTACCTTCTACAGGATTCTGACATCCGTAAATTGATGAAATTCTTTTTTTAAAGTACTGTTAAATACATCTTAATGAACGAATAAGTAGGAATAATAATGAGTTTATCATTATTTATTTTACAGATATATTATTTGTTGTCAGCAGAAAGATATATTAAAAGTATAATATTACATTAGACCCGGGCTGGTGCTGTTTCATTACAAACAGCTGATGCTGTTACATTAGACTCACGTCTTCACAAGTTTTCGGAACTCGTGTACAAAGTAAACTCTTATTGGTTTTCTCTTGACAACAGATAGATTTTCGAAACCGTCTACGCTCATTGAAAAGTACAAGGTAAAGTGGTATTCGTATTTCTATAAGATCATAACTATTAGCTTCTATGAAAATAATCATGGGCTATTAAATGAGGCGTTTTATACAATTTACAACTTTTCGGAGGGATTTTCTGTTTGAAGAGTGCAGAAAGAAAAGTAAACTTAATGAACGAATTATCCATCCTGCCATCAGTATTTGTCCAGATTCCATATTATGAAGACTATTCAATGACATGTTACTTAGAAGATGTTTATTGTTTTTTTTTGTAAGCAGATAAGATTATGACATTCCTTGTAAGAAGGGTTTCTAAGCCAAATGACTTAGCAGAAGGCTCTTCTGTGGCCTCTTACAAAATTCCTCTTATCTCTGTAGATCATCTGGCCTCTGAATTTCTACCCTTGTACCTGTCCCAACCACGCCTAAGATAAACCACACCTTCCACGAATAACACAATTTTTTACAAAACTACCATACCATGATAAAATAGCACTGTTAACGAATGTTATTTGAACCTATTAAACAATAATTTGTTTAATTCAAAATGAATATATTTTATAACTCAGTATATGAAATTTGCAATAATTTTTATCTTTTTTATTTTACCATAAGATTAAATCATCTTTTACAAAAGATCATAGAAAAATATATTTATGTAAATATTTATATATACATAAATATATAAATTATATATTTATAGTATACTAGCAAACTTACCCGTCTTTGACTGAATCAAAAATTCGATTTTACTTGGTATTCCAAAATATCATTAGAAATTATAGGATAGTAGAAAACACCATTATTAGTGTAGTGTTAAACAAATCCTTCTGCATACACAACATTAGATGTCAGTCCTTCAAGCTCATGTAAGAACAAAGAGTTGGAACCTCTGACTCTTAAGCAAGTAAACTACAGTTGACCATTTCAGAAAAACTTGGTCTCACTCACATCAATTCCTGTGTTAGTTAAAGTTTCCCCTTGCAACTTAGTTAACGTCATTCTGAAACAGAATCTGACGGCATTTGCAATCGTTTACGCGAAAACGCATAGTGGCTCGGAATCAATGGTATGCGTGGTATACACAACGTCACCCCAATACCACACCCACTCATAATGTCCGCTTCTATGGCATATCTGTGCAGAGCACAAACTCAGAGTCGTGTACCGTTGCACATTTCCCAGAGCACTCAAGTTTCGTAATATGAAATTCGTTACTGATACTAAATCGCAGAATGATGGTGGTCCTACTTGAAGTTTTACTCATGACCAGGCAGTCGAGGAGCTGTCACGGAGTCAAGAAATTCAGTTGGATAATAAACTACTTCCTCATTACTAATCACTCTCCTTAAGTTCTTTTAAGTTCTATCTTCGGTCTGATATAGCCTAAGAACTTGTACGTTGATTTTTCCTTCCTGTTCATTTGTAAGGCTTGAGAATTGCTCGTTCATAAAGCCATTTATTCTGAATAGATAGTACATCTTGAACTCTGGGAAACACCTTGTCAATAAGCTCAAAATACACAATATATTCATGTACACAAATGAAATTAAAATTAACTAACAATACCTAATTGCTACACCTGTATATTTTCAAAATAAACATGTCTGTGTAGTTAGCCAAACATGGCTTAAAAGTTCATAACTTCGCTTCATCGTTGAATATTCAATCGATTTAAGGCATAGATTTTAAGTTAGACATGGACAAATCTACTGTCAAAGCTTCAGCTTCCTATGTCTTATGATGGCTGAGTCACTGGTGACAGTATTTTGCAGACAAACCGACAAACCAACAGTCAGAATTATTCTAAGGATGCATGCCACTCCTCCAAACTATGGAACGTAATGAAAACTTGAAATGAGTCACTCCTAAGCAACGTACAGACAAAACGTTTCTTTTATTTATACATATATACTTGTGCTACTCTCAGCAGTAGCAAACGAGCACGCAAGCCACTGGGCTACTCTCGATCCATACCTTACTTTATTACCAGTGTTTATATTACGCATATACTAAATTAACAAAAATGTTTTTGTTACATTTATTTATATTACATTTGCACTACTCTCATCGGCGAGCAGGCAAGCCATAGGCTTCTCTGGCTCGATGCCTTTACTTTATTACCATTTTTTATATTATTCACATTTTAAATTCAAAAAAATATTCGTTCGTTACATTTATTTATAATACATTCTCACTACTGTCATCGGCGAGCACGCAAGCCACTGGGCTATTCTGGTCCCATACCTTACTTTATTACCAGTGTTTTATTAAGCAAATATTAAATTAAAAAAAAGTTTACAGTTATATATAATATATAGCAAACATACCCGTCATTGACGGAATCAAAAGTTCTATTATACTTGGTATTCCATAATACCATTAGAAATTATAGAATAGTAGAAAATACCATTATTACTACAGTATAAAGCAAATATCTCTGTATACACTATATTAGCTGTCTGTCCTTCAGGCTTATGGAAGAATAAACAGTTGGAACCTCTGATTCTTGAGCAAGTACAGTACAGTTCACCATGTGGAAAAACTTGGTCTCGATAACTTGAATTCCTGCGTTAGATGAAGTTTCCCCTTGGGACTTAGTTAACGTCATTGCGAAATAGACTCGGACGGACTTTGCAATCGTTTCAACGGAAACAGATAGTTGCTCGTAATCAATGGTATGGGTGATATACACACAGACCCCAGTCATATACATTCCACACCCAGTCATGATGTCCTCCTCTATGGCATATCTGTGCAGAGCACGAACTCAGAATCGAGTCCCCTTGCACAGTTTTTGGGACAGTCACGTTTCGTAACATGAAATTTGTTACTGCTACTAAATTGCAGCATCATTGGTGCTCCTACTTTAAGTTTTTACTTATGAGCAGGCAGTCCAGGAGAAAGAAATTCAGAGTCAAGTAATTCAATTGGATAATGAGCTGTTTCCTCATCACTAATCACTCTCTTTACTGACTTGTAAGTTCTTTCCTCGGTATGATATGGCGCAAGACTTGTTTGTTGATTTTTCCTGCCTGTTCATATTAAGGGCTGAGAATTGCTCGTTCACATAACTATTTATTCTTTCTTAATTGATTGTACATCCTTAACGCTGGGAAACAACTTTTCAATGATGTCAAATATACAATATATTCATATGCTCCAATGAAATTAAAATCAACTAACAATACCTTCTTGCCACACCTGTTTATTTTCAAAACAAACATGTCTGTGAAGTTAGCAAAATACAGCTTAATGCCCCATAACTTCGCTTCTGCACTGTATTATCAATCTATTTAGAGCCCATATTTTAAGTTAGGCATACACAAATCTAGTGTCAAAGTTTCAGCTCACTACTTCTGATGGTGACTGAGTTTACTTGTGACAAAAGTTTGCTTTAAACGTCCATAACTTCAGTTCTACGTTGAAGTTCCAATCAATTCAGAGCCTATCTTTTAATTTAGACCTACACAAATCTACTGTAAAAGTTTCAGCTTGATGTGTCTTATGGTGGCTGAGTTTAATTGTGATAAAATTTTTTGGACAAACCGACAAACTGACAAACTGACAAACCGACAGAAATTTTTCTATGGGTGTGTTTGGTTTCTCGAATGTATGAAACGGAAAGAAAACTTGAAATGAGCCAATTCTAAGCAATGTACAGACAAAATCATTATTTTATTATATAGATAAGATTATAAATAATATATATTTGTTCCTTTAACATAAATGGTCTTCCATAAATTATGACTCTAGTGAATAACCTAAATTTTTTTATTTACTTACGAAAATTATGAACTAGTACTTCACACTTAAGTGCCGAGGAGATCAAGAATGTTAGTCGAAAACGAACTGTTCAAAATAATTCTAAATTTATATAATTGTATATTTTATACTACATTACTTCCTATATACCACACCTCAAGTGTTCAAACTATTGCCTTTATATAAATAAGTTACTCCGTTTTTTATCATACTAAAATAGTTTTGTATCATTGTTTCCTGTTTATTGGAATATTTGTTATTGGATATTTGTTGGATATATAGTTGTTGGTATTCACAACAGTTATCCCTGTAAATTATAGAAAAATGTCTGGAGTGGCCTACACTCAACGTTTCTATAAGTAAATATAATATCAAACTCATATTAAACTAAATGTCCCATTTAGGCATAATATAAATATCCAAATAGGAGATGTTTATTAGTCTTTCATTCCTGGAAGTTGTACAGATAGTGATTGATCACTTATCAATATACAAGCTTATCCTTGTATATCACACTGATGCCTATAATATCTTTAGTATCACTACAGCAGTAATGCATTTTTGAAAAGCGCAAGTGTAGATTTCGTAGTACGATATTACTCTTACAGGAGAATATCTCTTTTATTATAATAACCAGTGGATCACTTACATAGTTTATCTGACCTCCTTCTGCATTTAATACTTAACACAAATTTTCCCATTATAGCTTGAATATATTTTAAGTATTTAAAAACATTACAAAGTTTGTGTCTGAAATGTCAAAAACATGTAAGAAAAAATGTCGTTTTCAGATAATTTTTAATTTAAGATGTAGGATAATTTCATTTAAATTTCATCAAAATTTTAAAGCTCTGGAATTAGTAGCTTAGGAGAAAAAACGTGTCTATAAACAGGTTTTTGTCAAAGAAAGTGACTTTCCCATCATGCAATGTTCCTAAAGTATAGGTCTCATCTACACTATGAGTCCCATTTTTGTGTAAAATATCAACTTGATCCATCAAGAATTCTTGACCGTACCGTGGTAACAAACTTTGGATACATACTCACCCACCCACCCACACACGCACACACGTGCACACACACACACACACACACACACACACACACACACACACACACACACACAAGAGACGCACACACGCACATACACGCACACACGCGCGCACACGCACACACACGCACAAACACGCACACATACTCAGACATCATCGAAAAAAACATCATAAAACGGATTTTGGGACCTCAAAACATTTAATTCCTTCAAAATCTCGAGATCGAATTATTTCACGATCACTATACGTTATAGTAAAGTAAAAATTGTCCTCATGTTTAGGTACATCCAAATTGTCTGGTCTACGAAGGGCCATGCTAAGAATTTTATTTCTTTATTTTATTTTTATTATTTTAATTTCTTTCGACTGTGTAATAAATATACTTCTTGAAAGAATATATAATGGTTTTATTATTGAAAGAAAACAATGTTTGAAAATACTATAGGCCACAAAATTAATTTCTGCGAATAAAATGACTGAATGTTTTCAAATTGTTCCAGTAGTGGTGCAGGGGATGGTTGTAGGGGACTTTATGAGAATACGAAAAAGGGTGTGAATACCACAACGGCGAAATATGGTCTTTAAACAATGGTTCATTTGGGTGCGGCGTAGGAATAGGGTTATGTTTGTCTAGGGAGTTCCGGACGAGCGGTGGAGAGCAGCAGACCCCAGAGCGTCCTGGGCGGCCGCCCCGACACGTGCGTCTTGATTACGGCTAATGGGAGCGGGCGACGTTGCCCAAACGGCATCCTTTTCAATTTATCTCCCACTGAGCGGCTCACCAATCAATACTAACCGATTTACTTCCTCTGACTTTCTAATCTACTTATTAGCTCGATCGCCTGCGGAAGTATAGGGCTGTCTCCGTAACGTCCCTTCTGATGTCTGCATTCATACTCAACCACCCACTAATTCCGTACTTCAAACATAATGATATCCACAGGAGACTTTTTTTTATTTTCTTTCATTTAAATAACATATATTAGATATATCTTATATATATCAAGTGTACAACACTTGTTACTATCAAGTGTTACCACAAAGAGCTAGTAACGGTGAAGTTCTATCCAAATACATGCCAATAATTAAATACGTTACTGTAAACTACATAAAACATAATACCATGTATACAAATATTTCATGGATGATTAAATACTCTCTTGACTTGATAGTTTTCTGTACTAATAATTTTGCTGTTAGTCCATACTGTGGAGAAAACAGTATTAATTTGTTAAATATCAATAGGTACTGACAAATTTCCAATAATTGATCTCTACTGGTGTGGTGGTGATAACGCGTTTAATCCTTTAACTTACGGTTTAATTTGATTAAAATTTCCCTTATCATCAAACTATAAGTTATCTAAATTCAAAATAAATACTTGCACTAATATAACAACAACAGTTAGTAGAATAAATAGTTTATACATGCATCAAAACAGTTGATATAACATGAAGAAGAGAACTACTATTCAAAATTTATGAGTGGAGGCCTGTATTATTTTATCAACCAAAGTAAGGAAGTACACAGTCTGTATTCGGTCTCTATGCAACAATTAAATTACGACTGTCAAATTAGTATAATAAATTATAAAGATCAACAATTCATGGAGTAGTAGTTCTGAACTATGTTTTGGTATGAATCATCTTCCTACTAAATACAATGCGCCAAATCCAAGACCTCGTGGCATTGGCTTTGTGATTATTCAATGACTTGGCTTCCTGATATTTGTTTGGATAATAAAAGATTTTTGTTGTTATTTGTTTTATGTAAAGATGTCAGGCTAGACAAACTTTAATGATTGTAGAGTTGCGAAGAATGGATGCCTTTTCTGTATTATCGAGACTGTTAGTTTCCTTGCACCTGTGACTACGACCTATCTAAACTCTTAAAGGTGCAATGACCTCATATTGTTGTTTTAAAGAATCTCACTAAAGAATCGTTTTAGATGTTATATGATGCTTTATCCAGTAGCATGTCTGGATGCCTCCAGTTAGATATTGTGTTATCTTTTCAATAACCTTGAAGAAGACATTTCAAAAAGAATTTATAAGGTCATTATTAATATAGGCTGTCCGAAAATTATGTATACACACATTAAATAATTGTAAAGTAGGTATTTATTATTTTTTGTTTATTTTTCAATATGTAAAAGAATTTACAAACATCATTCTATCGTTTTGTCGCTGTCTGTTCTCAAATTGCAGTCCTTCTAGTCCAGATACCGCCTGTAACGTGACGGAATAACATACATCATTCAACACGTTCCTTGGTATTGCAGGCATTCACGTTCAATGGTTGCTTTCAATACAGCGATTATTGTAGGTTTCATGGCGTAGACTTTGTCTTATAGGTATCCCCATAAATAGAGTCTCGTGCATTTAGTCTTTCTCTAGCTATTTATAAATATATATATATATAATAATTAAATGAAACGGCCCAACGGACTTTTTAATAAAAACCAATTAAATAAGATAGCACACAGATAGACACAGGAATAACTCACTTCTATATTTCGATCATTGCCATCAGGAGGCGAAGAGTTCCGCAGGAAGGCAGAGCGGCGACTCAGTATGTATAATATATATATATATATATATATATATATATATTTCATCATGATTTGTTTTCTTGACCCAATATTTATATGATGTAATTTTTTTTTTGAGGTTACACATAGGACAAACGAAAAACACTTGCAACTCTAGAACAGACATAGAAAAATTTAACCAAATTTATACAAACATTTTTACACAATACAAGAAAACAAACCATAGGGACTAACAAATGAAGAATAGGCAACCCAGTAAAAAATAAAAAAAAATATGAAAAAAACACTGTGTACTCAAACAAGCAAAACAGAACATAACCGTAAAGAAACCTCCCAGAAAACAAATAGTAACCATCATGGAACTGTATTAAATAAGAATGCTGCAACATAAACAGATTTCCAAGGTAATCAAATAGTGATCTCTATACTTATGCAATAATTCTAAAGCAATAGAATAATTATAACAATATCCTTATGTTAATGTATAACAAAATAATCCATAGTCGTAATAACTGATTTATCAATAAATTCCTCTTTGTTACCGTACATATTAAAATGTAATAAATTACCATAATAGTAGTAATAGTAGTGCTAATTGTAAAACAATCATGTTGTAGCCCTGAAGATGACATAAATATATGTCGAAACGTCGGCAAAAGGACTAGTTTTAATCATTGGACCTCAAACCTCAAAAAAAAAAATTACATTATATATATATATATATATTATAAGTTGCCATTATTTTAAGTGTAACAGATGAATTAAATTAACCTAAACTATTGACATGTTTCGGTTGTCTTCAACCATATTCAGAATGTTCTGATATTGTTATCTACCAAACAGGTATGTAGACATAATAAAAAGGAAAAAATACACTAGAGTTAAACTTGGTTACAGTATGGTCTCAAAAATTATAAAAATGACAGTGAAAAGTAAAAAAAAACAAGTTATGATGGGTGGGTTGTTCTTCCTAGTAGTTTTAGTTGCCGTGTGCTTCCTGTGTGCAGTTGGTTTAATTCTGGTTTGTATTCCAGAATCAGAAGTGCTTCAATTATTTGTAGCCTCCTCTGCTGTTGTTCTTGTTTGAGCAGTGTAAATATTAATATTTAGTACCACCCAGTGTTTCTCTGGGATAACTAAGAAAATAAGGGACACCAATTTGAATTACTAAAATCTGAAAAAACAACTGCCTAACTTAAAAGATTCTCCAGTTATTTATATATATTTATCATGCATCTACATCTGATAGAATAGAAGTAAATATTAATCGGGTTTCGGTCAGTATTCTAGGTTCAAATCTAACTCTTAATGCCAACGTTTCTGTTTTTACTTAATACCTTTTTCATAGGCAGAATTAAGAAATTTGAATAGGGTAAAGTATAACTTCACTTAAGCATATGCTTAAGTTTAATTTGAACCTAGAAGACTGATCGAAAACTGATTTATGTTTACTTCTATTTATCTATAACAAGATATACTTCTATTTACATATATTTTTTTTTGGAAACAGTTCTTCATTTAAGCATGTCTATTGAATATTACGCCATATTTCCTATTGATAAGTTTCCTTGTTTTACAAGATGACTATTTTATAGTCGAAAGCTTGTGAGTTAATAAATTAATTTTCAATCGTTTAACTAGTCATGTTATGTTAATCTAACTTTGGATATATATATATATATATATATATATATATATATATATATATAAAAGAAAATTTTTGCCTGTACATTACTTATAACTGACTCATTTCAAGTTTTCTTTACGTTTCATATATCAGAGAAACCGAATCCAGCCTTAGCAAAATTTCTGTCTGTCGGTTTGTCCGCAAAATTTTGTTACAAGTAAAGTCAGCCTCCATAAGACATATCAAGCTGAATCTTTGACAGTAGATTTGTGTATGTCTAACTTAAAATATAGGCTCGGAATGGATTAAATTTAAGTAAGTTAGTATAATTTAAAGCAGTGTGAAGGAAACCTGTTAAAGTCAAGGTTATGTTGACATTTTACATAGTGAAAGAGTTTAATATGAGCTTAATGTATATTGTCAGTTTGATTGTGTTTAATAATTCTTATTGATCTTTAGATAATATTAAAAAATTGTTATAGTAATAATTATCCATTTACACATCCATTGAATATACTTCTTAGGTCAGAGAACTCCACCTCTTATGCCATCCTCTAATTTTATTGTTTAACAGGCATATTTTGTCCTTAGGCATAAGGGCTCTGTTTTTATGATAATTATTACCTTCAGATAAAGGCACTGCTATGGGCACTATCATGATATCATGGACTAAATCTTTTGTCAACCTTTTCATGGCGAAGCTGTAACAAGATTTCCTTGCCTCTCGCAATCTCCTTCCCATCCTTTACATCCGCTTCATTGATGATATCTTTTAATTTAGACCTATGGTAGACATGAGTTAGTCCGATTCCATACATCCTTCCAAACATTTTCTCTATCCATTTCCATTACTGGCCTAGTGTCCAATACCCTTTCCTTTTTTGATGTCAATATTACCTATGATAAAGGACATTTTTCTATTTCTGTTCATATTAAACCCAATAATGCCAAGCAGTTCCATAATTTTAATAGTTGCCATCCCTCCCAAGATCTCTGTCCATACCTCTTCATCAATTTTGTAGCAATTTAAGTAATCGGAGTTTCCAAATTGACCAAATTAAAAAGGAATTTCCTGCCCATCGTTACCCTCCTAACATTATTAATACTCGTACAGCTCCTGCTGATGTGGATCATTGTCCTTGTCTTAGAAGGTATTGCAGGAGGAATACTATTTTCTCATTACTACTAAAATGGATGAAAAGGTGAGCAAAAGACATGCAAAAGGTGTGCAAAACGTGTGAAAAACTTTTGCAAACGGAATTGTGTGAAAAAGAAATGCAAATATTGTGCAAAAGGTGTACAAAACCTCCTGTACCTCTTTTAACTGTGTTTATCGATTGGACTGCACGCTGTGTGAAGTTTTTTATGTGCGTATATCTTTCACTAACTTTAAAGTTAAAGTGAACTATATAGATGTTAACTAATATGTCGTATAAAGTACTACAGAATTTATTCTACACTGATAAAATTTTGAAACTACTTACTTCTATTAAAACTCAAATTGGATTACATGTTCTGGTGAAAATACTGCAACGGAAACAAGGTCCTGCAATTGTGATATTTCTGGGAAAGGATCCGGTAGGTGGGAGATAATGGGATTTCGAGACGCTTGTCACTGATCTAATAATCGGGCAGGCCAGATGTGCCTAGTTAGACACCCCTGAGCACCAACCAGGCTTCTCTTGTATTTGTTTATCTAGCATACCCCCAGCCGTCCTGTCTAAATTAGTTATTCTCCTCCAATCAAACCATTAGCTATTCTAAACAAACTTATTTGTGCTCTTTTTCTTGTAAATTGCCATATGTCAACTTTCAGTCCTATCATGTCAACCACTTCCAGAAATCCAGCAGAATGAAACTCTGGAAAGATCCATTTTAATGTATTTCCAAAATATTGTCGAAACTATTCTGGACTATTTAGCTCAGTAGATATTCAATCATTAAAACTGATTAAAAAATGTACTGGATGCATTTGGTGTTATTACACAATTACACTCAATTATACTTAATAGTATATAATGTACACCATTAATTCCTTCACCATTTTAATGAACTATCATAGAGAAAACTCGATTAACTTTACAATATTGAACAATATTACCAGTTGTGGTATTTCTTCAAACTTAAGTCCACAATGCGTTATAAACTTACCTACTGAATTATTAAAAACAAATAATTATTCAATTTTAAAATTATTAAATATAATATTATTTAAAATACCCTCCTCAACTAACTATTGCTTCATACATTTTATTTCCACTTCATTGACCCTAGTTGTATTTAAAATATAATCTAGTCACTTTTTCTCTGACGGAATTAGTCTTCTCTATTGTTATGTTCTTTGGCGCAGATACCAATGTGTCCTTCACACTCTCATCGTCAGCTTTTGTGCTGTCTCAGATCCTCAGTCAGTGCTGCAGTCAGAGTAGTCTTTTCAATAACCTTAAGATAATACTCGTCACTCTAGCAATTCTTATTCTTCTGTTTTCACCGGGCAGTAATACTGGCTTTACAGTAAACTCCTTTGCCTTTATTTTCCCTGCATTTTTAGAAGAAACTCACATGTCTAGCGGTTATGTTGTTTAACTGTCCTAAGAATGCATTCCTTAATTACTGATTAATGTGAGTTTTTAATATTCAACAGTTCACTTTACTGCTCGATTGGCTGACGTACTTTCAAACTTTTCACAAGTAGATAACTTACAAGTAATGTCAATGAGCTAAATAGTGTAATAATATTGTAAAACAACAAGGGTCTAAGTTGATGTAAGTCAAATCTAACATTTAAGTAAGATTTGACAAAAACTTCATCATTTTCAACGTGTTAGAGTGGCATTCAGACTTAATGTAGTCATTGGTTTCTACCTCTTTTAAACAGAGTGTCTCGACGTATTCTTCGTCAAATATAGATTCTATTCATAGTAGTTAATTTTTCACTGTTGGGTTTCAGTTGGGTTTTTGACTCTGACGAAGACCGCTTGTTACGGTTGAAAGATCTTAGTCTAGCTTTCCCATTTTCTTATTGTGGTTTGATCATTGGTAGTAGTTAAGTAAACAAATTTCTGATGGATGTTCTACATACATTTTTAAATTCTTTCAAAATTCAGTATGTAGATATAGTATTCTGTACAAATATACGTGTAGTTGGATTGAGCTTTTTAAACTAAATAGACACGGTTGTTCTTGCCATCTTTTAACAGTTTTCTTCTTGATTTATTTGTCAGTTCCACTCCTACGTAACCCCAATTATGTAGTGGAAAAATGCTACAGACTGAAGAATATTTGTATTTTTCAAAACATCTATATAACTAAAATTGGAGAAACTTAATCCACCCTTAGAAAAATTTCTGTCGGTTTGTCAGTTTGTCGGTTTGTCCGCAAAATTTTGTCACAAGTAAACTCATCCACAATAAGACATATCAGCTGAAACTTTTACAGTAGATTTGTGTAGGTCTAACTTAAAATATAGGCCCCGAATTGATTGGAAATTCAACGTAGAAGTGAAGTTATGGACGTTTAAAGCAAAAACGTTTGTCACAAGTAAACTCACCCACCATAAGACATGGCGAGATGAAATTTTGACACTGGATTTGTGTATGCCTAACTTAAAATAGATTGATAAGGCTCTAAATAGATTGATAATTCAGTACTCAAGCGAAGTTATGGGGCATTAAGCTGTATTTTCCTAACTTCAGAGACAAGTTTGTTTTGAAAATACACAGGTGTGGCAAGTAGATATTGTTAGTTGATTTTAATTTCATTGGAGCATATGAATATATTGCGTATTTGACATCATTGAAAAGGTGTTTCCCAGAGTTCAAGATGTACTATCTATTAAGAATAAATAGTTTTGTAAAAGAGCAATTCTCAGCCCTTAATATGAACATGCAGGAAAAATCAACAAACAAGTTCTTATGGTACGAGTATATCATACCGAGGAAAGAACTTACAAGTCAGTAAAGAGAGTAATGTGTGATAAGGGAACAGTTCATTATCTAACTGAATTTCTGAATTTCTTTCTCCTGGACTGCCTGCTCATGAGTAAAAGCTTAAAGTAGTAGCACCAATGATGCTGGAATTTAGTAGCAGTAACAACTTTCATGTTACGAAACGTGAGTGCCCCAAAACTGTGCAACGGGACACGACTCTGAGTTCGTGTTCTGAACAGATATGCCATAGCGGCTGACATAATGACTGGGTGTGGAATTGGGGAGTCTGTGTGTATATCACGCATACCATTGATTCCGAGCAACTATTACTTTCCGTTGAAATGAAACAAGTAGTCCTTTGAGAGTCTATTTCGCATTGAGGTTAACTAAGTCGCCAAGGGAAACTTTATCTAACGCAGGAATTCAAGTTATCGAGACCAAGTTTTTCTGACATTGCCAACTGTAGTTTACTTGCACAAGAGTCAGAGGTTCCAATTGTTTGTTCTTCCATGAACCTGAAGGACAGACAGCTAATGAGTGTATACAGAGGCATTTGTTTAACACAGTACTAATAATGGTATTTTCTACTGTTCTATAATTGCTAATGGCATTTTGGAATACCAAGTCTAATAGAACTTTTGATTCCGTCAAAGACGGGTACGTGTGCTATGTATTTTAAATAACTTTAAAATTTTTTTTAATTTAATATTTGCTTAATAAAAACACTGGTAATAAAGTAAGGTATGGAACCAGAGTAGCTCAGTGGCTTGCGTGGAAGTAGTTTATTATCTAACTGAATTTTTTAACTCCGTGACTGCTCTTGGACTGTCTGCTCATTAGTAAAAAATTCAAGTAGGAGTACCATTATGCTGCAATTTAGTATCAGTAACAAATTTCTTGTTACGCAACTTGAATCCCCTGGGAAATGTGCAACGGGACACGACTCGTGTCCTTCTGTCACTTCTGTGATAATGCCAAAATTTCAGGCCTCTAGATTTAGCAGTTTATGAGAAAAAAGTTGTCAAAAAGCACATTTCGGCTATAAAAAGTGGCTTTGGTTTGTGTAAAATATGATTTTGACCTATCAAGTGGCGTGGGCTGGGGCGTGTACACAAAGTTTTGAGTATGACAGAGACACCCAAATGACACACAGACACCACCGAAGAAACGTCACAAAAGGACTTTGGGGACCTTATAACATGGAAATTAGTCAAAATCTCCAGATTGATTTTTTAATGATCACTGTACTTGGTATGACTTCTGTATTATCACTTATGGTTAAGTGAAAACGATAAATGTTTTTATATTTTAATATGATATCTAGGAAGATAAATATTGTTAAATGGTAACAACTAAGACCAATTAAACATTTATTATATGTTGCTTTCCAGGATATATAGAAACAAAACCCTTGTATAAAACATAATATGTACATAGTTCTTGTTGTCTCTAAGAACCACATTGCCTTTGGTAATATTTGTGAAAGGTGAAAATTCTTCATAACATAAGAGATACTAATTTTAAGATACCTTTTCGGTGATTCGATGAACTTGAAATTTTGATTATACATTCTTTAAAATCATTACATTAGCCATTATAATGTTGCGTCCTAAATTAAAAAAAATGAAAATGATATATTAAAAGTAAGCCAAAAAGTGAGTGTAAAAGAAGTTGTTAGAAGCACTTGTTAGAAAACTCAGCACTGCGAAAGGAGTTCTTCTTCAAGATTGGAGTGTTCTCATTTTAATATTATGTAATTAACCTGACTGTTATTCATAAGTAGCATTATTGTATTATTTTAAGAATATATATGAACTGAATTTACTTACAGTTGCGAATTGTTTTCCAAGGTGGTTTAGCTTTCCGTGGCTGCATTATACAATTTGGTATGGATGTTGAATGATGTCACTAGAACATTAATCAGGGCCTGAATAAGAAAGTTAACCCACAGTGAACTAAACACCAGATGTCCTTATATTTATGTCTGTAAGGCGCCACTTTCCTAGCTCCTGGTAAAAAAACTCTTCTTCAAAGCTAATATTTCCCTGTCAAGATCCAAGAGACCGCTTGCTCTCCATTCCCATCTTTTAGTTTATGACAAACTCAACAACGTCTTTTAGAGGACCTTTAAGCTTGAGATGAATGAAAAACAACATCTCTAAATGGCTATGTGAAAACCATTTTTGTGTCATACATTCTACTTTATCTATCACAGGGTTTTTTCAATCCTTCTACCAGTTTCCTGCCCATATTTTTCACAAGAAGACATCAAAAAATACGAAAGGAAATGCTCGTATGGTATCAACCCTGATATTTCATGGCCTTAGACTTTATGAATACTATTAAATATTTAGTTTCTATGTATAAATAAATTTGGAAAGGCCATCACTCAAATTTACTATAAGTAAACATAATATCAAATTCGTTAACAACCAACTGATTTTTTGTTTTATTTAAATGGATTAAACATAAATTGTAATCAATTTTGTATCACTTGTTTACAGTGGCTATAATCATTTTATTAGTGATAAGAAAAATGATTGATCAACCTTCGGACCCGTACGCTCCGAAGTAATCATACATGTATTTTCTATACTTCAATATTGTCCAAAGTACATGGAGTTCATAAAGACACTAAGAACTTAATCTCAAATTAAGTGTTGTTCAAGGTTAAAATATTTTTGATTAAAATATATTGTTGTTATCGTTGACAACAACAATGTCGACTGTTGTTAATTCTTTAATCATATTAACTCATAATGACATTTCAAATTATTAACCTCTGACATACAATTTTATTTCAATATTTATTTCTAAGTCAATGTAAAAAATACAAAGAAATGAAAATAAATCGGAGGATTACAGAACAGTCATGTGATTCATTATCCCAAGACAAATTTGCAGTTTTTATAGGTACCATATACTACTCTTTGCGATAATCAGGGTTCATGTTTTTTTTTTATAAATTTCTAATTTAATGTTTAATTTTCTGGAAAAATTAGCGGTGCAGCGTTAAAAAAAATCTAGAGTTGCCTATAAGCGGCTTTACTATAAGTTAAGATAATATCAAACTTGTTAACAAATCGTCATTTTTGTTTTCTTTTCATGTTGCAATTCATACATAGTAATCAATAATGTGTAATTTGTTTACATGTAGATATAATCACTTTAACATTTAAAGAAACTTTAAATTATTGCAATTTGATATTTTGTTAAAATTACTAAACTGGGGCCCTAAATCTCATCGAATTCCCTCTCATATTGTACATCAAATTGTTGTAATTTCATTCAACTCAAAATTTTAAGTTCTTAAATGACCTTCACAAATGTACTTAGATAAGTATTCCTCACTTCTATAGTTTTGGGTATGATTTGACGAAAATCTTCGTTCTCTTCAATCCGATTGGCTCGCATTCAGATAAAAGGTGACAAAGATTTCTATCTCTTCTGGACGGAGTGTCTGCATTCTCCTTCTGTTGTCAAAGACAGCTCCCATTCATTGTACTTACGTAGAAATATTTGTAATGGATGTACGCAAAGGATATTTGTACGAAATGCTGTATTATTTAATGTATGATTATTTAATATATCTATTATTGCTTTTGTTCCTTAACCAGTGTTACATGACTTTTCAATTTAATCTTTGATCTATAGAACAACAGAGTATGTCTGTAAGTTGATACTTCTAGGTTAATCTTTGTTCTCCTTCAGAAAGGTGTAAGGGACGTTTTATGTAGATTTATACCCAGAAACCTACATCCATCTTCCTTTGACAAATCGTCAGCAATTAATTGACAACATGCTTCATTATCTGAAATGCAGTACTAGCATAAACTATTTTTTCCTGTATAAAGGTCTCATACATTCTTTTATAATTTTCCGTATCATAACTATCATTATATAGACTATTCAGTTGGTCAGCTACAACTAATCACTAGAATAGGGGTAATAGCACACCTGCCCATGAACATTTTTTTAGTGATCACAACTGTGGTAGACCTAATACTTTCACTAATTACTCTTTATAAATTCTACGTTAAATATGGTGATCTATTTTGTTAGAGAAATATAAAAAAAGAAATGTAAGAAAGAAGTAGCATAAAATTAGTATCAGCAATAAAGGTGATCCATTATTAAAAGAAGAATTATCAGATGTTATAGCGTTGCAGTAATCGGAATATAATATTTTTTTTATAAAGTGCTAATATTATTAGGCAAAATGTCATTAATATTTAATTAGTAATTTAGCGTTAAAACAATAGTTTCTGTAGTTCTAAATTGTAAGATAATCCCCCTTTTGGGTAAAATAATTAATTAACCAACTTATCATAACATAAAGTGCTATTTTATGCATAATATCATTCTGATCCTGCAAAGGTTATATATGACCTCTATATTCCTCAAAAACATTCAGATTCATTCATAGGTGAATATGTTTACATTTCTATGAAAAAAAATATATACAAAAAGTTTTTTTTTTATGAAAATGAAAGTTTTTCAGTTATTGCTTTTTCCACTTCCATGATAACCCCAAATTTCAATACTCTGCAGTCAGAAGTTTAGGAGAAAAAAATTGTATCTATAAACACATTTCAACCAAACAAATGGCTTTCCAATCATACAATATTGCCTCCAAACAATAGGTGTATCTACCCTATATAGGACCACTTATGTATAAGTTATGAATTCCATGCATCAAGTGGTACGGTTTGCAGCGTGCCACAAACTTTTAGTTACACAACCACCCAAACATCCACCGACCCACTCATATATATATATATATATATATACACACACAGACACATACACACACACACATATATATATAGACACACACACACACACACACACACACACACACACACACACACACACACACACGCACGCACGCACGCACACACACACACACACACACATACACATATACACATACGCACACACAAACATAATCAAAAAACGTCAAAGAATGATTTTGAAGAACTCAAAACATGTAAATAATGATATAATCTTTAGATCGAATTTGATCGTGATCACTATGATTTTCTAATAGTATACTGAAAAGATCCGAACGTTTTGTTTCAATAAATTTGAAATATCATAATGAAAAAAGTAAATTTCATTACTGTATTCAGAAATGCCGTATGTATTACTTTACTATAAGTAAACTATAGCGAGCAGGAAAAAACTTGATCTTTAGATTTTGACACGAGGATAGGTGTTTGTGTATCGAAATGTTCATAGAGATAATGTGCAGTCCACACTTTTGATGTATTAACTTCATATTTATTCAGGAATGAACCTTATGGTGTACATGTTCCTTGTACTTTGGGGACAATATTGCACGAGAGGGAAGTCACTTTTTGGTCAAAGGTGTTTTTAGAAAGCATTTTTTTCCCTTAAACCTTATCTCTAGACTCTTGAAATTTTGGCTTTATAATTTAACAATCAGGAGCAATAAGTTAACAATTTTGAATTTTTTGAAACAGCTAACTAACAGACATTTTTTGACTAACAGACATCTCCCAATTTGAAATTCTATAAAAAATGATTCATTTTTTGTTTATCTTACAAACTTGAAATACCTGTATGGGAAATGAAACATGAAAAAGATTAACAGAATGAAAGATTAGTAGTTTCATCTCTTGATATTAATATTAGTACCTACCTGGAAACAAGGGACTACCTGAGGATGAGTTAGCAAACAATTTTGAGATGTATGGAATCCTACAAATATCCTGGTGTCTTAAGAATTTTTGCACTATACATCTCAGCATTCACAGGGCCGGAATAGACAACTAAATCACAAAAGAAGCAGTTAAGAGTTGACAAGAACAACCGGGTTCAATTTAATTTGAAAAGCACATTCCAACTGAACTTACATTTCAAAGAACACTATACTTTAAAAGGGAGAACATACAAATATATTTATATATCTATTCGATATATATTTGTCTACTTAACTACTATGAATGGAAGCTGTAGTTGACATCATCCGAAGATTGATGACTCTCTGTGTGGCAGAGATCCTTTGATCACATTATATCTGAATATGAGCCACTCGCCTTGGAAATGATAAAGATGGTCAAATCATAGCCAGAACTACAAATGTAAAGGATAATTTTCTATGCATATTTATGGAGGTCATTAAAAAACTGAAGTTGAATTTAGTCACAACACTGGGATGTATAATATTACAGGGATGTCCTTGGAGCTGTAATGTCCATGTAATGTATGTAAATGTATGTAGGTAATGTATGTAATGACATTGGATCGCTTACGAGTCTGATGAGATTCAGGCCCTTAGTTTATTAACTGTAACATCATGCCAGATTGATTCAAATTTAAACTTTGTTATAACTGATTACATATATATATATATATATATATATATATATATATTATAAAAGTAGACGGCAGCTTCCGCATTTACGACTTTTTTGCTCGTTTTTTCTAGTTGTCTTACTAGTTTTTTCTGGTAGGGAGTGATTTCATGGAGGAGTTGTCCCAGACACATCAAAGAAATAATTTTGTAGCTTAATCAATAATATTATATTTTTATACTTACAAGCTTTCGATTTTCTCGGAAATCATCTTCAGGTATATAGATCAATATCTAACAGATTAAGTTCACACAATAACAATTTTTCCAAAGGTTAAACAGACATTAAAAGGAATAAAATTTAGAGGTTAATAGAACTAGATGAACTTTGTGAAAAAACAAAACAAGTTCACTGTGACAAGTGTAAGGTTACAACTTGTCATTGATATTGCCTGGGGGTCCTGTCAATGTAGGCTTATTAAGTTTATAAGACATTGACAGGACCCCCAGGCAATATCAATGACAAGTTGTAACCTTACACTTGTCACAGTGGACTTGTTTTGTTTTTTCACAAAGTTCATCTAGTTCTATTAACCTCTAAATTTTATTCCTTTTAATGTCTGTTTAACCTTTGGAAAAATTGTTATTGTGTGAACTTAATCTGTTAGATATTGATCTATATACCTGAAGATGATTTCCGAGAAAATCGAAAGCTTGTAAGTATAAAAATACAATATTATTGATTAAGCTACAAAATTATTTCTTTGATGTCTCTGGGACAACTCCTCCATGAAATCACTCCCTACCAGAAAAAACTAGTAAGAAAACTAGAAAAAACGAGCAAAAAAGTCGTAAATGCGGAAGCTGCCGTCTACTTTAATGAAATATGTTTACAAGAGAATCTGCTGCCAATATACACTAATATATATATATATATATATATATATATATGATTCGATGCGATGTTGACCAATGGGAGTAGAGTTACAGGTCCAAGCGTAAGGTCCCAGTTGCCCGCTGCTCAGCAAAAAGCCTTTGCGTTCTGCCAATAGGTATAGAGGTTGCACAGTCCCTCTGTGTTAAATGATGTTTGGCAGAAAACATTAGCCTCACTTTACAGTGAACTCCTGTTCCCTTTCTATTTTTGATTTTTGTGGTGGTTGGGTGTTGTTGTTGTTTACTATTTTCTGTTACGGATATTGCTGGATATTTAAATGATACTCTCGGTTGTTTACTGCGAAAAGCCGCCTTCATCTTCATGCCAACAGGGGTAGAGGTTGCACAGTCCCTCTTGATTATTAAGAGATGTTGACACTGGAATCCAACTTCTTCTCGTAGAAACATCTTCAAGTTGTAGGTTTTGTATATTGTTCTCTTCGGTTTCTTATGTTCATGTTTTTTCTTCAGTTGAATGTTATTGCTGCTATTGATGGGTGGCTGGTAGGTGATGAAAAGTTCTGCACTGTTGACCTGGTGGTGGTATTTGCGACATGTTTCAACCATTCTCTGGTTATCTTCAGGCAAGGAAATGGCCCAGACGTTGGTCCTTATATACAGTTTTCTATGGGTTGTCCGGGGAAAGGAATATGATTCGATGCGATGTTGACCAATGGGAGTAGAGTTACAGGTCCAAGCGTAAGGTCCCAGTTGCCCGCTGCTCAGCAAAAAGCCTTTGCGTTCTGCCAATAGGTATAGAGGTTGCACAGTCCCTCTGTGTTAAATGATGTTTGGCAGAAAACATTAGCCTCACTTTACAGTGAACTCCTGTTCCCTTTCTATTTTTGATTTTTGTGGTGGTTGGGTGTTGTTGTTGTTTACTATTTTCTGTTACGGATATTGCTGGATATTTAAATGATACTCTCGGTTGTGTACTGCGAAAAGCCGCCTTCATCTTCATGCCAACAGGGGTAGAGGTTGCACAGTCCCTCTTGATTATTAAGAGATGTTGACACTGGAATCCTGAGCAGCGGGCAACTGGGACCTTACGCTTGGACCTGTAACTCTACTCCCATTGGTCAACATCGCATCGAATCATATTCCTTTCCCCGGACAACCCATAGAAAACTGTATATAAGGACCAACGTCTGGGCCATTTCCTTGCCTGAAGATAACCAGAGAATGGTGGAAACATGTCGCAAATACCACCACCAGGTCAACAGTGCAGAACTTTTCATCACCTACCAGCCACCCATCAATAGCAGCAATAACATTCAACTGAAGAAAAAACATGAACATAAGAAACCGAAGAGAACAATATACAAAACCTACAACTTGAAGATGTTTCTACGAGAAGAAGTTGGATTCCAGTGTCAACATCTCTTAATAATCAAGAGGGACTGTGCAACCTCTACCCCTGTTGGCATGAAGATGAAGGCGGCTTTTCGCAGTACACAACCGAGAGTATCATTTAAATATCCAGCAATATCCGTAACAGAAAATAGTAAACAACAACAACACCCAACCACCACAAAAATCAAAAATAGAAAGGGAACAGGAGTTCACTGTAAAGTGAGGCTAATGTTTTCTGCCAAACATCATTTAACACAGAGGGACTGTGCAACCTCTATACCTATTGGCAGAACGCAAAGGCTTTTTGCTGAGCAGCGGGCAACTGGGACCTTACGCTTGGACCTGTAACTCTACTCCCATTGGTCAACATCGCATCGAATCATATTCCTTTCCCCGGACAACCCATAGAAAACTGTATATAAGGACCAACGTCTGGGCCATTTCCTTGCCTGAAGATAACCAGAGAATGGTTGAAACATGTCGCAAATACCACCACCAGGTCAACAGTGCAGAACTTTTCATCACCTACCAGCCACCCATCAATAGCAGCAATAACATTCAACTGAAGAAAAAACATGAACATAAGAAACCGAAGAGAACAATATACAAAACCTACAACTTGAAGATGTTTCTACGAGAAGAAGTTGGATTCCAGTGTCAACATCTCTTAATAATCAAGAGGGACTGTGCAACCTCTACCCCTGTTGGCATGAAGATGAAGGCGGCTTTTCGCAGTACACAACCGAGAGTATCATTTAAATATCCAGCAATATCCGTAACAGAAAATAGTAAACAACAACAACACCCAACCACCACAAAAATCAAAAATAGAAAGGGAACAGGAGTTCACTGTAAAGTGAGGCTAATGTTTTCTGCCAAACATCATTTAACACAGAGGGACTGTGCAACCTCTATACCTATTGGCAGAACGCAAAGGCTTTTTGCTGAGCAGCGGGCAACTGGGACCTTATGCTTGGACCTGTAACTCTACTCCCATTGGTCAACATCGCATCGAATCATATTCCTTTCCCCGGACAACCCATAGAAAAATATATATATATATATATATATATAACCACATATATACAAATGATACATTATTGATTAATATCATGTTTAGTTATGTGAATGTTGAGTGTAGGTCACTCAAGATTTTCTTTTTATTCTAAAGCTTTTACAAATTACTTCAGTTTATTTGTTTCTAATGAAATTTGCACAATTAGAAATATTTATTAAAGTTATGAACAGTTATTTACAGTCCTGTCAACTAAAAATTACGTTAATGATATTACAAATCCATTAACTGTGAAATAGATTTCACAGCATATCCTCTGCACATCAGACAAGCAGTACACAAAAATACATTTGTCCATGCTAGAAATATAATAGCGTGAATTCTTTACTATTCATTATGTCATTCTTTTTTATTTCAAGAATTTAAAAGTATCAATATACACGTTAAAATCAAATAGGCTTGTTATTTCCCATCCAGTTTAATAGGAGTTCAGATAATTGTTCAGATATGTCAGATAATTTTTCATGGTTTAAAAAACACTAAAGCTTTGTTTATTGTAACAAATATTTCAACACAAAGTATATATCAAACTTCTTAGAATCTTGTTTGGATGCCAAACAGTGAGTTATCTGCTTTCAGGTACTATATGAAATGACAGCACTACAGTGACTACAGTAGACCACTTGTTTTAGAGCAACCACTCGTTGTCACTCTCAACCTTTATCACATTAGCAAAGGTATTCTTGCAAATTTTATAAAACATAAAATATAAGTAACCTTTTCTATCACTATACTTCAATTTATTATTTCACGACTAATTGCTGACATCGTTTCAGGAACTTTGTTTAAGTTATATAAAAACATTGTTGGTACAATGAATGTGGTGGCTTGTTGAACCGGACGTCATATCATTATTGATATTGACGTAACATGAGGGGACTCGATGGCTTGATGAAAAGATTTAATAAAACATGGCGCTTACGGAAACAGGAAGGGCACTCATTTCCGGAATGTTATGATTTTGTCCTAAGGCAGGTTTTAACTACTTATTATCATTATCTGCGTGTGAAAATAGAGGGTGTTTATTAATCAGTGATGGATATTAGTTAGGGTGGTTCCGGTGGAGGTGAAAGGGTGGTCACAGAGGGCCGAAAAAAAGGAGTCGTGAGTCAGGGATGACTAAGGCTGATTAGGCAGTGATGATGGCACGTGATAAGGACGCCCCATCTGCCGACCACCTGGACACCCACCTACTCACCTCTGATTTCAGTACCCTAACTTGATACTCGTTACGGCCTCCACATCTTGCATCTACCACACCTCTTTAATCCCTTTCCACCTTTCCTCTTGTCTTTAGATTTGCTTTTACCCAATCCTTTTTCAATATCCTTACACCTTACAAATATATATATTACCCGTTATTTCATCTTTGATTTAGGAGTTGATAATGAAGAACATTGAATGATCATTATTGATATTGACTACTGTATGATGGTGTGAAGCAATGAAAGAAATGTACAAGCAGAAATTCATCAATATTATACATAATATTATGTAATAATTTATTATTAGCGTTAATATATTTAATACGTAAGAACCACTATATTATTCTTCAAATTAAATTAAAATAGAGGTAGATATTATATAAAGGACAACAAATAATAATCACGTACTAACAAGTGACAATGACTGAATGTATGTCTGGAAGAATCTATGCCATGTTGACTCAATTTTATAGGGTAACAATTTAAAGTTAATTTAAAGTTCATACATGGAGTGCAGCAATAAAAACTAATTGAGGAGAAGATGACCCAGTTTGAACTGAAGAATCAGATAATAGTGCCCAAAAAACAAACGAACTTAAGTTAAAATATCTCAACGGTTCTAAGGAGAACAAACTACTCCTTATAAATAGAGGAGCGTCTATAAAATATAAATTCCTAGAGGAAAACAAATTATTTAGTAATCTATATAAATAAAATAATGATTTTGTCTGTACACTCAAAACTAACTCATTTCAAGTTTTCTTTACGATTCATACATTGGAGAAACCTTAGAAAAATTTCTGTCGGTTTGTCAGTTTGTTGGTTTGTCTGCAAAATTTTGTCACAAGTAAACTCAGCCACCATAAGACATATCAAGTTGAAACTTTGACACTAGATTTGTGTATGCCTAACTTAAAATATAGGCTCTAAATATATTGATAATTCAGTACAGAAGCGAAGTTATGGGGCATTATGCTGTATTTTGCTAACTTCACAGACAAGTTTGTTTTGAAAATAAACAGATGTGGCAAGAAGGTATTGTTAGTTGATTTTAATTTCATTGGAGCATATGATTATATTGTGTATTTGACATCATTGAAAAGTTCATATTACGAATTATCTAATATCTAAAAGTTCATATTATCTATTACGAATAAATAGTTTTGTGAACGAGCAATTCTCAGCCCTTAATATGAACATGCAGGAAAAATCAACAAACAAGTTCTTACGATGTATCATACCGAGGAAAGAACTTACAAGTCAGTAAAGAAAGTGATTAGTGATGAGGAAGCAGTTCATTATCTAACAGATTTTTTTAACTCGGAATTTATTTCTCCTGGACTACCTGATCATGAGTAAAAACTTAAAGTAGTAGCACCAATGATGCTGCAATTTAGTAGCAGTAACAAATTTCATGTTACGAAACGTGAGTGCCCCAAAACTGTGCAACGGGACACGACTCTGAGTTCGTGCTCTGCACAGATGTGCCATAGAGGTAGACATCATGACTTGGTTTTGAATGCTACTCCTCGGTTTTGTTCTACAAGTTTTAGGAATGATCCATCTGTTGGGTTTCCACCTACGCCTGGATTTTCAGATACTACCAAAATTAATGGAGTTAATGTAAAAAATTTCAAAAACAGTCCTCTCGTACATTTTTTTCCAAAAAAATTACGAGTTATTGATAATACAAAAAAATCTGGAGTGGCCTACACTCTACTTTACTATAAGTAACTTAATGTCAAATTTCTTGAGTATATAAAACATAACGTCTCATTTAAGCATAACGTAAACATCTAAATGGGATATAATTATTAGCCTGTCATTCCTGAGGTAGTACAGATAGTGATTGAAGGACATATCAATTTATAAGCTTATTTTTGTACATCACAAATAATTTATTATTTGCAAATAATTTCATTAGTATAACTACAGCAGTAATAACATTTTTGAAAAACTAAAGTGAACATTTCTTGAAACGAAATAGTATCCTACAAGAGAACATGGCTATTGTTCAAATAGCCAGTAGATTTCTTACATCGTTTACTTGACATCCTTCTACATTGAATATTAATGTAAAATTTTCAAATTTGAAACGGTAAAATACACTTTTTTTCTCTGAAAAACTTCTTAAACAGCGAAGAAAATGTTGTTTTAAGGTGATTTGTTAATTAAAGATGTACGATAATTACAGTTAATAATCTCTAAACGAAAGATTTATATTTTGAATTATCTTTTACATTTTTGGTTTTTAACAGAATTATTATACTGGGAATTTTATGGCTTCTTAGTATTTAATAAGATCATTTTCCTTCCCCTTTGTCAAATAACATATATACGAATTTTTTTTTATTGAGTGTTATCATTTACCTGCACAATATTATTCCTCTTACATCTCTTATAAGTCAATAATATATTTTCATTTTTCCATTAGAAACATCAATTTTATCTCAGTGGATTCGCTCAAAAAATTTCTAAGTCAATGTAAACAATGTAAAAAAATACAAAAAATTCGACAAGTATAGCAGGTGATCTCTTAGTCTAGGATAAACAAAGGGTTTTTATATCGTTATTGCTCTTTCCCGTAATTGAAACTTCATGATTTTTTTTTTTATGAATTGCTAATTTTTTGTTCCATTTTTGGTCAAATTTTCATTTTTTTTAACGAGCCGTTTAGCGTCAAAAAATCATTTTCTGAAAACACAAATCGTACTGTAACGCCCCTTTAGCGAAAGTAATTCCAAAAAAAAATATCTCAACTCATTCGCCATATAATGTTCTATTTGTAGGCATAGTTTCATTCTTGTCCGTCAAACAGTATGGCTTGTATCGCTCTCACAAGGTTTGAGATTGAATTATAAGTCAAAATTTTTACATTTTATTGAAAAAAAAATATTTCCTGTTGTCTTAAAATTCTGAATATATTTTTCGTTTGTTGCATTTGTAACTTTCAAGACAATGTCAAAATTTCAAAACTCTAGGGTTATCAGTTTAGGAGAAATAAATGTTTTAAAAAAAACGGTTTTTGGCAAAAAAAGTGACTTTCCTATCATGCATAATTCTTCCCAAACAATAGGGATCTTCGTCTAAATGGGGCCCATTTTTGTGTAAAATATCAACTTGATCCATTAAAGATTCTGGACCGTAGCGTGGTAACAAGCAATGCTAACACACGCACCCACCCACCCACCCACACACACACAGACATCATCGTAAAAACGTCATAAAAAGACTTCTGGTACCTCAAAACATGTAATTCCGTCAAAATCTCGAGATCGAATTTTTTCGCGATCACTATACTTTACTTATAGTAAAGTAAAAATTAATAATATTGATAAATTAATGTATGATTAATATAATCTTCATTAAGATAATAACAATTCCTAATTAAAATTAATTTGAAGTTGACATAAAATCGTAAGTAGTAGGAAATGAAATATGTTAACTTCGATTCATTACTGTAACTTTATGAAATAGCTTCGAACTGAGCAACCGTTCGAACTAACGGTTGTCGTGTTACTTTTCAATTCAATGGTAACCGTTTTGCAGAGTGGATCTCTTATTTGTGATTGTAAATTTAATAATCGTTCATTATTGTCATTTATTATTAATAAGATAATATTGTCTGCATAATATCAAAGTTAGATTTGAGAATTCAATATTTAGATCCTTCGGGTTTTCATGAGTCACCTTACTTGGTATTTGCACTTCTCAGCAGGTGTTCAAACAATATTATTACTTGTTAATTATGTCAAACACAAACGTCATAGTTCCCCAAAATGTAGCCATTGTTAGAAAAATACTATTGGCAAAACATTTAAAAAAGAATTGATGAGAGAGGTAGCTAAAAAAAATGCTGTCAATGTTATGGAAACCATCTCAGAAAACAGAAAATCTTCTTGAAGCAAATGTTTGTTAAGCAGAAAGAAGTTCAGCATTTTCAACAGTGCTTGAATTAATATAGCTAACTCGACATTATTATGATTATTATTCTGTTTAAAATAAATTTTCTAGATTTCTTATGTCTGAAAATCGAGTGTAAGTCTAAGTATTGAAAACAATAGAGTAGAAAATCTGGTTAAAGTCAGTTGCTAAAGATCGTTTTGAATGTGAGTTAAGTTTTGGTGCAGCCAGGTCTACTTTGTTGTGAGGATTGAGAGGAGAGCAAATGCATGGGAGCCCATATAAACTTATATGGGAATATAAAGGAAATACATTTCCTTTTATCAAGGTACTTCCTTTTATGGTAGTACACGATAAAATAATGCAAATTTGGAAACATTTTTACATGATTAGCTGATAGCATTATGAATTAATTGTTCAGGCTTAAGGAACTGTACTAAAGAAACTAAATTACATTTAAGACTTTATGTTAATGGTAAACGCAGTTATTTTCAATTTTAAAGGTTATTTTTATCTGATTTTCAAATAGTATAGCGTCTATCTCGTTTATATAGATTTATAAAATTAATTGCAATAGCATGAATTATTTATAACGGATTTTTCTTTTGGGAAAATATTTAGAATTGTTAAATCATTTAAAAATACGTTGGTTGAAAAAAGCAACAAAATGATCAAAAATTTCTCTTTAAATGTTTGATTTACTTGCAAAAATTTTCTAGAAGAAAACTATGAGCCTTTTGTCAAGTACTCGAGACAAGATATCACTGATAAGCTGTGTTTAATTGTCATGAATAAAAGCGAGGGTATCGCTTTACTACTAATTACTGTAGTTTTTGTAATTCGTGGAACAACTTATAGAATGACGGGTTGAAGAAAAAGGACTGAATTAAAAACATTACAACAGAATTTGAACATTCATCGAAGTCAATATATTTTACGGTTTTAAAATCTACAGTACTGTGAATTTGAATTAAATTTAAGAAGAGATGACAATTAAATCTCATGGTGGCACTAGAATCCTTAATATGAACCAGGGTGCCACTTTGCAAATAAAGTTGCTGATTAATGGTTTTACAAAGACCTAAAGTACAAATTATTCCACCTTCCAAATAAACTGTTGCTAAACGGAGAATAAATATGGATAACTGACCATAGTCTTGTGCACTTACATGAGAAGGTTAATTCTACTCGAGCCAATATTTTAAATATTCAAATAAATCTAAATGAAAATATTTAAAATTGCATAAGAATTGTTTACAGGACATTTTTATTACAAAGCATTAACTACATAAAAAAATTCTACCAAAAGACTGAATGGGGACTCTATCTAGATGAGGACACTAGTGAACATATACAAGTGACTGTAAGCTAGGAGAGATTCAGAGACTTCAGTAACACTATCTATCCTATCAGCTATGAAATAAAAAAAAAATTATAAAAATATTGAAATGTTCCTGAGTGAATTTTTTCTGATACTTTTATGACACAACACAGTCCAGGGAAACTAAAATAACGCAATTAAAACCGCATGATGTTTCATGAGTAATATTGAGCTCTATTGCCCATATTGAGTAATAATAAGAATACAATAATAATTTTGATATTAATTTTGATTTTAATACTTCTACTTAGATTGATGAAATGACTTTTATTAAGAGAATAAAATGTCTAATGTACATTATGTAGTAAACACAACGTATTATCCTTGAAAATTTAATTGAAGATATTTCCAAATAAAAAATAAACCAAGATATTGTCTTTTATATTTTAATTTGAATATTGATTTAGTTGTATAGTACTGATGAGTAGCAAAGATGGTAAGCAAATTGTACGGTTACAGATATTATAGTAAAGTTGTCTATCTTCTTTGGTAGTACCATCAATAATGAGAAAATTCCAATAAATGATTTCAACACAAGTAACTTTCACAAAAAAACACCCGCTTTTTCATTTGCAGGACAAGTAACATCATTGTTACTTAGTGACGCACATGTTGGTTACATCATGTCGGCAATTAGTGTTTCATTTTAGTTTTGTCTGTGGTGTTGTTAGGGAAAAAGGATGAACATTTTTCTTCTTTTTTTTTTTACATGTTTTTCCGTTAGTTGAAGGTGACTATGTTCTCAGCTTTTGGCAATATACTTATTTTACACACCCCACTTAACACCAAATTATTTCATACATTGGTCGATACATAATGTTAGTTTTCACAAATGTTATGCTACCCCATGTGTTTCAGAGATTTCTTTAGAATTTTGTTAAATATTTTTTATTTTACCTGGTAACTGTTATTACTGTTATATTTAATATTTATCGGTCTTTTTTAAATAACCCAGTTGTTATTATTACTTCTATTTTGAAAGTAAGTCGTCATATATATGACGACGGCATTCTTTGTTATTTTTGTTACTAATTGCATTAAGAGTAACATTGTAAGGCTTTCCATTGTATCCTATCATTATCAAAACTCTGGATTTATATTGTTATTGTCCAAAAAAATCAAATAATGGGAAACGAATTTATAAAAAAAACATTTTTGAATGGTACAAAAACAATATTCAGAATTCTGAATTTATTAACTATGTTTATTTCTTTTTTTCATAAAAACTTTTCAATGACTCTAGGCCTAACCGACAATTTATTTTTTCTCTGGCTCACTGCTACAGGGTTCTCTTCTGGTCCTATGGGAATGCTAATTTTCATTTGGTTTATATTATAAAGCGATAAAGAAAAGTGCGTTTAAAGAGGATTGGGTTTGTAGGTTGATATAAACCAAACAAACTCTGCCCTGCCGGATTATTTAAAACAGACTACAAAGAATTTTTAATTACTTTTATGCCAAAAATGTCGAATGAAATATTAATTCGTAAACAATTGACATACAGTTTTAAATTAAAATAAGATTGATACGATAGGATTAAAAATTACCTTTATAAGTAAATATTGTTATACTTTACAGGCAGTGGAACCTGCAGCTCATACCCCTAAAATAACTACACCCCTAACCAAGCGCATTTACCAATGTGAAAAACTAATTAAAAAGATGATTACTCAATTAGATGAATATCAACGAACTATCAATAAGAATATTAATTAGGTATAAAAAAATGATTTCTATATGTTCTATAATAATTCTATTAAATTTAATTCAATGTAATCATGATTCTCATTAAGATAAATTTCAATTCTCTTTCTTAAATACTTAACGTAATACATCAACTAACTAAAATTGACTGAGAAATCCCTGAACCATGAGTTCTTGAACGTACTCGCCTCTGAACTGGTAGATCCGGCGTTCGGTACCCACCTGGCCCTCGTTTTGTTTACGTGGGAGATGAATAAATCTGAGCATGTCTTCTCTCGGAGAGGACGTTAAGCCATCAGTCCCGAGCCTGTACGATGCCAGGTACTCGTTGAAGATCCTACTCTAAGTACCTTTGAGTTAGGCAAAATTTAGGACTCTCAATGTAGAATAATCAATCTTCATTGTGTGGTATGACAAAGGGCCCAATGTTCGACCTACGTGCGTTTTTTTGTAAGGGACAGCCACTGCAACCTAAGGTGTTACCAACTACTACGCTAAAATTTTGGTTCTACTATGTTGACTAATAAAAATGGTAAAATTTTCCATCTTCTGGGGTTGTACCATCAATAATGAGACTAATTAAAATAAATTATTTCAACATAAATAACTTTCACAAAAGGACAACCCACTTTTTCATTTGTAGAATGTTTAAGTAATTTTCAACCAATTGAAAATTAATCAGAAGTTTAGATAATGGACCGTTGAGACCTTCACAATAAAAGTGGTGTGTTATTGTGAAGTGTTTTTCAGGTTAGGTTGCAGTGGGAGTCCCAGAAGAGAACACACATAGGCCGAACAATGGCCCTTTGTGATATCAAACAAGGAACAGTCTATATTGGGAACAGTAAATTTTGCTTAACTGAAGTGTATTTAGAGTAGGGATCTTTCTGAAGCACCTGAAATCGTACAGGTTCGGGACAAACGGTTTAAAGTCCTCTCCGAGGGACGACGTGGTCAGAAATGTCACCTCTATGAACCAGAGTGGATATTGAACCGACTTGTTTGCCACTGGGCTATCCTGGCCCCTTATGAGACTATTCGTAGCATTGACCTTAACAGGCGTTAGCTTGTCGTCCAGTTTCTAAGCAGTAGAAACATACACCAAACGCACGCAAAGTATATATACATTAACTATAAAACTCTTTATCAAAAATTGGTAGGATCTCCAGGATGCCATCAACGTTTATTGAGAATGTAATTTACCTATTCTCTTAAAGAATGAATAGTTTTCAAATATAGCGTATTTAGCACAATAAATTGAAGTGAAATCTTTGTTCCGTAAAATAATTTAAATAAGATACTCAATAATTTAGTTCTTCATTTATAACTATCCATTAATCCAAAAAAGTTAATTGAATTATGATTTTGTTATGGGATTTAACTGATTTAGACATTTATGAGTCATTGTCAGTTCCCTTTATAAATCCCAATGATAGCATCAGTGACTGGAGCTGCAAGGTCTAGTATTTTTTTTTTGCCGGAAACACTTAGAGGGGCCTTTATTTAGTGCTAAGAACAAGGAGAGATACTTTGTTTTCGGTAGAGGACAGCTGCTCCATAGACTAGGTTATATTTACCGACCTCCTACCATTCACCCAAGCAAACAAGCATATTTATTTATAAAAGGAATAAACATTTTGCCCTTTGACACAAGCTTCTTCTTTTATAAAGGAAAGGTAAACATGTTTGACAGTTCCTACAAGGCAAGTAAAGTTACTCCAATAGCTTAACGCAACTCTCTGTTAAGGACTTTTGTTTTATGAAACAACTCCAAAGGGATATACACCTTATGCTTTTTAGATCGTCATTTAATCGTTAAAAGTATACACTTCTTTCAGAAGATAATTAACTATTTTAATTTTTTTAACATATTAAGGTCAGACATACCTGGAAAAATATAGTTAACCATTTCAAACTCAACACAGATGCAAATTTTAATTTTATACATAAATAATAATAAAGATGAAATAAATGCATGGTTTATGAAATATTCTCAGACTACTGTTAGTGGTAATAGGAGCTTATTTGTCTCCCCACCCTTGTACTACGGAAGCAAAAAATATTGATGTCAATGAATTTTTTTAAAAATTTGATAGTGATTTGGGACTGATTGTAATTCCAAACTGAATACATAGATTAACATCAAATTAAATTTAATCAAGGAAAAATGTATTTAGTTCTGATTCTGAAAACACAGCTTGTTAAGTAATAATAAACATAATAAAATACCGAATAATTAAGTTATTTCTTCAAACGAAGATGAAGTAACATGCAGGGTGGCCAGGTTAGCCAAAGCCAACATGCTTGTCTCTGGAATGGCAGATCTGAGGTTCAATACCCACTTTGACCCTCGATGTCTTCATGTGAGAAGTGAATAAATCTAAGCATGTCATCCCTCGGAGAGGACATTAAGCCGTTGGGTCCCGATCGTTTAAGATCTGTTATTCTAAATACACTTCAGTTAGGCAGAATTTAGGATTCCCAATGCAGGTAGGATTCATTGTGTGGTATCATAAAGGACCAATTTTTTGCCTATCTGTGTTTTCTTATGGGATTACTACTACAACCTAACCTAACCCAGGGGTGGGGAACCTTTCTAAAAGTTGTAGTAAAGGCCATTTTAGCACCGTTCACTTCCCCAAAAGGCCACAACTTAATGGATAAGTAAATCCTTATATAATAGTTCTATTGTAAAATACTTGAACCCATCATTATATTACTCGATCAATGCATCTAAAACTGTTTCGCATCTTTCAAAAGATTCAGCAGTGTCTTCACCGCCTTCGTTTATTACCTTTGTTAAATCAGGAAAATGATTTTCTAAAAGCTTAGAGTTTTCAAGTAACAATTGATGAATGGTCTTCTTCCTAAATGGCAGAATTTTTTGTCTTTCAGCTATAATTGTAATTCTTTATACTTTGAAAAATTGTTCCCAACAAATCGCAGGAGCCGTATTTCATGGTTCAGATGGCCACATGCGGCCTTAAGGCCGCAGGTTCCCCACATCTGATTTAACTTAAAACAAGTGCGAGAGTGAAAAATTTACTCCTATGTTCATCCATATTTATTGTAAAATTTATATTTTTTCTGCTACTTATTTTCTTGTAATGTTTTACGTATGCTCACGATGTATATTTTATTACATAATTATTTTTATAGATTATAATATCGTGAATTGCTGATTGAAGATTTGATCTAGACTTTTAACAGCTGGCTCATGGGAGAGAATACATTAATATTAGGTAAATAGCGTACCGCATGCCGTCAAGCAAACGGTATTCACCAGAAGTGAATGCTAAAATTTCCTTGTCACTATATTGTCTTCGGTTTGTTCTAAAAAAGAATACGAATATAAAAAAAACAATAATAATTAATTTTAGTGGAAGAAAAAGCAGTTGTAAACTGAAAGTATTTTTTTATTTATTATTTTTTTTTGTAAATAATTGGTGCATTATATGTGAGTAGGCCATTTGTATCTTGTGGACTCAGGATGAGGAAGCAAAGTGGAAAATGCTCGTAGGTGTGTCCATTAGAGGAGCATTAGCGGAGGGTCCGGCCCAGCATTAGCGGCCAGCCTAATAACAGGAACCCTATCTACATCTAGTAGCCCCACACTACTCTTAACTTCCCAGCCCAACAAAAAAACACTGCCATACAAAAAACTGAAAAGTGCCCTTTTGTCAGATTTACAATTTTCTGCTTCTTAAGCGGATTTCGCCAAAGCAGACAGCTGCCGCTCAAGCGGTTCTTTTAACAGGACAGCGCCACAGTCAACCTCCTCCCACAAGGAGAGGGAGACAAAACTGGTCTATGAGAAAACTTAAAGAAAAAAATCTGGAGTGGCCTATACTCAACTTTACTATAAGTAAACTTAATATCAAACTTCTTGGGTGTATAACATATAACGTCCCATTTAAGCATAATGTAAACATCTAAATGGGAGATGTTTATTAGTCTTTTTTTCCTGAGTTAGTACAGATAGTGATTGATCGACTTATCAATATATAAGCTTATTTTTGTACATCACACAGCTGACGCGAATAATCTCATTAGTATAACTACAGCAGTAATAACTATTTTGAAAAGCCAAAGTAAAAATTTCGTAATACGAAAAGTCTCCTACAGAGAACATGGCTTTTGTTCAAACAGCCAGTGGATTTCTTATATCGGTTACTTGACCTCCTTCAACATTGAATATTTAAGTCTAATTTTCAAATTAAAAACAGGAAAATACTCTTATTTTCTCTGAAAAACATCATAAACATGGATGGATTATTATCTTTAAAAAAATGTCGTTTTAAGATAATTTATAATTATGGATGTACAATAATTACATTTATTAATCTTCAAACGAAAGAGTCCAATTTTGAATTATTGTTTACATTTTTGGTCTTTATAGAATTATTATACTGGGAATTTCATGGCTTCTTAGTATAAAATAAAATAATTTTCCTTTCCCTTTGTCAAAAATCATAGATACCAATTTTTGCTGAGGGAGTGTTATCTTTTTTCTGCCTGCTGTACTGTGTTATAAGCTTGCTATGAATGTATATTGGGAAAAAAGATATTAGTAATCAGACACTTTACATACTCAACTCAAACTCAAAGCCAGATATTCAATATAATTTAAATCTTTTATAGTTGGGAGCTTCTCATTTTTGAAAATAATAAATATGAACTATCAGACTAGAATAGTAAAAAAACTGGACATTTCTCAACAAACATAAATCCATTCGTCACATTTCAATAACATGGAAAGATACTACAATTCAAAAAAATAAAGTAATTATATCTGTTATTAAGTTTTGCACAAGAGTGCAATATACAGATATATTACTGCATTTTATGAGACAAATCCATCATGCCATGGAAGACAAAGGTGATTTATTAATATTTATTTTTTAGATGTAAAAATTTATTCCTCTTATATCTCGTATAAGTAAATAAATTATTTAAAGTTTTCCTTTTATAAATATCAATTTTATCTCAGCGGATTTGCTCAAAAAATTTGTAAATCAATGTAAATATTGTAAAAAAATATCAAAAATTCCACAGTATAACTGGTGATCCCTTAGTCCGGAATAAACATACAGTTTTTATAGCTTTATATCTTTTTGCCGTGATTGAAATGTCATTTTTTATAAATTGCTAATTTTTTCATCAATTTTTGGTCAAATTTTCATGATTTTTAATAAGCCGTTTAGCGTCAAAAAAATTTTCTGAAAACAGAAATCGTACTGTAACGCCCCTTTGAAGAATGTAATTTTAAAAAAAATTAGTTCATCTCATTTTACACATACTTTTTTACACATACACATACTATCTTTAGGTATGGTTTCGTTTTGATCTGTCAAACGGTATGGCTTGTATGGCTCTCACAAGCTTTGAGATTGAATTATAATTCAAAATTTTTACATTTTATTAAAAAAAAAAATTTTCCGTTGTTTTAAAATTCTAAATTTATTTTCCGTTTGTTGCGTTTGTAACCTCAAAGATAATGCCAAAATTTCAAAACTCTAGAGTTAGCAGTTTGTGAGAAAAAAAGTTTTCTAAAAAACGGTTTTTGGAAAAAAAAATTACTTTCCCGTCATGCATAATTCTTTCCAAACAATAGGGATCTTCTACGCTATGGGGCCCATTTTTTTTGTAAAATATCAACTTGATCCATCAAAGATTCTGGACCGTAGCGTGGTAACAAGCAATGCTAACACAATCACCCACCCACCCATACATCATCGAAAAAACTTCATAAAACGACTTTTGGGGCCTCAAAACATGTAATTCCGTCAAAATCTCGAGATCGAATTTTTTCACGATCACTATACTTTACTTATAGTAAAGTAATATACAACCTTCATGTTTTTTACGTCAATAATATGTAATTTTTTATTTTACTATAAGTAAAGTATGTGATCGTGAAAAAATTCGATCTCGAGATTTTGACGGAATTATATGTTTTGAGGTCCCAGAAGTCGTTTTATGATGTTTTCTCGATGATGTCTGTGTGTGTGAGGGTGAGTGTGTTAGCATTGCTTGTTACCACACTGCGGTCCAGAATCTTTGATGGATCAAGTTGATATTTTACATAAAAATGAGCCCCATAGTTTAGATGATCTTTATTGTTTGGGAAGATTATGCATGATGGGAAAGTCATTTTTTTTTGCCAAAAACCGTTTTTTAGAATTTTTTGTTTTCTTCTAAGCTGCTTTCTCTAGAGTTTTCAAATTTTGGCATGATCTTTGGGGTTACAAATGGAAGAAACGAAAAATATATTAAGAATTTTAAAACAATGGGGAATATTTTTTTTAAACTACCAACTACTCGAAAGATAAACTACTGAGTTCATTTCAATTATTGTTTTTATGTTGGTGGGATGTTGGTTTTGTTCCATTGCAGACTGCAGATGTTAATTATTTTTAGATGATTGCACCTTCTCAGTGGCCGAAGGCGAAAAGCATTGACCTCCCATAAATTTAACTACTTCAGATACTATATTCTTTTCATTCCATCCTCTGGAGATTAAAAAACTCTTTGTAGTATGTATTCTCCAAGACATTCTGAAGGTAACATTCTTACTATTGCAACAGTTTCAATAAAAATCGTGCTCTAGCGTTAACCAATATATGGTTCTATATTTTTACCACCCAATTAAAATGAAACTTTATTATAGATTGCCTTGCTGTAAAAGGATCTTATAGTAAAAGAGCAAAAATTGGGAGTTCTAGGACGGTTATATCTGCTTGATTTTGCATCTTGACTTTCAATAGTTTTGTACAGAGTGGACCCTGTACTACATTTTTCGTGCATCTAGGATGTATGCAAGGAAAAAGTCTTAGAACTGATAAAATTAATATCAAGAATCATTGTAATGCAAAAATAAAAATATCACAAACTTTTTTAGTAAAACATTAAAATTCTTTTTCAAAAATCCACATAAACATATTTATGCAGTAAAAAAGTGAAATACTTGTAATTTTATATAACAAATGTTTGCATAAAAAAAATTTTAAGAATTAGTAGTAAATTAATTTGTAACTGCTATTTAGTATAGTTCTTTCTATAGGTAGTAGAGTTTATTATTTACATTTCTTCAACATAAGTTAATAATTTAAACAATATATGATATTAGTTAGTATGAAAACCATTAGATATACTTAGAGTTTATACCAGTGAGAACCCACTTTATATATTCAATATTACTTTATACAAGGCATTTCAGCTTATTCAAGCCATGAATTAATCAAAACGACATCAAGGCAAAGGCCTTTCATAAAAAAGCTGTTTTTCTGTACACGTGCGAGTTGTGGAGTACATAGCACCGTTGCACTGCGTCAGGTTTGTCTACTCACTGTTCCGGTAACAGACAGTGACGCTACCTTGTTAACTTGCATGAAATACAACATAAAGTGTTGGTAAAAGTGTATTGTTTTGAGGGGCAGTAGAAAATGCGCAAGGTGGATGTTTGGGCTGAGGCACGTGGAGGAGGGTAAGTTACCTCGGGGTTTCTCCATTATTGTAGCCGCGTGTCTGCCAGCCGACCATTGTGGCCCGTCGTCCCAGGCTCCCCTTTCTTTCTAATTGCTTAATTGACTCTGACTCACTGTATTCTTACTTGAGATACCTTGTCTCATGTGAGAAACTGCCCTTCAACCTTTCTCACACTCCTGTCTTTATTGTACTTCTACCTTGTTCATCAATTTTGAATATTTTTTTTAACAATTTGATTATCAAACTGTGATACGGATGTGATCCTGTTACAGTGTTTATGAAAATATATGCATTACATTACCATTATACACATTTTTCTAAATCATGATTGAAACCTGGATATTTATGGTTATCTCTTATCTTCATCAGTTATAAAACCCATAAATGTTTCCCACTAAAGAAACTTCTATTTTATTACAAGTATAAAACATAAGACTAATTTGTTTTTTTACCCCTTAAATTCAAATTGTCAAATTTTTATGAACAAGGCTAGTCGATAAGTCGATTCTTAACTCCTGAAAGATTGGCTAAATGGAATTAGCTAATTGATATAATCAATATCAATGGTAATAAAATTTATATCAATCACGCAATCAATTTGATATTGATAACATTGTTAATTAATAAATAAATAAATATTAAATATTCTATCGAAAACCGTTAATAAAAAGTTAAGTAATTACTTGATAATTACACTGTAAATTTTTAGATGTTTCTGGCTCTCCATCTAAAAATTTGGTTTGTTTCCCTAGTATATAATCTATGCTAAAGATGATTTAAATGACAACTAAGTCGCATTAAAAATACTTCGAATAGTTTGAAATATTTTCCTTTTGGATATATATTAGTTTATCGCGTACAAAAAGAACTCTGTCCCACAAAGGGGTGGCCCAGTTGCTTTTTTTGCTGAGATCACCTCTGACTTCTTTTAAACAATTCCTATATGACCTCATAATAATCAACTTTTCATCATTGATAGTTCTATAATAGAAATATAACATTTTCATAATACGTTTGCATTAAAAAATTGTCGATTCTAACGATTTTAGTGTAGACTGTCAAGATTCCTTTGAAAGAATGTGTCCAAAAATAGGTTTTGTTACTAGCATTTTTAGGTCCAGGACCTTTAATATTTAAATTTTTTTTAATGAATTTTACATTTATCAACGCACTAAAAAAGAATTTCCTTCTCCAACTCCGGAAGTTAGTATTCTGTGCGGTCATTGATGACTCTGGAATTCCACTTCTAGTTTGTTTTAGGGGTATCGTACCCGACGTTTAAACTTTGATATGAAAACCTGATTCCAGTAGAGCATTGCTATCCTTTTACTTATTGGCACTCCGTAATTTCTTATTGACCCTAACAAACAGTCAACAGTTTCTATCTTAATAAAATTGTCTAAAAGAGATATACCAAAAATGTTTTAGTAATGTTGAAAATTACACTTTAAACTCATTTGATACTATAATTTTCACGAGTGCCGTATATTAAAAGCGACATTTTATACTTTGGACCTCAAGTCTTACCATAAAGCTTTCTACAGCTCTACATTTTCGAGACTTTATTCAATGCATTCATAACTTGACTTTCTGTCTTTCATTCTGAAACTACAGAATTTTTCCTCATTGTTGAAGTTACAAGGGTTGTTTTTTATTGATTTACAAAATAAACATCCTGTCCTATTTCTTTAACCCATCTTTAAACGAGTTATAATCTATGCTACCCAAGTGTGACCAGAGTTCAGTCAAGTTTTGCATTTAGTTAAAGCAACTGAGTCATCAGCATACCCCTGTGCACCATATCCATTATTACTTAGGCAGTAGCCAAGACGATCCAGTGGCGCCATCGACCACAGTAGACCAGAGAGAAACCCCCTCTTGAGAGCAAGCACCCTTTGGAGGTTAATACTTCAGTTGTGGTCGTTTCTTCACTTCATGAACTTAATAATCTATTTATGCTGTTTCAGAAACAAGGGGTTTTGCAGGTTCTTTAATGAAAGTGAATACCTATAAATATTTTAGCTATTTATAGGTATTTAAATGGCCTCTATATAAGAAAGCCATAACATTTTTTAAGGAATAACATATAATAATACTACAATATAGTGTTAATGTGATATATTTGCATGACAGAAACTTACTCCTGTTTTAAACATTCTTCTAAGTCAAGTAGAACATACAAGTGAGCTATTTTCATACAAGTAAAAATTCGTATTAACAATTTTGAGATTATCTCTTCTACTTGCTAAATACTTAGAAATCAGTATTTGAACGGATATGATAACAGTTATTTACAATGTTAAATTATTTTTAGAATTTGTTGATTTCACTAAAGCCCTTATACGTCTGAGATGGATCCAGCTAATTTTATTTATTTGAAATTCATACCCTGGTTACTACTGTTTATTTACTGAACAGTAGTCATAATAATCCCTCTGGTAAAATATATTATGAGATAATTGTTTACTTATGAATTTTACTCATTTGGTAGAAGTTTAAATAATACTAGCATAGTACAGGTTGTTTAGGTTTTGCTAGTAAAATTTAATCTTTTTATGATCAACCACACAAATCATTTGCAAATCAAAATTCACACTTGAAAAGTCAAAAAGACCTTTTAGCATATTAGATTCACGCTTTTAGAAGCTTTTGGAAATCAGAAATATGTTGTGTATCTAATATATATATATATATATATATATATATATATATAAATCTACAAAATTAAAGTTTATCATGACTTGGTCAGTTCTTCAGATTCAAATTAAACTCTCGTTGGCACGTTTCTGTTTTTATTTAAAACCTTTTTCATAGGCCTAAAAACCAGATTAAATATAAGAAATAATATCTTATAGTTCCTCTGTTTTGTGGTCATATGAAAAAGAAATGTTGGAAGTGAGAGTTTAATTTGAATCTGAAGAACTGACCTAGTCCCAATAAACTTTAGTTTTGTACATATATACATATATATATATATATATATATATATAAAACTTGAAACGGTCCAACAGGACTACTAGTTCCCATAAGAAAGAGAAAAACAGATAAAAACACACAAAAAAGACTCACAACGATATTTCGACATCTGTTTTCCTCTTTCCTGTGTGAATGTATATATATACAACAAACGAAAGGAATATATATATATATATATATATATATATATTCCTTTCAATTAAGGAAACGAAATAATTAAATAAATGAAAAGTATATCTGGAGATCAATCAATCCTTGAATGGGATCTGTTCAATACGCATCTGTTCAATTCTGTTATACTTTTGAGCCAACATAAAACTCTTGATCTATTGGACTTAACACGCTATTTTGGCATGATGTTTTTAATTTTGAAGGATTTGAATCAATTATGAGCATATAAAGATTGATGCGGGCGGGAGATTTGTGATTGGGGCTTCTATGTTTAGCATTAACAAATATTTGTTATTGGAAGGGGAATACCAATGACGACGAGGCTGCGGTGGTGCACGCCATAGAGTCCACCTTGTCGACCGTGAAATTGGTCCCAATCCCCACCAAAATACTCATGCCATTTACATGTACCAGCTTCCATGGGCCATTTGATGACTCTGACTCGGCACTGTCAAGACCCTCCTTGCCATATTAAATCCACCCCATTTTTAGCCCAGCCTAAAATACGGAATCTACCGTCCAGTCATCAGCAAACATCAATATTGACTCAAGACCGGCTCAGCATTTAGATTGCAGATTAATTACTCCGTTGAATTGACTGTTTGCAGTAGTCACATATATGTTTTCTTTCTGAATTCCCATACGAGATTATGTTTTCTTTTTCATCAGCAAAAGAACAAACACATATATTTGTGAAATAAGTTACTTGATTTAAATACAAAAACCTTCCATTTTAACTTTTATTTAGTGAAATAAAAGTAATCCAGTGGTTTTGAGCCCTAAATCAGTTCGGAGATAAAATTATGATTTTATTGTTCATTTATTTTTAATTTACTAATTCAATATTCTTATTATACCATAAAAATATCATTAACAAATTAAGAAATTGTTTATATATTATCTTTATATAAACGATTTATATATATTTATATACTTACTAGCAAACCTACCCGTCTTTGACGGATTAAGTTCTATTGTTGGCTTAATATAGCGTAAGAACTTGTTCATTGATTTTTCCTGCCAGTTCATTAGTAAGGCTTGAGAATTGCTTGTTCAAAAAGCAATTTATTCTGAATAGATATTACATCTTGAACTCTGGGAAACACCTTGTCAATAAGCTCAAATAAGCAATATATTCATGTACGCAAATGAAATTAAAATCAACTAACAATACCTAATTGCTACACCTGTATATTTCCAAAATAAACATGTCTGTGTAGTTAGCCGAACACGGCTTAAAAGTGCAAAACTTCGCTTCATCGTTGAATATATAATCTATTGAAAGCTTAGATTTTAAGTTAGACACACACAAGGCTACTGTCAAAGTTTCAGCTTCTTCTGTCTTATGGTGCGAAATATTGAATTAATAAAAAGTTTACAGTTATATATGATACATAGCAAACGTACGTAGGAATCAAAAATTCTATTATACTTGGTATTCCAAAATGCCATTAGAAATTATAGAATAGTAGAAAATTCCATTATTAGTACAGTGTTAACCAAATGCCTCTGTATACACTACATTAGCTGTCTGTCCTTCAGGTTCATGGAAGAACAAACAGTTAGAACCTCTGACTCTTGAGCAAGTAAACTATAGTTGTCCATGTGAGAAAAACTTGGTCTCGCTGACTTAAATTCCTGCGTTAGATAAAGTTTCCCCTTGCGACTTAGTTAACGTCATTGGAAAATACACTCTGACGGACTTTGCAATCGTTTCAACGGAAACAGAGAGTGGCTCGGAATCAATGGTATGCGTGGTATACACACAGACTCCTCAATACCACACTCAGTCATAATATCCGCCTCTGTAGCATATATCTATGCAGAGCATGAACTCAGAGTCGTGTCCCTTTTCACAATTCCCGAGGTACTCAAGATTCGTAACATGAAATTTGTTACTGCTACTAAATTTCAGCATGATTGGTGATCCTACCTTATATTTTTACTCAGGAGCAGGCAGTCCAGAAGAAAGAAATTCAGTTGAGTAATGAACTGCGTCCTCATCGTTAATCACTCTCTTTACTGACTTGTAAGTTCTTTCCTCGGTATGATATAGCGTAAGAATTTGTTTGTTGATTTTTCCTGCCTGTTCATATTAAGGGCTGAGAATTGCTCGTTCACAAAACTATTTATTCTTAATAGATAGTACATCCTCAACTCTGGGAAACATTTTTTCATTGATGTCAATTACGCAATATATTCATATGCTAAAATGAAATTAAAGTCAACTAACAATACTTGCTACACCTGTATATTTTCAAAACAAACTTGTCTCTGAAGCTAGCAAAATACAGCTTAAAGCCTCATAACATCTCTTCTGCACTGAATTATCAATCTATTTAGAGCCTAGATTTTAAGTTAGGCATACACAAATCCAGTGCCAAAGTTTCAACTGGCTATGTGTCATGGTGGTGGAGTTTACTTGTGACAAACGTTTCTGCTTCAAACGTCCATAATATCATTTCCACGTTGAATTTCCGATCAATTCAGAGCCTATATTTTAAGTTAGACGTACACAAATCTACTGTAAAAGTTTCAACTTGATATGTCTTATGGTTGCTGAGTTTGCTTGTGTCAAAATTTTGCGGACAAACCAACAGAAATTTTTCTAAGGGTGGATTCGGTTTCTCCAATGTATGAAACGTAAAAAAACTTTAAATGAGTCAGTTCTAAGCAATGCACAGACAAAATCATTATTTTTTTTTATTTTCTTTTTCTAATTATGAATGTAAAATTGAATTATTGGAAAAGTTTTGTTGATATTAATCTTTATATGAGATAACCAGCGTACTATGAATGAGATAGTGAAAATAAAATGGTATGGGCTGAGTTGTAAGCGAAAGAGGGGGTTGTGCAGGGGATGAAGAGTGGGGCGAGAGGGACCTGTCGCTCACGTTATCAGATGTCGACTGATCAGCACGTCACGCTGCTAAATAGTACCTCTGCCCCAACGCTTCCTTTATTATGGTTATTACAAGTGAGAGAAAGAGAGCACACCTGAGCGTCATCTCCTCCCCTTTATTAGTCCATCTTCTATTACTCAACATTTCTATTAATCTTTCCCATCTGCATAATTCAAATAGAATTCTAGTGCTAATCTATTGAAGAGGTAGAGCTAATAATGAAAACTGAAATATTTCATCAATTCATCTTTATAATTTTACCCTTTTTTAAGGATCCATTAATCAGATATGTTATGTACCACGGTGAACGGTCAACGTCCAACGAATCTCTCCTCGCACTAGCGTTTACGTTGTAATCAGCTTCTACGTCATGGACCTTCTACTAGTGGATTAACAGTTTGTTTTTAACTGTAAGGTCTGTTGTATTTGTCTGGTCAGTGAGTTTACGTTATATTCATCATTTGGTTCCAGCTACCATATTTAGCCATGAGCCATGAATGATACTTTCATTTTAGTCAATTGTCCTCTCATTAAAAAGATAAATCCCTTTTCTTCAATTACTTTAGAAGTTTTTGGTCGGAAATATGTGGGACGAGAATATTTTTCTACTGATAACAGCCCAAATAATGCAAGAGTGTTTCAATCACTATCTCGATTTGTGTCATCCTTTGATTAAAAGAGTCCTTGGACAGAATGTGGCAATTGTATGAACAAGTATTTATATAGATTTAACTTGATTTATAGTCGTCACTGCTGGAATGCTCAAAGTACCAATAAAATAATTTTGACAAAGAATTAGAGGAAGAGCCTAATTTAAAATATACGTTACAGTAAAGTAAAGTTTCTATTGGTCCCCAGCAGAAGACGTATATTGGAGATATCGAACCATCAATACCAAAACCCTTGGAACTTCGTGCAAGGAATTAAAAAGTAATTAACTATTCATAAAGCAGAAATTTCCTTGGAATGATAATTTAAAACATGATATAATACATTCTTTTTCATTTATTTAAATTAGACTCTTCTGTTTCATTTATAGTTAGACTCCAATTTAAACCACTGTAAAAAGGATATATTTTAGAAAAAAGGTCAGGTACCTTATTGTGATTTATAAGGATTATTAAACAGGACTTTAAATGTATAAGAAAACAGGATGACAACTACATAAACTTGCAAACCGCAAGACACAAATACATATAGTGAGGTTTATCTCTATATATTATTTTAAACCTTTTAGTAATAACTATCTGAAGTAAGAACATTTTTTATTTTTTTTTTGTATGACTGAATATATAAAGTTGTCAGCATATCGACTGTTTCGTCTGCAAAAAAACTGTTCGAACTGTACAATGTATGTTATTAATGTACACTGACAAATATTCTCTTATACGATTAAACAACAGTTTTTGGTTTTTCCATTTCACTTATGCAGACTATACAACAATAATAATCAGGCAGTTCTAATTAACAAAACGTTCTTTATGGCATTAAAGGTTTATATATTGTTACCAAAAAAAAACCTTTTTTTTTAATTATCGGTAAATTATTTTACTGGAAAGCTTGTACTATAAAGTTAACTTCTTGTACTATAAGGTAACCTTCCTTGTACATACCTTTTATGTTACCTTCTATTTCTTACCTTGTTTGCTCTCTGATGACATAAATTGAAAGGCCTCAGAGCATTTTTTCTGTCTGTTTTCTTTTTTTTTCCTTGTGGTTTGTTTTCATTGATTGCATCACGTGTTTATTGTGATTTATCTGCATATATATATATATAGATAGATAGATAAATTTTGGTAGCAGTCCTTCCTGTAAATACACATTGTTAAAAATATGTCATTCATACATTGGAATGACTACAACTACACTCTCTAGAAGACTGACCATGCACCTGATATCTGGAGCCCCCAAAAAACACACAGAGCAAGTCCACCATACAAAGTTAACCAGAGAAGCGCTTGTGGAAGGAACTAGAATAATAAAAAAGAACAGGACCAGCATAGACTCAAATTAACGGAAGCCATACTCATACAGAAAACGAAGCCATATATTAATATCCAGTTAGAAAATAGTGAGAAAGTGTTAAAACTATTTAGATCAACCCCAGGTCAAGTGGGACCTATCCAGGTAGAGACAACAAACTCCTAACCAGGTCACTCAACCCAAAGGATTCAGAAAAACAACTTTAATCCCCCAACCTCCTCAACACATTTCGCTTCTCTTATATAAAGGAACAATCTATTTCAAACTCAGTTATGTCTTGATAATGGCTGAGGACAGCAGAAACATGGACTCATGTAACATGTCGACTATCGGAAGCATATTATATACTGTTGATATAGTAACAAGAACTCTATTCAGAAAACTTGAGAAACTTATTAAGAAGCAAGTTTCAGCAAAATATGGTCATATTTATAACAATATATATATATATAGTTCAATGTAGAAAAAGAAACATGGGGAAATTAAAAGCACACACTTACAGTCTCTAATTTTTAGTTTGAACCGTCTTCAGGAGAGATAAAAGAGGGAAACCAAGTGCATGGTTGGAGACCAATTTTGGTTAAATTGGGACCAATCCTAGTTAAATAGTTCGGACACATGATATGTCTGCCCTAAATCTAGAATAAAAGTGTCTTTCTAACACAAAGTTATTTGTGCAAACAATACAATTTGAATTTTAGTATTTGAAAACTACTTAAATTTACGTACCATAAAATTAAAATTAAATTACAATAATGAATTAGAATATTAACTAATTTACTTACCAATTCACAGAAAATTATGGAGTTCCTATAGAGAAAAACTTATTAATATTTTGTTCAATGATTTAAAATAATTTATGTCAGTATTTATATGTTAAACATATAGCATTTTAAATCTAAATTGCATTTTAGATATGTTTCGTAAATACTTAGTGAAGGTGACAAATAAAGGTAATTATGATATTAAAAGAGGTGATTCTCTTAAATGAGCTAACTGTTTGGTTGTTTTGATGTTATTCATTCTGGTTTAAAGGTGTGGGTTGTTTCACAGCGGTAGCAGGTAAGAGGGTGCAGGTAATGAAGGTGATAGTTATTGGAAAAAAAGAAGTAGGAGGGCTGGAGCGGCGATGGTTGGGAGGGTAGCAGACGGAAGGCTGGTATTGTCACAAGTACAATGACGATTGACAATGAAGTGCCCGGGCCGCCTATCATTTTCACACGAGCCGAGGGTTATAGGCTCCTTTCTTGTCGCCGATGTCCCGGATCGATACGAATCCTCACGCGTTCCTCACCCTCTCATCTCAGGGGTTTTTACACTTAAACCAATGCTCAAGAGTGGCCTGATTTCGACGGCTTTGAGATACTCTCACTGGCAGGGCCGGTTACAGTGTTTATTTTCCGCTCTGCATGCAAGATATGTATAGAATACCTTTTCTCCAGACATGAAGTCTAAGGTTCAATACTTCTATTCATTTTGTCAATAACACTCGTCTTATCTCCTCCCTCTTCACTCTAATTTGAAATTATTGACTGTATTTTTTCTGTTGTAAACGTATGTCTCTCTTTCACTTCCTTTAGTTCATTCTTATTTCCTTTTGTCAACTAGTGAAAGAACAACAAAAATTATGTATTTATACAGTACATAATAATAAACGTAATGTTTTTCTTTATATGTATCATAGGATCTTTTCATAACATCCCACATTTTTGGTAAAGATATCTTAACAACTCTTAAAAAGTATATTTCTTTTCAGATATATATCATTATTACCATTAAGCGTTCGGAATCTACATCATATAAGATGTAGTTTCATAACATGTAGATGTAAATATTCAAAACTCATTAAAACATAGCCTAATGATTCAACATCTAAGAGATCTATCAAATGTATATTCTCTTACAATAAGTATTGGAAAAGAAATGAATAATCAATTTAATTATTTGATTTATTTAATGTGCTTACTATATTTCACCACTATTAGTCAGAATGAATGGTTTCTTTAAGCAATTTCAAAACATACAGAAGGTAAGTTATTAAATGACTGATCCATAAGTAAAAGAAGTACGAAATAAAACATAAAGAGCTCAGAAATAATACCTTTTACATTAAATTTTATTTAAAAAAACTGCCACCTAAAAAGCGAGAAAATTATTTTGGACAAATTTTACGTGTAGACGTTCACGTAATGTAATACGTAAAGCTCGTTCTACCTGGTGGGTATAATTTCTATTTTAATCATACATAACCATAACTTTTTTTTATTAAAACAAATCTATAATTAATAGTACATTAATAATTCTATAACCAACGCATATTTCATTTTTTAACAATGTGCGATAGATGTCAATTTTGCAACTAGGAGGGTAAATCAAAATCGAGCATAGCGTATTCGTTAAGCAGAAAAATACCAATATGCTATAGTTAACACTTTAAACAAATCGTAATGGGATATTCTAATATTTTGGAATTATTTTTCTGAATTCCGAAACTGGTCTTCTTGTAAATGATTATTTACTCAATACTGCTTGTTGAATAATTTATCTGGTTATTTATTATTTATTTATAAATTTATTAATTCAATTAAGTTTAACTTAAAAAAGTTAACTCTGCAATAACAAGCATTATTTCTATCTTGAGTGCTTAAAAAAAGCATTTAGTGGTATGAACCAAACTGTATTAAATAAACTCCACAGAAGAGTGTTTTTATTTATAACTAGCAAACGTACCCGTCTTTGACGGAATCAAAAATTCTATTATACTTGGTATTCCAAAATATCAATTATAATATTATACTAATACTATAATTAGAAATTATAGAATAGTAGAAAATACCATTATTAGTACAGCGTTAAACAAATACCTCTGTATACACTACATTAGCTGTCTGTCCTTCAGGTTCACGGAAGAACAAACAGTTGGAACCTCTGACTCTTGAGCAAGTAAACTATAGTTGACCATGTGAGAAAAACTTGGTCTCGCTAACTTGAATTCCTGCGTTAGATAAAGTCTCTCTTTGCGACTTAGTTAACGTCATTGCGAAATAGACTCTGACAGGACTTTGCAATCATTTCAACGGAAACAGACAGTGGCTCCGAATCAATGGTATGGGTGGTATACACACAGACTCCACATTCCACACCCAGTCATGATGGCCGCCTCTACGGCACATCTGTGCAGAGCACGAACTCAGGGTCGTGTCCCGTTGCACAGTTTTGGGGCACTCATGTTTCGTAACATGAGATTTGTTACTGCTACTAAATTGCAGCATGATTGGTGCTGCTACTTTAAGTTTTTACACATGAGCAGGCAGTCCAGGAGAAATAAATTCTGAGTCAAGATATTCAATTAGATAATGAACTGCTTTTTCATCACTAATCCAATCTCTTTACTGACTTGTAAGTTCTTTCCTGGGTATGATATAGCCTAAGAACTTGTTTGTTGACTTTTCCTGCCTGTTCATATTAAGAGTTGATAATTGCTCGTTTACAAAACTATTTATTCGTAATAGATAGTACATCCTCAACTCTGGGAAACACCTTTTCAAAGATGTCAAATACGCAATATATTCATATGCTCCAATGAAATTAAAATCAACTAACAATACCTACTTGCCACACCTGTGTATTTTCAAAACAAACTTGTCTGTGAAGTACGTAAAATACGCTCAAAGCCCTATAACTTCGTTTCTGTACTGAATTATGAATCTATTTAGAGCCCGTATTTTAAGTTAGACCTACACAAATCTACTGTAAAAGTTTCAGTTTTATATGTCTTATGGTAGCTGAGTTTACTTGTGACAAAGTTTTGCGGACAAACAGACAAACCGACAGAAATTTTTCTAAGGGTGGATTCGGTTTCTCCAATGTATGAAACGTAAAGAAAACTTGAAATGAGTCAGTTCTAAGCAACGTACAGACAAAATCATTATTTTATTTATGTAGATTAGTTCTACTAAAATGGAATAAAGAAAACCATGCTGCGTATTTGTATCCAACGTTGATTATGTTAAGGAGTTGGAAGGTGTGGTAGGAGTTTCTTCTTCATGCAGTCCTTTGTCTTGTATCCTTATAAGCCTGAGTCCTGAAAACAAGCATTCAATCCAGTTGTGTTGGATAAAGTACTGTTACGAATAGATCAATTTTTTCACTACCGCAGAGTATTATTTCATGAAAATTTAACTTTGATTACTATTTATTAAATAGTTTGTCCGATTTAATGTATCACAAAATTTAATCGTAGAACTTATTAAACCGTTAGCTACTCGTATCTCGTAAACCTTTGTATTCTCGTTCTTCACGAGTGATAAGTTCTGATGTTGAACATCTGTATATTCTGTTGGGTGTTGTAAAATGTCTTCAACCTGGTCAGAGCCATAATTTATTAACCCCATAAAATCTGCGTCAAGACCTCTCTGCCTACTCCCATTCAATAGACTTGTTCAAATGATTAAATATTTCTATTTCACTAGTTACCTGGTTAGAAAAATATCATTGAATCTGAAGACTATTCACAATATCTCTTTAAATTAGCTAGTTATTCAACCAACAAATCAAACAGTTACCTGATTGGGAAAAACAACACCATTAAACAGGTGTTGTCAGTTAGTTATCCTATTTAGATCATCGGTCCGAGGAACGTCATCGAAGCCATCCTCTTCACTTTTCATTCAACATTCCATTTGGGGTGTTTCTGGCTGTAGGAGACTAGCCTTTCTAAACGTCTAACACAGTGAACTTTTGAGTTCGGCGAGTCAAAATTTTGCAAAATCGAAACAGAATTTTCGTGGCGTTTCACACATCTCAAAAGTAAAGACTAAAAAAATAAAAATAGAAATATTTATAATAAAATACAAAAACCAATATTATGTAACAAATTATTTTTATTTAGTGACTTGTTTTGCATATTTCATTACATTCAACATAGATTATCAAATAATATATATATATATATATATATATATAAAACTATTTTGACACAAAGAACACTCAGAAATGAAACAGAAACACACTACTATATTTTGATGTCCTCGTCATCAGGAAGATAAAAACGAGTCGCTCCGCAGGCAGACAACGACTGACCAGTGGTCTTGACGGAGCACAGAACAGTGCAGCCAACTTACGGAGGGAGAGGAAGGAGGCAAGGATAGATAAAGAAATAAAAGCAAAATAAATTATAACGAATGAAAACAAAAACTATTAGCTGAGGTGAAAACACCCAAACAAAAATAAAATTTAAAAAAAAAAATCATACCAAGAGACTAAAATAAATAAAAGGAATAATCAACGATTGAGGTTAAGCCCACGAGCAGATCTACCCCCCAGAAGACTAATAAAAGCTTCTTCTGAAGCCCTCAGAGTGACTTTTGAATCGTTATCAGTTATCTGTCTCAGAACCTGTACACGGAAACAGTCATTAAAACTGAGTCAGTGAGAACTGGCGTGAGTAGCAACGGGAAGGTCACTGCGTTTACCAACGGACGACCTGTGATTATTCATAGGCAGGCTTAGCTTGGTGGAAGCCTAACCTACATAAAAAGCATCACACTGGGTGCAATCCAAACGGTAAACGCAGTTACCAGAGGTACAAGAGGTCTTGTAGGAGATAGGGTAGGTGCGTTTACTGAGGAAAGAAGTAAAGGAAGGAACGGGATTGATGATAGGACAAGTAAGACACCCACGGCGTCAGCATTGAACCATACCATCAGCAGTATTGGGAGGCTTGGGAGAAGAAATATGAGAAAAGATACATCTAAGATTAGCAAGTTTGCGGTAAGAAATAGAGAGTGCCTCTGTATAGAGGGTGATACTGTATATATATATATATATATATTCCTGATGACGAGGACATCAAAATATAGTAGTGTGTTTCTGTTTCATTTCTGAGTGTTCTTTGTGTCAATACTCAAGAATTTCTTGACTCACTGGAGTTGTCTGGATTACTCCAACATAAGCTAGAACTTTAAAAGGAAGTTCCTGTCATGCGTATGTATGAGAAACATTGATCCACCGCGCTCACGTAATGGAACAAGACTAATAGCTGAGGAGTTTTATGATTATGTCCTGGTTTGTAAAATTATCGCATCCCGGTGTCATGGGAAATTATTTTTGATTCCAAAATTGAAAACTGTTTTATTTGAAGAAGAAAACATGTATTTTTTAAGGATTCAATTTCAAATTCAGTTAGCATTTACTATCACTATTCATAAGTCTCAAGAACAGACTCTACAGGAAGTTTTACTTTATTTATGTAAAACAGCATTTCAGCATGGTCAATTGCATGTTGCTCTCAGTATGGTCAAACAGAAAGAAATAACTAAAGTTTTTTTTGAAAATTCAAATTGTATAAAAAATGTAAATAAAAAGAATTGTCTTAAAATTACGCTCATTATCCTCTTTATTAGAAATGAATTAATTTAGAGTTTATCTGCATTTACCTGATCATGATTGCATTAAAAAGAAGGTGTGTTTGTGAGGGATTAAAATGCCTAATTTGTTATTACTATGAAGCACTATTCACTGACTTGATCTATAGATAAACAAGAAAATTAACGGGAACGTTTTAATACCAATATGATACTTCTGAACCGTTTATACTTTTAGTTTTGTGCTTCATTAACCTACTCTTCCTAATCTACATCTTTCGCAGTTTGTTTGGTAGAATTAGAGCAATCCATGTGAGTAACTATAAAAATCAATAAGATACAAGTCTTATGACTCTTTTATTGTTTATTATTAATTTTTTAACTGAGGGAGGAATAATAAGATAGAGAAATGTTTAAATATTTTATAAAATTGTTTATTTTGAATCCAATCAAACATTTAATTCCAATCTTATTTTTTTTAGCACAGCTAACCAAAATATTTTTTCACTAGAATAAATTAATTATTGCAATGCAATAATTATTCAGAAAATTATTCATATTTCTGATAAAATGAATAATTATAACTGAAAGCATGATTTTCTAATGCAGCAGTGGGAAATTAACTTAACCGATAATGTTTTGGTAAGGCCGGTGATGCTTAATAGAAAAGAGGAAAATGGGTGGGAAGAGTGAGACATGTTTTATTGGAATATATTCAATTAGTGGCAGGGTTAGTCAAAGTTTGGCCCCCGTCAGGAAGGTCTAATTCAAGTAGTGGAGGGTGCCCAGTGAAGCGACCGTCCCCCTATGGCATATGGTCACCTCTCGCTCACAGCTGATTGACTACCTAACAAACCAATTGAAAATTCCCCTTCACTGGGGGTATGGTCGATAATTATCATCTGCATAATCACAAGCATTATCTTCTTTAAGCTTTTTTTGTTGTGAAAGGAATTGCATTATCCCTGAAAAGTAAACATATCTGTATAACCTACTGCCCTTGAAATGTAAAGCTTTTCATCGCACTGGAGATTATATTATTAAAATAATTATGTAAAACTACTTAGCTTTGAAAGTTTTAAACACATTTGAATGTCTTTACAATTTTGCATATCTCAATTGTTTTCAAGAAGCGCTTTCTCACAAAACTGATAAAAAATGTTCCTTATGAAAGATGCCGACAGAATAAATGACTATCAAATCTGACAATCATTTTAGGGAATAAGGAGATATTTTTGTCATCGATGGTACAGTTGCAACTCCTTTCTGACTGATTCTTTAAATTATTTCAAAGAATTTTGGGAAATCGGTCTTTAATCAGCTCATTAATTAATATTATAGAATATAGGATACAAAAATACCCTGAACTGAACACCATTACTTACTGAAATATTCATTAAAAGATAATTAAGGAGTAACAACATAATAGTACCCAGCGAAGGTAGAGATACTAAGCAGTAACTGCAATCGACAAATTATGATGAGATTTTTTCCTTGCATAACCATTACCATTGTAGTACGATTGTGCATTGTAGTGTTATAGTATAGAAAAGGATAGAACCAGATCAAGCATATAAAACTAGATGTTGAGGTTGTACGGAAGATACAAAAGTCAGTTGTCACTAGAATGTTGAATTGAGAGAGGGCACTCCAATATAACTAAAGAGAGCCTTATGTTAAAAAATATTAATTTTTAAAGTTTTCTACATCAATAAGTTGAATGATAAATATTTAGTACATACTTTTTATTTATTTTATTTTATTTAGTACAGTTGTAATACTTTTTAATCAATAAATTGGCTTGAACTAAGATTTTATATGAATAATATAATTTTATTTGGTATTAAATAAAAAGATCTAATCAACACATTATTAAAGGAAATAAATAAAAAATGTCAACATTCCATAAGAACTAGTTTCTACAAACATGTGAACTGAGGTTTTATTTAATTCATACATGAATGAAGAAAGGAAAAGAAAGTTATTAAGTGACAGGCTTGTCAGAATATATATAAATAAATCACAAGCGAGAATATAAAGAAATATACATAGTTGGTAACTTATTTCACTAAATATTTATAATTATGATCATTTATATATCAGTGTAGCATACTTATATTTATAAACATATACTCTTGGGGTCTTCTAGTAAAGAGAAGATTTTGGAGTTAGTAAACACCAACATTAAGGGGTTCACTAATAGACAGACATTGACCATAAATTATTACAGAAAATTATCATCAGGTAAACTATCACCAAGGAACAAAGCAGTTTTCTTTTCGTTTGCTATTGTAGTGATTTACTGGACAATGTGCAAAAACAAATATGATAATCATAAGATCACCTCACCCCCTCTCCCAACTTATAAAGAATACAAACATAATTAAATCTAGAAAAGCAAAAATTATAGAAAACTGACTAATTTTTTTTATTATCATAATTAATTTGCAACTACCAAATTTTAAAATTGTCAAGTTAGTCAAACTATAGAAAAGTTTAGATTCGCGATCATACAGCTGAGCAATTCACCAATACACATGGAAATTATAAAACAATGAAATTTCCATGTGTATTGGTGAATTGCTCAGCTGTATGATCGCGAATCTAAACTTTTCTATAGTTTGACTAACTTGACAATTTTAAAATTTGGTAGTTGCAAATTAATTATGATAAGTGCTTGTTTTATTATTCACACTTCAATAAGTGTATGTGCCGTTGAAAATAATCGGCTAGCGAGTTAATTAATGAGGCTTGGGATGCTTAACAGAAAATAAGGAAATTTAACTTTATTTTAATTAATATTTTAGCTTTCACCAAATACAAGCCGAGATATTTTCTATACTTAATAGCACTGGTGAAGCAAAATTGCTTGTATACCAGTATTTTACAAGTGACTCTAAAGTAACATTTACACAAAAATTTACAGCTAACAAAACCTGAGACCTTATTTAAATGCATAAAAACAGGTTAGCATAAGATGGATGGTCAACACGTTAGGAAACTTGATTACAAAATCTTTCTGAGAAATATTTTTATTAAATTAGTTGATTTATTAATGTTGATTGTACAAAGATAGGCAAAAAAGCAGCATATTTATAACCGTAACAAAGTTTATTTAGTATGTTTCATTTGTGTAATGGAGTATAGTGGTTTGCGATTTGGACTGACTAAAAAAACTTGTACGTATCCTGAATAAGAAGACGAATGGTGTATAAGCTCTTTAGTAGTCGGTTGAGATAATGTAATTCTTTCTAGTGTAAATGAGACTGGTCACGGAGAAATTGTGTACAATATGGGAAAGATGATTGCAAGTCTGAATGGGGAGGGTGGAGTAGGTGAGGAAGACACGCTACAGGGGACATTAGCGGGCCAGCGAAGCGTGCCTCTGCCAACTGCTACCCATCTGCCCCCGCCTCTTTAATCAATATTCATTGGCCCAGCTCTAAGACATTGAGATGTCCCCATCTGACAACGACCCCTTCATTAATATTTACTTTCACCTACCCTATATACAAGCCTTCATTGTGCCCCCCATTGTCCAGTCAACCAGACTCCCCATCCTTCTACATTTTTCTTATGCAACAATATGTACATGGAAATAACAGCCTAATCCAGCAATGATTGAACATCACATGTCACAACTGGCCAATTATGTATTAAGGATGTCCATGAAGTATCTTACAATTTCCAACAATTACTGTCAAAGCAACTGAAAGGACAGGTAAAAGAATTTATTTATATCTAAATTTATTTCTAATGTTGTCTCGTTTAAAAAAAATAAACAGATACGTATTTGAGCAATTGAAGATGGTACTGATTTTAATTTCCTGCTCACTGTAGCAACCGGTGGTAGTAGCATAGTGATTCTCACTTTTCAATTATCCACATGTGGGGTTTTATGTCTTCTTAGATGGCACTTATTCAACTACTATCAATACAACCCACTTGGCATGGGATAAAGAACTTCAGCCAATAACTCCACATAATAAATTTACTTTATCTCTAGACCAGAGATTCCAAAAGTGGGTTCCTTAACGGACTGTTTGGGGTTCCTCGAAAAACATTTAGAGAAAACATTTTTCTAAATTTTTTTTCTTTAGTGGGTATGGATTTATTGAACGTTTCTTGTGAATCATGAAACCGAATAATACTTATACACATAAGTAGAAGTGACCAAAATTTTATTCATATTTAGGATGGATCACTAGTCAGTTTTTGGAGCTATCTCCAAAGATTCCCGAATTTCTTTCTATTGTAAAAATAGCACTTCACACATTGCTGCCACTTCCCACTACCTAATTATCTAACACCGGTTTTTCCTTTTATACTGCCATAAAAACTAAATACCTAAGTAAACTTAATGCTCGGTCTGACTTGAGTATCAAACATTCAACTATAAAACCAGAAATGATTACAAAATAAGCTTTCTGTCAAAGTTGCTAATAATTCTTTTTCATGTGTTATGTACTTGGGGAAGATATGAACATTTAAATCTATTAGTTTTGAATTTTTCTTCCGAAAAATACGCATTGCAGTAATATTACTTTTTAATTGTTTTTAAACATACATACTGTTTATAAAAGCATAAGAAAATATTTATATTATGATTGTATAAAATCATTACAATATGGGGTTCCTGGGAAAGTTACTGAAGCGAGACGGGTTCCGCGTCGAAAAAAGTTTGAAAAACTCTGCTCTACGAGTATACTAAAGAAATAGTTATTCACCAGTCACCTTAAATATATCATACTATATTCTCATCAAAACTATATATTTTGTTCTAATTCTTACGGAAAAGTGTTATAGTTTTATGATATAACAAATAATGAAACCTTGTCTCAGTATAAACGTGAAGTGATTTCCATTTCCTGTCATAAACTAAAAGCTAGAAAAAGTTGTTGGCTTATAATTTTTGAATTATCTAATTTATCTTGAGAACAATATAATGAACTCTCTTCAAACAGGAGATAGTGTTAATATCATGATTGGTCTGACAGTCTAGTTCAATGCATTATTCAGATAATAATTTTTCAACGCAAAATAATGATACCTCTGTTTTATATCTACTTTTAATGAATTCGCAAAACAATTAATATTGATAACAAAACAATTCACTAATAAAAAAAACTTGTTCTAGCAAAATTTATTCATTAAATTTAAGTCCAATTGAAAATTGAAATGGCAATAAATAATGACTGAATAATTGAATTTCGTTGAATCAAAGTAAATAAAGAGCTAGGAATTTTCATATATATGCCAAATAAATTAATACAGTTTATATCTAAAATGAAATTAAAGATACAGGATCTGAACATCTAAAAATGTGCCTTCCAGAACAGTATATTCCTCAGAAGGTGGTTTAATGTTGGATAATTGTTAACCTTTGAATTTAACTTTTACGGTCACATGTGTCTATACATCCTTACAACATTACATAACACTTCTACATGTCCAATATGTACCACTTATATTGTTTATATTCTTTGGTAACATCTAATAACTATTCAAAAACGTCGGTGTTCTAAACTTACCAAATGCCATGCCAATTTTTATTTTCACGTCATCAATGTTGTTCAACAATGCCATCGTCAACAGTCATCATCCCATCAAGATTGTTCCTAAGTATTTTCATAGGCAGTGGAGTAACTGGAACGAAAATTGGAAATACACTGGTCAGCCAAATAAATATACCATTATTAGACACGACACTACTGAAATATGACAAAACATTAACAAGCACTCCAAGTGTTCAGTAAATTAAATATTACTAACAAAATTGAATACATACAGAAAAGAACCATAAAAGATTTTAGTATTAGGTATTAGATAAATTTGTTATTTCTAGCATGAAATATTTTGAAACACCATAGCAATATGGAAAGTTTTTGTTCTAATATATCCAAAAATAATACCTTTCCATATCAATAAGTTAGACATTAACATTATTGTGTCATTTTTTTCAAACAATTATTAGACTAATTTCATATAATAATTAAAATAATATTATATAAAGTATTAAGGAACTAATTTGGATGTTCTGAAAATGAAGTGTATATAAAGAAAAAGTTATTATAATGAGCGAGCATCATTGACATTAGAAACCTCTTGGAATTATTAAACTTGGAAAATATATAAAAATTATTTTGTTGTTGGCAAGAATGTAATTTGCTTCATTTCTTGTCAAATACTCTAGGATTTGACTTTCCAATACGAGGAAATGTGAACTCGCATTGGGAACCACAAATCCCTGCTTGCAGATATTTAGAACAATAACCATTTACATAAATCGTTATAAATAAATATATATATCTACAATATCTATTTATGTTTACAGAAATAATTTCGAAGTAACAATCTTGCTTTAATTATCATCAATCCTGATCGGTTGTTTAGTTACTTCCCTCAGCAAACCCTATGCTATTTCTCAAAACTGCTCTGGTCTTCTAGTAACCGGAGTAAAGTAAAGAGAGGAATAAAATTAAAGAGAAACAAACTTAAAAAAGCACAAAATATATGTCGTATCTAATGCTATATTGTTAGTAATTTATTGAGTAGATCGTAATTCTAAACAAATAATATTTACAAGTGGAATGTAAACGAGGTTGAACTGACATGTTTATATCTGCAAATAAAATTCAGTAATTTCAAATAATAACAGAGAAATTTTGAAAATTATATAAGTACAATTGAAAATAGTCGACCTAATACCTGTTTTGATATTGTGACTCCTATTTGGTGACACAGTGAAAGTTACCACAAAGCATGCTATTCTTACGAGAAAAGGTTTAATAAAATCTACCATTATTATATTTAATGAGAAAGCCAACTAACTAAAACTGAAGTTGACATAACAGACTTTTTTGCGAAGAATTAATTTTTTTTTGAAAAATTAAAAAATCTATTTCAAATTAGGGAATTAACTTTCGAAATTCTTTCGCCATATCCTAGAATATTACAAGATTCCTGGAGACTTAGCATTACCATAATAAGCCAACCTGTTGTCTTTAAGGGACGTAATTTTTTATATATTACTCTTCAGTTATAAAAAATCAAGCTAGATAATCGTAGACCGTTATGCAAAGCTCTTACATATTTAGTTCTTCGTAAGAGCTCTGAAATATGTAAAAATATCTATCTTCCCCTGGTCTTCTCCCTTCTGTATTAACCTAATAAAAACTACATATCCTATTATGACTGTTTCATCCTTAGATTTTTATTTTATTATTATACCTTTTTTTCGTAAACGACTATTGACCTCAGTGTTATTCACATATTAATGTCATTTAATTTAAATAATTATTAGATAAATTTCATGTAATAATTAAAATAAAATTATATAAAGTATTAAGGAACTAATTTGGATGTTCTGAAAATGAAGTGTATATAAAGAAAAAGTTATTATAATGAGCGTGCATCATTGACATTAGAAACCTCTTGGAATTATTAAACTTGGAAAATATATAAAAATTATTTTCTTGTTGGCAAGAATGTAATTTGCTTCATTTCTTGTCAAGTACTCTAGGATTTGACTTTCCAATACGAGGAAATGTGAACTCGCATTGGGAACCACAAATCCCTGCTAGTAGATATTTAGAACAATAAGCATTTACATAAATCGATATATATATATATATATATATATATATATATATACATATATATATATCAATGATCAAACCACAATAAGAAATGGGAAAACAAGACTAAGATCTTTCAACCGTAACAAGCGGTCTTCGTCAGAGTCAAAAACCCAACTGACTCTGTTGGGTTTTTGACTCTGACGAAGACCGCTTGTTACGGTTGAAAGATCTTAGTCTTGTTTTCCCATTTCTTATTGTGGTTTGATCATTGATTGTTATTTCACGTGTATATGTGAAAGCTTTACATATATATATATATATATATAGTATATATTTTTGTAAACAGAAATAATTTGGAAGTAACCACTTTGCTTTAATTATCATCAATCCTCATCAAAGCTTTGAAATATGTAAAGATATCTTTCTTCCCCTAGTCTTCTCCCTTCTGTATTAACCTAATAAAAACTACATATCCTATTATGCCTCTTTCATCCTTAGTTTATAGCATGGTTATATTCAAATTCTTAAACCTTTTGCCCTCACATATCAAACGTCATTCAATATTTCTTCAAACATTATATGGTAGAATAGTAAGGTTCTAATTCTAATTGAAATCTTTCATAACAATTGAAAATGGTACACACAATGATAAAATAAATCATTTTTTCTTACAATAAACAATAGCATTGTCATGAACATGAATTTGTTTGATGAATCATTAATATTCTGAATTATTATGTGGAACTCGGATAATTATTTTGATTCAACATAATTTTAATGTTGGATAACATTGACCTAATATAAAATATATATTATATTAGGGCTCTTTTATCCACATTGGTTTTTAGTTTTTGCCTAACTGATAATAACATTATTTCAAATTATCAAGGATATTGCCACAAGAAAATCCTATTTAAATCTGAATTATCTGATGTCCAACACATATCATTCTTACTATATGTTATCCCTAATTAAGCTACATTCATTGTTGAATAACTTATCGATCGACATTTGCAAATCTATGTCAAATGATAACTATAGATAACTGATTATTGGATGTAGACTAGGGTTTAGTAGTTGCTATTAATTCTTTTTAATGTCATATTATTTAAGATGATGTGGAAGTTGCTAACACTGATCTTGCGTGTTATTGGGTATTGTAGAACCAATAACTTTTCAAATTTAATAGAAGAACATAATACTTATTATGTTCTATTGCACTGATCATATTGGTAGTTTAAAGGAAAAGTGTGAAAAGGTGAAACTGAACTTTGAGAACCAGCATAAAATATTCATGAAACTACAGCCGTCCTAGATATTCAGGAAGACAATATTCACAACTACTATTTGATGAAGACTGGAAGGGCTGGGAAAATCTCATCAAATGAATCTACCTCTGGTATAATATCTGCATATATATGTTAAAATTATTGAATGACCAGGAAGTCAAAGCTAAATAATCTTTGTGGGATTCCGTTAAAGTTGGCTTTGTGACTGCTAGATATATATTTATAGCCGGATCTATCAATATCGGTGAAAGACTAATAAACATCTCCCATTTATACATTTATACTATGCCTAAATGGATCGTGATATAAGCATGATATTATATTATTATTATGAATTATGAATACTTATAGTATGGTTGAGTAAATGCAATTCCAGAACTTTCTTTATAGTACATCCTGGTGTAACTTTTTGTTTGTTTTTGTTTACCAACGTCCACCCGTATAAGACATTCACATTGTAGTGTTTTTCTACGGGGCGGAAATTGTGGTTGATTTATTAATTGACAGGTATTTTAGTAATGGGCGAGTCCCACGTTCCCTTTTGATTTCTCATTGGGATTTTCTAAATGTTGGCTAACTCCAGTGTATTTAGAGTAGGGTATTGACGCGCAGCTAACACCTTACAGGCTCAGGACTGATGGTTTAAGGTACTCACTTTCGAAGTGAATAAATCGAGGGCGAGGTGGGGATCGAACGCCGGACGTAGCAATTAAGAGGCGAGTAGGTTAAGCACTTAGTTAATCTAGCGCCCTAATCCCAGTGTAAGTCAAGCTGTGGCTTTAGTCAAGTGCTTAAGTCACTGTGTCAATCACGAGAATACCTTTCCCATACGTATCCCTGTTGGTTTCTATATAGTCAGTCATGATAACTGTATGTGGAAGGGTGTAATGACAGCTACCGTTATCATATCTCCTCAGAAATCCAAATAACTTAAACAAATGTGCCACATGAGATTTTCATGCTCCATTCTTAATTCGGTTTCAGCTGTTTTTTATTTTATTATTATACCTTTTTTTCGTAAACGACTATTGACCTCAGTGTTATTCACATATTAATGTCATTTAATTTAAATAATTATTAGATAAATTTCATGTAATAATTAAAATAAAATTATATAAAGTATTAAGGAACTAATTTGGATGTTCTGAAAATGAAGTGTATATAAAGAAAAAGTTATTATAATGAGCGTGCATCATTGACATTAGAAACCTCTTGGAATTATTAAACTTGGAAAATATATAAAAATTATTTTGTTGTTGGCAAGAATGTAATTTGCTTCATTTCTTGTCAAGTACTCTAGGATTTGACTTTCCAATACGAGGAAATGTGAACTCGCATTGGGAACCACAAATCCCTGCTAGTAGATATTTAGAACAATAAGCATTTACATAAATCGATATATATATATATATATTCAGGTAACTCACCACAAATTAGAGAAGATAGTCGCTCTAAGGCCTTTCGTTTTCACGTCGTCAGAGAGCAAGTGAATACAAGTTGTAAGCAGGTTATGAATTTTGATTTAAAGAAGGAGTAAGATTGGCATCATTGACAGTATTTTTCCCTATAACTGTTGAAATAGTCTTGATTTGTTTGATAATTCCTTCAATTAGAAATTCATCTAATTTAAAAAGGCCTGGACTAGTGTTGACCTAGTTCTTAGAAAAGTCTTTTATGAGGGCGCATTCAACAATGTTTCTTCTTCTTTCACATGACATAAAAACCAACTCCTTTGCTTCTTTCCAGTTAATTATGTGATTTTTGTCTCTAATGTGTAGAAACAAGGCACTTTTATCATCTTGTCTTCTAACTGAATACTGATGTTGCTTAATCCTTGTATCCATTCCTTTTCCCGTCTGTCCAATATAAGCCAACTCGCAATCCTTGCAAGGAATTCTGTATACACAACAGTTTTTTCGGCTTCTTTTAGAGTTATGGACAAGTCTATTTGACAAATTACCACCACTACTAAATGTAACTGAGATATCTAGCTTCTTCAACAAATATGGAATGTCTTTTAAACATGGGCTGTAGGGAACCACCAGCAAATTCCTTCTTGAGAAACGTTCCTCACTTACAGATGACATCAAAGATTGTTTGGCTTTTTTCATCACGTTATCAATTAATTTTTTTGGATACATTAGAGAGGTTGAAACTTTGTAAATATATTTAATTTCTTCTTCTAAAAATGGTTCACTGCAAATTTTGAAAGCTCTCAAAAACATGCTATTAAAAACGGATTTTTTGACACTGAGGGGGTGTGCCGAGAAGAAATGAACATAAGAGGAAACATTTGTAGATTTTCTGTAAATACTATAATTCAATTTATTATCACTTCGGTGCAAAAGCACATCCAGGAAAGGGAGTTTATTATTATTTTCTAATTCTATTGTAAATTGAATAGACGGAACAAACATATTGAGGGTATCCAAAAAAGTGCTAACATTTTTATCATCTGGCCAAATACATAGAACATCGTCAACATAGCGAAGCCATTTAGCATTGCCAGGTAAAATTTTAGGTAGGTATGTAATCTCAAAATATTCCATATAAATGTTGCTTAAAACAGGAGAGAGACAATTTCCCATCGCCAAACCAAACTTTTGCTTGTAAAATTTTCCTTCAAATGAAAAACAACAATCTAATGTACACAAACGAATTAAGTCTATTAACACTCTTACAGAAACAGGTAATGTTTGTGTACGTTTCTTAAGTTCTGTTTCTAGAAAAACTAATAAATCTTCAACTGGCACATTTGTAAAAAGTGCTTTAACATCAAAGCTTAACAGCATACTATTCTGAAAGGAATATGAATTTAGCTTTGAAACAAGTTCAATGTTGTTCTTGATATGACTTTGGGAAATAGTACCTACCAATGGCGATAAAACATGGACCAACCATTTTGATAGCTTGTAGCCTACTGACCCAATGGAGCTAACAATCTGTCTAGCAGGATAACCATCTTTGTGTGTTTTAATCAAGCCATACATGTAAGGTAGAGAAGGAGATCTACTGACAAATTTTGTTAATAGATTCTTATTATCTTTTAAAATTAATTTCAATTTCTTATTGAAAAGACTATTGTAGTTTTCAGTTGGGTCTGAATTTAATAAATCATAGACATTAGTATCAGATAATAGGGTTTCCATCTTTGTAATGTAATCTGTCTTGTTTCTTCTTACTGAACAAGACAGATTACATTACAAAGATGGAAACCCTATTATCTGATACTAATGTCTATGATTTATTAAATTCAGACCCAACTGAAAACTACAATAGTCTTTTCAATAAGAAATTGAAATTAATTTTAAAAGATAATAAGAATCTATTAACAAAATTTGTCAGTAGATCTCCTTCTCTACCTTACATGTATGGCTTGATTAAAACACACAAAGATGGTTATCCTGCTAGACAGATTGTTAGCTCCATTGGGTCAGTAGGCTACAAGCTATCAAAATGGTTGGTCCATGTTTTATCGCCATTGGTAGGTACTATTTCCCAAAGTCATATCAAGAACAACATTGAACTTGTTTCAAAGCTAAATTCATATTCCTTTCAGAATAGTATGCTGTTAAGCTTTGATGTTAAAGCACTTTTTACAAATGTGCCAGTTGGAGATTTATTAGTTTTTCTAGAAACAGAACTTAAGAAACGTACACAAACATTACCTGTTTCTGTAAGAGTGTTAATAGACTTAATTCGTTTGTGTACATTAGATTGTTGTTTTTCATTTGAAGGAAAATTTTACAAGCAAAAGTTTGGTTTGGCGATGGGAAATTGTCTCTCTCCTGTTTTAAGCAACATTTATATGGAATATTTTGAGATTACATACCTACCTAAAATTTTACCTGGCAATGCTAAATGGCTTCGCTATGTTGACGATGTTCTATGTATTTGGCCAGATGATAAAAATGTTAGCACTTTTTTGGATACCCTCAATATGTTTGTTCCGTCTATTCAATTTACAATAGAATTAGAAAATAATAATAAACTCCCTTTCCTGGATGTGCTTTTGCACCGAAGTGATAATAAATTGAATTATAGTATTTACAGAAAATCTACAAATGTTTCCTCTTATGTTCATTTCTTCTCGGCACACCCCCTCAGTGTCAAAAAATCCGTTTTTAATAGCATGTTTTTGAGAGCTTTCAAAATTTGCAGTGAACCATTTTTAGAAGAAGAAATTAAATATATTTACAAAGTTTCAACCTCTCTAATGTATCCAAAAAAATTAATTGATAACGTGATGAAAAAAGTCAAACAATCTTTGATGTCATCTGTAAGTGAGGAACGTTTCTCAAGAAGGAATTTGCTGGTGGTTCCCTACAGCCCATGTTTAAAAGACATTCCATATTTGTTGAAGAAGCTAGATATCTCAGTTACATTTAGTAGTGGTGGTAATTTGTCAAATAGACTTGTCCATAACTCTAAAAGAAGCCGAAAAAACTGTTGTGTATACAGAATTCCTTGCAAGGATTGCGAGTTGGCTTATATTGGACAGACGGGAAAAGGAATGGATACAAGGATTAAGCAACATCAGTATTCAGTTAGAAGACAAGATGATAAAAGTGCCTTGTTTCTACACATTAGAGACAAAAATCACATAATTAACTGGAAAGAAGCAAAGGAGTTGGTTTTTATGTCATGTGAAAGAAGAAGAAACATTGTTGAATGCGCCCTCATAAAAGACTTTTCTAAGAACTAGGTCAACACTAGTCCAGGCCTTTTTAAATTAGATGAATTTCTAATTGAAGGAATTATCAAACAAATCAAGACTATTTCAACAGTTATAGGGAAAAATACTGTCAATGATGCCAATCTTACTCCTTCTTTAAATCAAAATTCATAACCTGCTTACAACTTGTATTCACTTGCTCTCTGACGACGTGAAAACGAAAGGCCTTAGAGCGACTATCTTCTCTAATTTGTGGTGAGTTACCTGAATATTTATATCACGTGTTATTGTGACAATTTTATATATATATATATATATATATATATATATATACATATATATATAGTATATATTTCTGTTAACAGAAATAATTTGGAAGTAACCACTTTGCTTTAATTATCATCAATCCTCATCAAAGGTTTGAAATATGTAAAGATATCTTTCTTCCCCTAGTCTTCTCCCTTCTGTATTAACCTAATAAAAACTACATATCCTATTATGACTCTTTCATCCTTAGTTTATAGCATGGTTATATTCAAATTCTTAAACCTTTTGCCCTCACATCTCAAACGTCATTCAATATTTCTTCAAACATTATATGGTAGAATAGTAAGGTTCTAATTCTAATTGAAATCTTTCATAACAATTGAAAATGGTACACACAATGATAAAATAAATCATTTTTTATGATTTAAATCAATAGCATTGTCATGAACATGAATTTGTTTGATGAATCATTAATATTCTGAATTATTATGTGGAACTCGGATAATTATTTTGATTCAACATAATTTTAATGTTGGATAACATTGACCTAATATAAAATATATATTATATTAGGGCTCTTTTATCCACATTGGTTTTTAGTTTTTGCCTAACTGATAATAACATTATTTCAAATTATCAAGGAATTGCCACAAGAAAATCCTATTTAAATCTGAATTATCTGATGTCCAACACATATCATTCTTACTATATGTTATCCCTAATTAAGCTACATTCATTGTTGAATAACTTATCGATCGACATTTGCAAATCTATGTCAAATGATAACTATAGATAACTGATTATTGGATGTAGACTAGGGTTTAGTAGTTGCTATTAATTCTTTTTAATGTCATATTATTTAAGATGATTTGGAAGTTGCTAACACTGATCTTGCGTGTTATTGGGTATTGTAGAACCAATAACTTTTCAAATTTAATAGAAGAACATAATACTTATTATGTTCTATTGCACTGATCATATTGGTAGTTTAAAGGAAAAGTGTGAAAAGGTGAAACTGAACTTTGAGAACCAGCATAAAATATTCATGAAACTACAGCCGTCCTAGATATTCAGGAAGACAATATTCACAACTACTATTTGATGAAGACTGGAAGGGCTGGGAAAATCTCATCAAATGAATCTACCTCTGGTATAATATCTGCATATATATGTTAAAATTATTGAATGACCAGGAAGTCAAAGCTAAATAATCTTTGTGGGATTCCGTTAAAGTTGGCTTTGTGACTGCTAGATATATATTTATAGCCGGATCTATCAATATCGGTGAAAGACTAATTAACATCTCCCATTTATACATTTATACTATGCCTAAATGGATCGTGATATAAGCAGATATTATTTATTATGAATTATGAATACTTATAGTATGGTTGAGTAAAGGCAATTCCAGAACTTTCTTTATAGTACATCCTGGTGTAATTTTTTGTTTGTTTTTGTTTACCAACGTCCACCCGTATAAGACTTTCACATTGTAGTGTTTTTCGACGGGTCGGAAATTGTGGTTGATTTATTAATTGACAGGCATTTTAGTAATGGGCGAGTCCCACGTTCCCTTTTCATTTCTCATTGGGATTTTCTAAATGTTGGCTAACTCCAGTGTATTTAGAGTAGGGTATTGACGTGCAGCTAACACCTTACAGGCTCAGGACTGATGGTTTAAGGTACTCACTTTCGAAGTGAATAAATCGAGGGCGAGGTGGGGATCGAACGCCGGACGTAGCAATTAAGAGGCGAGTAGGTTAAGCACTTAGTTAATCTAGCGCCCTAATCCCAGTGTAAGTCAAGCTGTGGCTTTAGTAAGTGCTTAAGTCACTGTGTCAATCACGAGAATACCTTTCCCATACGTATCCCTGTTGGTTTCTATATAGTCAGTCATGATAACTGTATGTAAGAGTGTAATGACAGCTACCGTTATCATATCTCCTCAGAAATCCAAATAACTTAAGCAAATGTGCCACATCAGATTCTCATGCTCCATTCTTAATTCGGTTTCAGCTGTTTTTTATTTTATTATTATACCTTTTTTTCGTAAACGACTATTGACCTCAGTGTTATTCACATATTAATGTCATTTAATTTAAATAATTATTAGATAAATTTCATGTAATAATTAAAATAAAATTATATAAAGTATTAAGGAACTAATTTGGATGTTCTGAAAATGAAGTGTATACAAAGAAAAAGTTATTATAATGAGCGTGCATCATTGACATTAGAAACCTCTTGGAATTATTAAACTTGGAAAATATATAAAAATTATTTTGTTGTTGGCAAGAATGTAATTTGCTTCATTTCTTGTCAAGTACTCTAGGATTTGACTTTCCAATACGAGGAAATGTGAACTCGCATTGGGAACCACAAATCCCTGCTAGTAGATATTTAGAACAATAAGCATTTACATAAATCGATATATATATATATATATACATATATATATATCAATGATCAAACCACAATAAGAAATGGGAAAACAAGACTAAGATCTTTCAACCGTAACAAGCGGTCTTCGTCAGAGTCAAAAACCCAACTAACTCTGTTGGGTTTTTGACTCTGATGAAGACCGCTTGTTACGGTTGAAAGATCTTAGTCTTGTTTTCCCATTTCTTATTGTGGTTTGATCATTGATTGTTATTTCACGTGTATATGTGAAAGCTTTAAAATATATATATATATATATTATATTTTTGTTAACAGAAATAATTTGGAAGTAACCACTTTGCTTTAATTATCATCAATCCTCATCAAAGGTTTGAAATATGTAAAGATATCTTTCTTCCCCTAGTCTTCTCCCTTCTGTATTAACCTAATAAAAACTACATATCCTATTATGCCTCTTTCATCCTTAGTTTATAGCATGGTTATATCCAAATTCTTAAACCTTTTGCCCTCACATCTCAAACGTCATTTAATATTTCTTCAAACATTATATGGTAGAATAGTAAGGTTCTAATTCTAATTGAAATCTTTCATAACAATTGAAAATGGTACACACAATGATAAAATAAATCATTTTTTCTTACAATAAACAATAGCATTGTCATGAACATGAATTTGTTTGATGAATCATTAATATTCTGAATTATTATGTGGAACTCGGATAATTATTTTGATTCAACATAATTTTAATGTTGGATAACATTGACCTAATATAAAATATATATTATATTAGGGCTCTTTTATCCACATTGGTTTTTAGTTTTTGCCTAACTGATAATAACATTATTTCAAATTATCAAGGATATTGCCACAAGAAAATCCTATTTAAATCTGAATTATCTGATGTCCAACACATATCATTCTTACTATATGTTATCCCTAATTAAGCTACATTCATTGTTGAATAACTTATCGATCGACATTTGCAAATCTATGTCAAATGATAACTATAGATAACTGATTATTGGATGTAGACTAGGGTTTAGTAGTTGCTATTAATTCTTTTTAATGTCATATTATTTAAGATGATGTGGAAGTTGCTAACACTGATCTTGCGTGTTATTGGGTATTGTAGAACCAATAACTTTTCAAATTTAATAGAAGAACATAATACTTATTATGTTCTATTGCACTGATCATATTGGTAGTTTAAAGGAAAAGTGTGAAAAGGTGAAACTGAACTTTGAGAACCAGCATAAAATATTCATGAAACTACAGCCGTCCTAGATATTCAGGAAGACAATATTCACAACTACTATTTGATGAAGACTGGAAGGGCTGGGAAAATCTCATCAAATGAATCTACCTCTGGTATAATATCTGCATATATATGTTAAAATTATTGAATGACCAGGAAGTCAAAGCTAAATAATCTTTGTGGGATTCCGTTAAAGTTGGCTTTGTGACTGCTAGATATATATTTATAGCCGGATCTATCAATATCGGTGAAAGACTAATAAACATCTCCCATTTATACATTTATACTATGCCTAAATGGATCGTGATATAAGCATGATATTATATTATTATGAATTATGAATACTTATAGTATGGTTGAGTAAAGGCAATTCCAGAACTTTCTTTATAGTACATCCTGGTGTAATTTTTGTTTGTTTTTGTTTACCAACGTCCACCCGTATAAGACTTTCACATTGTAGTGTTTTTCGACGGGTCGGAAATTGTGGTTGATTTATTAATTGCAGGCATTTTAGTAATGGGCGAGTCCCACGTTCCCTTTTCATTTCTCATTGGGATTTTCTAAATGTTGGCTAACTCCAGTGTATTTAGAGTAGGGTATTGACGTGCAGCTAACACCTTACAGGCTCAGGACTGATGGTTTAAGGTACTCACTTTCGAAGTGAATAAATCGAGGGCGAGGTGGGGATCGAACGCCGGACGTAGCAATTAAGAGGCGAGTAGGTTAAGCACTTAGTTAATCTAGCGCCCTAATCCCAGTGTAAGTCAAGCTGTGGCTTTAGTAAAGTGCTTAAGTCACTGTGTCAATCACGAGAATACCTTTCCCATACGTATCCCTGTTGGTTTCTATATAGTCAGTCATGATAACTGTATGTGGAAGAGTGTAATGACAGCTACCGTTATCATATCTCCTCAGAAATCCAAATAACTTAAGCAAATGTGCCACATCAGATTCTCATGCTCCATTCTTAATTCGGTTTCAGCTGTTTTTTATTTTATTATTATACCTTTTTTTCGTAAACGACTATTGACCTCAGTGTTATTCACATATTAATGTCATTTAATTTAAATAATTATTAGATAAATTTCATGTAATAATTAAAATAAAATTATATAAAGTATTAAGGAACTAATTTGGATGTTCTGAAAATGAAGTGTATACAAAGAAAAAGTTATTATAATGAGCGTGCATCATTGACATTAGAAACCTCTTGGAATTATTAAACTTGGAAAATATATAAAAATTATTTTGTTGTTGGCAAGAATGTAATTTGCTTCATTTCTTGTCAAGTACTCTAGGATTTGACTTTCCAATACGAGGAAATGTGAACTCGCATTGGGAACCACAAATCCCTGCTAGTAGATATTTAGAACAATAAGCATTTACATAAATCGATATATAATATATATTATATACATATATATATATCAATGATCAAACCACAATAAGAAATGGGAAAACAAGACTAAGATCTTTCAACCGTAACAAGCGGTCTTCGTCAGAGTCAAAAACCCAACTAACTCTGTTGGGTTTTTGACTCTGATGAAGACCGCTTGTTACGGTTGAAAGATCTTAGTCTTGTTTTCCCATTTCTTATTGTGGTTTGATCATTGATTGTTATTTCACGTGTATATGTGAAAGCTTTAAATATATATATATATAGTATATATTTTTGTTAACAGAAATAATTTGGAAGTAACCACTTTGCTTTAATTATCATCAATCCTCATCAAAGGTTTGAAATATGTAAAGATATCTTTCTTCCCCTAGTCTTTCCCTTCTGTATTAACCTAATAAAAACTACATATCCTATTATGCCTCTTTCATCCTTAGTTTATAGCATGGTTATATCCAAATTCTTAAACCTTTTGCCCTCACATCTCAAACGTCATTTAATATTTCTTCAAACATTATATGGTAGAATAGTAAGGTTCTAATTCTAATTGAAATCTTTCATAACAATTGAAAATGGTACACACAATGATAAAATAAATCATTTTTTCTTACAATAAACAATAGCATTGTCATGAACATGAATTTGTTTGATGAATCATTAATATTCTGAATTATTATGTGGAACTCGGATAATTATTTTGATTCAACATAATTTTAATGTTGGATAACATTGACCTAATATAAAATATATATTATATTAGGGCTCTTTTATCCACATTGGTTTTTAGTTTTTGCCTAACTGATAATAACATTATTTCAAATTATCAAGGATATTGCCACAAGAAAATCCTATTTAAATCTGAATTATCTGATGTCCAACACATATCATTCTTACTATATGTTATCCCTAATTAAGCTACATTCATTGTTGAATAACTTATCGATCGACATTTGCAAATCTATGTCAAATGATAACTATAGATAACTGATTATTGGATGTAGACTAGGGTTTAGTAGTTGCTATTAATTCTTTTTAATGTCATATTATTTAAGATGATGTGGAAGTTGCTAACACTGATCTTGCGTGTTATTGGGTATTGTAGAACCAATAACTTTTCAAATTTAATAGAAGAACATAATACTTATTATGTTCTATTGCACTGATCATATTGGTAGTTTAAAGGAAAAGTGTGAAAAGGTGAAACTGAACTTTGAGAACCAGCATAAAATATTCATGAAACTACAGCCGTCCTAGATATTCAGGAAGACAATATTCACAACTACTATTTGATGAAGACTGGAAGGGCTGGGAAAATCTCATCAAATGAATCTACCTCTGGTATAATATCTGCATATATATGTTAAAATTATTGAATGACCAGGAAGTCAAAGCTAAATAATCTTTGTGGGATTCCGTTAAAGTTGGCTTTGTGACTGCTAGATATATATTTATAGCCGGATCTATCAATATCGGTGAAAGACTAATAAACATCTCCCATTTATACATTTATACTATGCCTAAATGGATCGTGATATAAGCATGATATTATATTATTATGAATTATGAATACTTATAGTATGGTTGAGTAAAGGCAATTCCAGAACTTTCTTTATAGTACATCCTGGTGTAATTTTTTGTTTGTTTTTGTTTACCAACGTCCACCCGTATAAGACTTTCACATTGTAGTGTTTTTCGACGGGTCGGAAATTGTGGTTGATTTATTAATTGACAGGCATTTTAGTAATGGGCGAGTCCCACGTTCCCTTTTCATTTCTCATTGGGATTTTCTAAATGTTGGCTAACTCCAGTGTATTTAGAGTAGGGTATTGACGTGCAGCTAACACCTTACAGGCTCAGGACTGATGGTTTAAGGTACTCACTTTCGAAGTGAATAAATCGAGGGCGAGGTGGGGATCGAACGCCGGACGTAGCAATTAAGAGGCGAGTAGGTTAAGCACTTAGTTAATCTAGCGCCCTAATCCCAGTGTAAGTCAAGCTGTGGCTTTAGTAAAGTGCTTAAGTCACTGTGTCAATCACGAGAATACCTTTCCCATACGTATCCCTGTTGGTTTCTATATAGTCAGTCATGATAACTGTATGTGGAAGAGTGTAATGACAGCTACCGTTATCATATCTCCTCAGAAATCCAAATAACTTAAGCAAATGTGCCACATCAGATTCTCATGCTCCATTCTTAATTCGGTTTCAGCTGTTTTTTATTTTATTATTATACCTTTTTTTCGTAAACGACTATTGACCTCAGTGTTATTCACATATTAATGTCATTTAATTTAAATAATTATTAGATAAATTTCATGTAATAATTAAAATAAAATTATATAAAGTATTAAGGAACTAATTTGGATGTTCTGAAAATGAAGTGTATACAAAGAAAAAGTTATTATAATGAGCGTGCATCATTGACATTAGAAACCTCTTGGAATTATTAAACTTGGAAAATATATAAAAATTATTTTGTTGTTGGCAAGAATGTAATTTGCTTCATTTCTTGTCAAGTACTCTAGGATTTGACTTTCCAATACGAGGAAATGTGAACTCGCATTGGGAACCACAAATCCCTGCTAGTAGATATTTAGAACAATAAGCATTTACATAAATCGATATATATATATATATATATATACATATATATATATCAATGATCAAACCACAATAAGAAATGGGAAAACAAGACTAAGATCTTTCAACCGTAACAAGCGGTCTTCGTCAGAGTCAAAAACCCAACTAACTCTGTTGGGTTTTTGACTCTGATGAAGACCGCTTGTTACGGTTGAAAGATCTTAGTCTTGTTTTCCCATTTCTTATTGTGGTTTGATCATTGATTGTTATTTCACGTGTATATGTGAAAGCTTTAAATATATATATATATATAGTATATATTTTTGTTAACAGAAATAATTTGGAAGTAACCACTTTGCTTTAATTATCATCAATCCTCATCAAAGGTTTGAAATATGTAAAGATATCTTTCTTCCCCTAGTCTTCTCCCTTCTGTATTAACCTAATAAAAACTACATATCCTATTATGCCTCTTTCATCCTTAGTTTATAGCATGGTTATATCCAAATTCTTAAACCTTTTGCCCTCACATCTCAAACGTCATTTAATATTTCTTCAAACATTATATGGTAGAATAGTAAGGTTCTAATTCTAATTGAAATCTTTCATAACAATTGAAAATGGTACACACAATGATAAAATAAATCATTTTTTCTTACAATAAACAATAGCATTGTCATGAACATGAATTTGTTTGATGAATCATTAATATTCTGAATTATTATGTGGAACTCGGATAATTATTTTGATTCAACATAATTTTAATGTTGGATAACATTGACCTAATATAAAATATATATTATATTAGGGCTCTTTTATCCACATTGGTTTTTAGTTTTTGCCTAACTGATAATAACATTATTTCAAATTATCAAGGATATTGCCACAAGAAAATCCTATTTAAATCTGAATTATCTGATGTCCAACACATATCATTCTTACTATATGTTATCCCTAATTAAGCTACATTCATTGTTGAATAACTTATCGATCGACATTTGCAAATCTATGTCAAATGATAACTATAGATAACTGATTATTGGATGTAGACTAGGGTTTAGTAGTTGCTATTAATTCTTTTTAATGTCATATTATTTAAGATGATGTGGAAGTTGCTAACACTGATCTTGCGTGTTATTGGGTATTGTAGAACCAATAACTTTTCAAATTTAATAGAAGAACATAATACTTATTATGTTCTATTGCACTGATCATATTGGTAGTTTAAAGGAAAAGTGTGAAAAGGTGAAACTGAACTTTGAGAACCAGCATAAAATATTCATGAAACTACAGCCGTCCTAGATATTCAGGAAGACAATATTCACAACTACTATTTGATGAAGACTGGAAGGGCTGGGAAAATCTCATCAAATGAATCTACCTCTGGTATAATATCTGCATATATATGTTAAAATTATTGAATGACCAGGAAGTCAAAGCTAAATAATCTTTGTGGGATTCCGTTAAAGTTGGCTTTGTGACTGCTAGATATATATTTATAGCCGGATCTATCAATATCGGTGAAAGACTAATAAACATCTCCCATTTATACATTTATACTATGCCTAAATGGATCGTGATATAAGCATGATATTATATTATTATGAATTATGAATACTTATAGTATGGTTGAGTAAAGGCAATTCCAGAACTTTCTTTATAGTACATCCTGGTGTAATTTTTTGTTTGTTTTTGTTTACCAACGTCCACCCGTATAAGACTTTCACATTGTAGTGTTTTTCGACGGGTCGGAAATTGTGGTTGATTTATTAATTGCAGGCATTTTAGTAATGGGCGAGTCCCACGTTCCCTTTTCATTTCTCATTGGGATTTTCTAAATGTTGGCTAACTCCAGTGTATTTAGAGTAGGGTATTGACGTGCAGCTAACACCTTACAGGCTCAGGACTGATGGTTTAAGGTACTCACTTTCGAAGTGAATAAATCGAGGGCGAGGTGGGGATCGAACGCCGGACGTAGCAATTAAGAGGCGAGTAGGTTAAGCACTTAGTTAATCTAGCGCCCTAATCCCAGTGTAAGTCAAGCTGTGGCTTTAGTAAAGTGCTTAAGTCACTGTGTCAATCACGAGAATACCTTTCCCATACGTATCCCTGTTGGTTTCTATATAGTCAGTCATGATAACTGTATGTGGAAGAGTGTAATGACAGCTACCGTTATCATATCTCCTCAGAAATCCAAATAACTTAAGCAAATGTGCCACATCAGATTCTCATGCTCCATTCTTAATTCGGTTTCAGCTGTTTTTTATTTTATTATTATACCTTTTTTTCGTAAACGACTATTGACCTCAGTGTTATTCACATATTAATGTCATTTAATTTAAATAATTATTAGATAAATTTCATGTAATAATTAAAATAAAATTATATAAAGTATTAAGGAACTAATTTGGATGTTCTGAAAATGAAGTGTATACAAAGAAAAAGTTATTATAATGAGCGTGCATCATTGACATTAGAAACCTCTTGGAATTATTAAACTTGGAAAATATATAAAAATTATTTTGTTGTTGGCAAGAATGTAATTTGCTTCATTTCTTGTCAAGTACTCTAGGATTTGACTTTCCAATACGAGGAAATGTGAACTCGCATTGGGAACCACAAATCCCTGCTAGTAGATATTTAGAACAATAAGCATTTACATAAATCGATATATATATATATATATATATATACATATATATATATCAATGATCAAACCACAATAAGAAATGGGAAAACAAGACTAAGATCTTTCAACCGTAACAAGCGGTCTTCGTCAGAGTCAAAAACCCAACTAACTCTGTTGGGTTTTTGACTCTGATGAAGACCGCTTGTTACGGTTGAAAGATCTTAGTCTTGTTTTCCCATTTCTTATTGTGGTTTGATCATTGATTGTTATTTCACGTGTATATGTGAAAGCTTTAAATATATATATATATAGTATATATTTTTGTTAACAGAAATAATTTGGAAGTAACCACTTTGCTTTAATTATCATCAATCCTCATCAAAGGTTTGAAATATGTAAAGATATCTTTCTTCCCCTAGTCTTCTCCCTTCTGTATTAACCTAATAAAAACTACATATCCTATTATGCCTCTTTCATCCTTAGTTTATAGCATGGTTATATCCAAATTCTTAAACCTTTTGCCCTCACATCTCAAACGTCATTTAATATTTCTTCAAACATTATATGGTAGAATAGTAAGGTTCTAATTCTAATTGAAATCTTTCATAACAATTGAAAATGGTACACACAATGATAAAATAAATCATTTTTTCTTACAATAAACAATAGCATTGTCATGAACATGAATTTGTTTGATGAATCATTAATATTCTGAATTATTATGTGGAACTCGGATAATTATTTTGATTCAACATAATTTTAATGTTGGATAACATTGACCTAATATAAAATATATATTATATTAGGGCTCTTTTATCCACATTGGTTTTTAGTTTTTGCCTAACTGATAATAACATTATTTCAAATTATCAAGGATATTGCCACAAGAAAATCCTATTTAAATCTGAATTATCTGATGTCCAACACATATCATTCTTACTATATGTTATCCCTAATTAAGCTACATTCATTGTTGAATAACTTATCGATCGACATTTGCAAATCTATGTCAAATGATAACTATAGATAACTGATTATTGGATGTAGACTAGGGTTTAGTAGTTGCTATTAATTCTTTTTAATGTCATATTATTTAAGATGATGTGGAAGTTGCTAACACTGATCTTGCGTGTTATTGGGTATTGTAGAACCAATAACTTTTCAAATTTAATAGAAGAACATAATACTTATTATGTTCTATTGCACTGATCATATTGGTAGTTTAAAGGAAAAGTGTGAAAAGGTGAAACTGAACTTTGAGAACCAGCATAAAATATTCATGAAACTACAGCCGTCCTAGATATTCAGGAAGACAATATTCACAACTACTATTTGATGAAGACTGGAAGGGCTGGGAAAATCTCATCAAATGAATCTACCTCTGGTATAATATCTGCATATATATGTTAAAATTATTGAATGACCAGGAAGTCAAAGCTAAATAATCTTTGTGGGATTCCGTTAAAGTTGGCTTTGTGACTGCTAGATATATATTTATAGCCGGATCTATCAATATCGGTGAAAGACTAATAAACATCTCCCATTTATACATTTATACTATGCCTAAATGGATCGTGATATAAGCATGATATTATATTATTATGAATTATGAATACTTATAGTATGGTTGAGTAAAGGCAATTCCAGAACTTTCTTTATAGTACATCCTGGTGTAATTTTTTGTTTGTTTTTGTTTACCAACGTCCACCCGTATAAGACTTTCACATTGTAGTGTTTTTCGACGGGTCGGAAATTGTGGTTGATTTATTAATTGACAGGCATTTTAGTAATGGGCGAGTCCCACGTTCCCTTTTGATTTCTCATTGGGATTTTCTAAATGTTGGCTAACTCCAGTGTATTTAGAGTAGGGTATTGACGTGCAGCTAACACCTTACAGGCTCAGGACTGATGGTTTAAGGTACTCACTTTCGAAGTGAATAAATCGAGGGCGAGGTGGGGATCGAACGCCGGACGTAGCAATTAATGTCCGGTGTAATAATTAAAATAATATTATATAAAGTATTAAGGAACTAATTTGGATGTTCTGAAAATGAAGTGTATATAAAGAAAAAGTTATTATAATGAGCGTGCATCATTGACATTAGATACCTCTTGGAATTATTAAACTTGGAAAATATATAAACATTATTTTGTTGTTGGCAAGAATGTAATTTGCTTCATTTCTTGTCAAGTACTCTAGGATTTGACTTTCCAATACGAGGAAATGTGAACTCGCATTGGGAACCACAAATCCCTGCTATGATATGTATTATATGGTAAATACATTTACCACTTTCCGCTTTTTATAATAAAAGAAGTTATAAATAGGTTATAATAATATTAGTAACAATATTATTAATTGTGAATTCTGTTATATTGTAATATTTGCTCATATTGGGGAAAGTATTAGGTCTCCACAAAAAAAAGTTCTTTATAATAAACTTGTTTTGTGGAAACCTAATATTTTCCCCAATATAACAATATATATTATCTTGTCATAAATAAGAGTATACTTTGAATGCTCATGACAATGAGTATTTATAACAGTCGCACTACTACACTGCAACTTCTGGCTCAACACTTTATTAATGGAAGCCAATGAGATCTAGAAGTCCTTATAACAAAACTCTTTAGAACCAACGTCAGTCAAAACGGTTCACCCAGGAATAACAATACAATACATCAGTGAAGAGCACTGATCAAAATAACAAAAGAATTGAGAATATGAATATACAAACACATTTTTATATACAAAAACAAATAAGATGCATATATTTCACAGTTGACAAACATTTTAATTTTCAAAGAGTGTTGGCCTTTCGGAACTTCATTGAATTCGAAAAGGTACTTTTAATGTCGGATGAGTGTATAGCATATAAAGAATTAGTCCTTATATGCTAAGCTAACATCCTTTGTCCAGATTGAGTTTACAAGAGTCAGATGTAATCTTCAATACTATGCTACATTAAGTATCTATTATATCTATTATATTGATTGATAGATTATATCTACATTATATCTATGCTACATCATAGGTAAACATCGATGTATTGTATTATAGAGCAATAGACAATGTTACAGGATTATAATGTTCTACGTTTTCCTAAGAAAAAACAAACTTTTATAATTTCTCAAAATATCCTTTACTCACAATTGTTAATCACATATATCAATATTCAAATAGTACTGAATCTCGGCTAGAATATTGGTAAGATTATTTAATTAAAATTTAATAATTCGCACTATAGTATTCTAAATAAAAAACGCTCTCATATGAGACAGTTATGATAGAACTTCTCTGACCGAGAAATTAGAGACTGTAAGTGTGTTTTGTTGGTTTGGTAATAGAAGTTGGCCTTGATTTATAGCCCTGAGGGCGTCTTAAAATTTCTAAGTGTTAAAGTATATATATATATATATATATATATTATATATATATGCAGAGGTGTTAAAATAACCTCTCATAACTCTAAAATCAAAGAAATCTCCAAAAAAAAGTAGTAAACGAAAATAAAAAAGCCCTAATTACTTTCGAGTGTTTCCAATTCTCAAAGAGTTTTGAAAACGTTCTTTTTATAACGAGGTACATGAAAGCCCTTAAATTTTTTTCTTTTGTTCCTTTTTGTGTTGATTTTCATGATATAGTTGTTATGTAATATCAAATCCGAACAACCCACTAGTTTCGATCATTAGTTCTTGGCATACTCACCTGAGGGCAGCATCACCTGGATCGCTAGTGTCGTAGTGTTATCATCCCTCACTCATTCCACGGATGATATCCTTCGCCGGTAGCCTCAAAGTTTGCTTATTATTTTCGGCATCTGACCAGTAGACATCAACACCTGGGCAATTATAATATTTATTTATGTGTCTTATTAGTTTAACATAAACAATTATTACTTTTAAAAATGTTATCAATAATCATGATAATTTTTTAATAAATTTAATGAGAGATATTTCAATGGCGTTACTTTGTCTTTCTTGATGCTTTAATAAATCTCACTGCTTACACACTGCCAACAACTGGAGGACTACCATATTATTATCAAACTAATGTTGAATTAGTTGAATATAAATAATGACCTGTGACAAATACAACACTCATACATACATACATACATACACACACACACACACACACACACACACACACACACACACACACACACACACACACACACACACACACACACACACACAGAAAGAGAGGAGGGCGGGAGAGAGGGAGGGAGGGAGGGAGAGAGAGAGAGTGAGAGAAAGAGGTATACACAAATTAGATAGTGTTCAAAATATAAATTCATAGTTAGAGTGTCTAAAATCTATATAAGGACTGATAGTCCACAATGAATTGAAGTAGTTAGTTGTATCCATATTTTTATCTTCATTTAATTTAAAATTTTTTCTTTTGTTCCTTTTTGTGTTGATTTTCATGATATAGTATACATGATATAGGAGATTTATGATATAGGAGTCATTCCCATAACTGCTGTAATCAACGTCTAAACCACAGTAGGAAATCAGAAAACTAACTAAGATGTTTCAACCGAAAGAAGTGATCTTGTTAAACAACTAATGCTCAGTATTAGTTGGACTCTGACGAAGCCAACTTGTTTTGATTGAAGGATCTTAGTCACTTTTCTGATTTCTTAACGTTGTTTAGATGTTGATTTTTATTTCACGAGTTTATTGCGAAATTGAACACAATGTGATTCCATATTAAGGTCATTTGATTTAAATATTATTAGAACAGTTTCAAGTAATAATTAAAAAAATAATATAAAGTGTTGAACTAATTTAGATGTTCTGAAAAAAAGTGTATGCATATAAAGAAAAATTTATTATAATGAGCACCATTGTCATCAGAAACCACTTGGAATTATTAAACTTGGAAAATGTATAAAAAGTATTTTGTTGTTGGCAAGAATGTAATTTGCTTCATTTCTTGTCAAATACTCTAGGATTTGACTTTCCAATACGAGGAAATGTGAACTCGCATTGGGAACCACAAATCCATCCTTACTTATAACAAATAGAATTTTGTTATTGACCACTAGGGGACAGAAAGGTTGTTTATATAACCTTATTCTTTAAAATGTATTTATTTTCAGGTAAAATTATTTTACATAAAACAAATAACTTTCAATAATATAAATTCTTTAATTTTTCCATAATAAATTTAATGTTTTAAGATTTTTGTTATTCTCAACCCAAAGGTGACAATATTTTATTTATACATAAATGATACAAGCTCTAATATCACCTTGATAGAGGTCGAAATATAGTAGTGAGTTTATGTGATCTCTTTTATGCCTGTTCTTTCAGTGTATCTAGTTTATATATACATATATACGTTATATAATAGAGGTTCAACATCGAAGAAGAGTAGCTCGTTACTTGCCGTTGAGTCTACAACGTGCTTGGTCTCCCTTTCTCTTTTTTCCTGAAGATTGATTGCCCAAAAATTTCAGTTTGTAAGTTTATTTCTATTCTCTCTGTGTTACTCTTTTCGACTTTGCAATCGTATTGTGTCCAGTTTGGATCGCCTTTCCGTTTATTAAGTGAATGTTATATAATAGATAAATACTAGGAAATATGTTATTATATACATATATATTTTAAATGAGTTATACTATAAACATATAACATAATATGTACTGTTAATATTTTACAATATATGATCAAACCACAATAAGAAATGGGAAAACAAGACTAAGATCTTTCAACCGTAACAAGCGGTCTTCGTCAGAGTCAAAAAACCCAACTAAAACACTAGATGCAGAAAACATCTGGTGATGTTTTCAGTGTTTCAGTTGGGTTTCCAAATCTGATAAAGACCGCCCGCCAAGGCTGAAAGATCCCAGTCCTGCCCTCCCACCTCACACTGTGGTTTGATCATTGATTGCTACTTCACGCGTCCATGCAAAATCCCTATATATATATATATATATATATATATATATATATATATATATATATATATATATATATATATATATATATAGGTGTGTTCTCTAATCGGGGTTCGGTTAATTTTAGATTAGAGAACACACCTATTCTATCAAACGGTCGATATATTATTGAATCTGTTATATATATATATATATATATATATATATATATAACCAATTAAAAAAGATACGACACAGATAGACACAGGAATAACTCACTTCTATATTTCGACCATCGTCGTCATCAGGAGGCGAAGAGTCCCTGACTCCATTTCGCATGGACGCGTGAAGTAGCAATCAATGATCAAACCACAGTATGAGGTGGGAGGGCAGGACTGGGATCTTTCAGCCGTGGCGGGCGGTCTTTGTCAGATTTGGAAACCCAACTGAAACACTGAAAAAATCACCAAATGTTTTCTGCATCTAGTGTTTCAGTTGGGTTTTTTGACTCTGACGAAGACCGCTTGTTACGGTTGAAAGATCTTAGTCTTGTTTTCCCATTTCTTATTGTGGTTTGATCATTGATTGTTATTTCACGTGTTTATGTGAAATCTTTTTATTTTACAATATGTTCATTCTGTATATTCCTTTAATGTATTTCTTATCACATAACATACCCTAAAGGAAAACTTTAGTTCTTTCTGCCTCCCGATCATAATAAAGTGGATATTGTGATGAAAAACATGAGGGCATATATAATGACATATTGTCATAAACTTTAACGAAACATGTTTCAATAAAGATCTACTACCTACTTATACAAAGAGTATATATATTGGATACAGGAAATCCAATAATATACCAACCGTTTGAATAGTATAGAAATATAAATAATTATATTTATTTATTCCATAGGTGTATTATGGAATCTGGATTCAGTCAATTTCCTAGGTTCAAAATCAAACTCCCAATGCCGACGTATCAGTTTTTATAGGCATTAAGTAAGATTTTTTTAATCAGAAAATGAAATTTACGTTATATAAATTTCAGTATTTAACTAAAATTCTTGACTGGTCAAAACATTGACTGGACTGTCTAATCTAGTCACCAAGATATTATAGAATATTTTCCAAAATTGAAAATAATTGATTTTATAATCGTTGTAACATAGTGTGTTGTATATGTTAAGTACTTACATTTGTTTCATTAGTTCATATCCCCATCAGGTGTTAATCCGTTACTCCTTCATATAAAGATGACATAATAATGGTACTGGAAACGTAAAAACACAAATAATATTATCTATCCTATATTCTTCATGTTGTTATATCATACATAGTAGAACTCACTTAAAATGACATAATAGTATATTTGGTGTCACAAAGAACGTGTTGCTATAACATTAATCTCCATATTATTCTAAATATGAATCATTATTTTTACTAATTTTTTAATCTGTAATGATATAGTAAAATTGTTGGAAAAGGATTCTACTATATGAAAATGCTTGCGTGTACTTCTAATTTAGATATCTTGGTGGCGAATAAAATGAACATCATTATCATAGTGATTGAAGCAGTCATTATAAGACAACTTTTTACTATTGGTTTTGAAAGAAATATTATTAACAAAATACATTTCTTTTATTAATAATTGGCAGAATTTAAAATGAGCTGTGATGATATCAACCATAGTGTGTTTTATTATCAACTGTTCAAAAAAAATTGTACTTCAATAATATGGGAACCTAATGAAAGATAAATATTAAAAGTTTTTATGATTAATTAGTAACATTGCATGAATAAAACTGTACTTTGACGATTAATATGTCATATTATCTATATAATATTTGTATTATACATCGAGAAACGGTTATGCATTTAATGAATGATTTCAATTCTGGAAGTTTGAGTAGATTCTATAGCTACTTAACAATTATAATAACATAAATACCTAGAAATAGAACTGAATGAATCAGGAATGCTGAAATGGTTTACTTTACATTGATTGCGTTAATTCCTAACAAAGAACGGTAACCACAACTATCTTCGCTTATTTGAAACTCAAGTCAAAATGGAAAACCCCAATCGACACTTTGTCAAAGTGAAACAATATGGCGTCCAAGGAAGAATTCTAATTTTTTTTTTCTTTTGAAAACAATTTTTTTTTGGAATAAATGAAAATTTATTCTTTAAATCAATAAACTGAACATTGTGTTTAATTTAAATAGAAAAAAAATTATGAGCTGGCAGTAATGTCTTTCATATAGCCTCGCAAATTTAAAAAAGCGTATTTTGCATTGGTTTTACTTCATTTAATGAATGGATGAAGAGTAATATTAATATTTTTAGAGTATAATATGCTAATAATATGTTAACAGTATGAATTAAACTTATGAAGTAACAAATATAATATTTTAATAAATTCTTTAAGATCAAAAGTTGTTCACGTTTTTCATAAAAGAATTTTTTTTCATTATTACTATACAAATAAATGTAAGTTTGAAATATTAAAGTGAAATTATATAATCTATTATACCTACTTACTCTGATAATGTGATTATTCCTGGTCCATCAAGACAGAACTACAGTTGATTTCATTTCTTTCTTGAAAATCACCTTAATTAAACAATTGCAAAATAATCTTTGGATCACTTCTATGAAAATTGTATAAACTTATGGAAAAACAAATAGCATTGGTTAACAGATCCGTGAAAGCTAGCGAACAATAAGGAATTGGTAATGGGAGATCATTGTAAAAAAATGGCTTCCAGTTTGAAGGAACGTTAGTAATATGAAACGCGAATGCTCTCAAATAGAAATATAAATGTGATTTAGAAATAAAAATAATATCCATTTTCATTTCATTTCGTAGAAATATTACCCAATAAAAGTCTTACTTTTTTTTTCTTATTATAATTACAAAAATATCATATTAAAGTTAAATTGTTTTTTATACGTAAATGATTATTTATAATGGTGAAAGTACTAAAATAAAATTGTGAAAATAAATTTACCATAAAATAACAAAATAAATGAATCGTTAATAATTAATTAACAGGCTGAATCATATTAATTTCATTTAATATTTCGCTTATGAACAGCTGATTGAAAGTATTGTAATAATGAGAAAAGAGGGGGATTGGTTTTTATTCATATAATGAAAATTACTGCTAAAAACAACAAATATACAATTTAAATCATATGAAATTAATAATATATGTGTCAAGAAACTACAAAAAAATCAGATTTGACTATTTTTTGTGTACTACGATGTCAAATCCATCACTTCGTGCAGACACAAAACATAGAAGAGTTATAAATATATCATATTTATCTTCATAAATCTATCATAATCTCTTCAAAACTGATAGAAGGCATCATATAGGTAAAAATCATATGTAATTTGCACTTCAATATTCATTTAAATATACCCATTAAGTCAAGAATGAATGACTAAAAATTTTCAAGGATACTTTTTCCACAGGATACTTTTTCATTTTATTTTTTCAATAATTTTGAGCTTGTAGATAGACAAAAACATATTAATATTTTTGATAAATATTTATTCCACCGACCGATAACTATAAGGTATTACGGATTGAGATATTAAGACCACATGGTTTATCAAAGAATCACTTTCAGTAGAACATTGCTTTCATTGCCTTACATGGATGTATACCTACATATGACTATTACTGAATTTTCCAGTTTAGTGTTTTACATAAAGAGACTTCAATAACATGTTGCTATCTCTGATAGTTTGTTAGATTCATCTTTTTAATGAATGCCCTTCTCTCTCTCACATCTACTTTATTACCCTAGTGGAAGGTATACCGGCTTTTAGGTGAATTTATTTCTTCTTTTCTTTCTGACGTAATATCCATTGTTAATATTAGTAGGGACTAATCAGGGATATCAGGAAGCGAAAGGTTTTTTATATTTTGGAGAATGTGAAATTAGTTTTTGTAGCAAGAAGACTAAAAATGTAAACAATATGCTGAAGTGTGGTAGCCATCAAGACTGCATTCTGTGATGCCAGCGCAGCTAGACAAAATTGGTCTTCCTAGGAATGTACAAAGAATTCATACCATGAGGTAAAATAAATAGAAAGCAAAAAAATCTCGAATGGCCTGCACTCAACATTACTGTAAGTCAATATAATAAAATACTTCTTAGGTATATAATATATGATGTTCTATTTAGGTATAATATAAATGTCTAAATGTTTATTAGTCTTTCATTCTTGGAGATAGTACAGATAGTGATTGATCCACTTATAATATAAATGCTTATATTTGTAATAACACACCACTATGCATATAATATCATCAGTATAACTACTGCAGTCACACCATTTTTGAATAGCAAAATGGTAGATTTCGTGTTACGAAATAATGACTTTCTGGAGAGCATGACTTTTGTTTTAATAGCCAAGGGATCTCTTACATAGTTTACCTGACCTTCTTCTATATTGATTATTTAAGATAAATTTTCCCATTTACAACTTGAATATATTCCTAATTTATCTGAAAAATATCAGAAACATGTAAGAAAAACTGTTCTTTTAAGATAATTACTAATTGATATTATAGGATAATATCATTTATTACTAGCAAACGTTCCCGTCATTGACGGAATCAAAAATTCGATGCTACATGGTATTTCAAAATATCATTAGAAATTATAGAATAGTAGAAAAATCATAATTAGTACAGTGTTAAGCAAATGCCTCTGTATACACCACATTACTTGTCTGTCCTTCAGGTTCATGGAAGAACAAAGAGTTGGAACTTCTGACTCTTGGGCAAGCAGACCACAGTTGACCATGTGAGAAAAACTTCGACTCACTCACTTCAACTCCTGCGGTAGATAGAGTTTCCCCTTGCGACTTAGTTACGGTATTAAAAACAGACGCTGACAGAACATTGTAATCGTATGAACGGAAAAGGTATGAACGGAATCAATGGTATGCGTGGTATACACGCAGATTCCCCAATACCACACGTAGTCATGATGTACGCCTCTATGACCAATCTGTACAGAGCACTAATTAAGAGTTGTGTCCCTGTGCACATTTTTGGGCACTTAAGTTTCGTAACATGTTACTGATCAGTAACAGTAACACATTTGTTACTGATCAGTAACAGTAACACATTTGTTACTGATCAGTAACAGTAACACATTTGTTACTGGTATTAAATCGCAGCATGATTGGTGCTCCTACTTGAAGTTTTTACTAATGAACAGGTAGTGCAGGAGCAGTCACGGAGTCACGAAATTCATTTGTATAATGAACTGCTTCCTCATCACTAATCACTCTCTTTAATGACTTGTAAGTTCTTTCCTCGGCTTGATATAGCATAAGAACTTGTTTGTTGATTTTTCCTGCCTGTTCATTAGTAAGGTTTGTGAATTACTCCTTGACAAAGCCATTAATTCTAAATAGATAGTACATCTTGAACTCTGGGAAATACCTTGTCAATAACCTCAAATACGCAATATATTCATATACGCAAATGATATTAAAATCAACTAACAATGCCTACTTTCTTCATCTGTATATTTTCAAAATAAACATGTCTGTGAAGTTAGCCAAAGACAGCTTAAAAGTTCGCTTTTACACTGAGTTTTCAATCCATTCAGAGCCTGTATTTTAAATTAGACATACACGAATCTTGTGTCAATGTTTCAGCTTACTACGAGGTGTGTAAATAAAGTAGTGAGACTGATTTTTTTTTAAATTTTCTATTCAAATATAATTACAATGTGATATTGTCACCTTCAAAATAGTTCCCTTCGGAAGCCACACAGCGCTGGAGACGGTCCTTCCAATCATTGTAGCATTGCTGGAACTCGGATTCTGGAATTGCCTTCAGCTGGTCGGTTACAGCAGTTTGTACGAGTATGTCTCACGGTGGCTGTGTTTACTTGCGACAAACGTTACTGCTTTAAGAGTCCATAACTGCTGTTCTACATTGATTTTTTTATCAATTCAGAGTCTATATTTTAAGTTAGACATACACAAATCTGCTGTCAAATTTTCAGCTTGATATGTTTTATAGTGACTGAGTTTACTTTTGAAAAATTTTGAGGACAACAGACAGAAATTTTTCCAAGGGTGGATTCGATTTCTCTAATGTATGAAAATGTAAAGGAAACTTGAAATGAGTCAGTTCTAAGCAATGTACAATCAAAATGTTACTATTATTTATTTAGATTTTTCAATGATTGTTTTCAATTTAAAATTAAATTTTTTGGCTCTTTATAAAATATATATACTGAGAATTTTATAGTATCCTAGTGTTTATTGGAAAATAACTTTTGTTTCCCATTGTCAAAAATTATAATAATCCAACTTCCTCTGACTGAGTGCTATCTTTTTCGTGCGTGTTGTACTCTGTTATAAAGTTGGTGTGAATATATATTGAGAAAAAATATATTAGCATTTAGCTAGTTTTACATACTCAAATCAAAGTCAAATCCGGCTACTCATTCAGGATAATTTCAAAACTTTTATGGAAGCATGAAATTTTAAACCAATTGATATGAACTATTAGACTAGTATAGTGAAAGAACTGGATATTTGTCAACAAACACAATTCCAAATTCTTGAGGAAAGAGTCCATTTCTCACTCTTCAATATTACCCAAAGATACTATGATTCACTGATACTTTACTACTTAATTTACAGTGATACTTTCTACTGATATTAAATTTTGTTCATGAGTGGAATATATTGATTGATTTAAAGTATTTTGTGAGACAAATTCATCATACCATGGAAAGGAATAGAAATTTATTTTCATTGGCAGTGATTGTTTACATGTCAAAATATTATTCCTCTTATATCTCATATGTTTCAAAATTTTTTTTTAAATTTTTTCATTATAAACATCAATTTTATTTCTCTGATTTCACTCAAAAAATGTCTGAACCAATGTAAACAACGTAATAAATATCAATAAATTCAACAAGTATACCAGGTGATCCATTAGTCTAGGATAAACAATCAGTTCTTATAACTTTATTGCTTTTTGCCATGATTTAAGTTTCTTGAATTTTTTTTTATAAATTGTTAATTTTTTGTTTCATTTTTGGGCAAAATTTTTTGGTTCTTTAATGAGCCGTTTAGCGTCAAAAAAAATTTTGAAAATTACTGTTCCGCCATTTTGGTGAATGTAATTTTGAAGAAAATTATCTCAACGCATATTCCTTAGAATGTTCTATATCTAGGTACAGTTTCACTTTGATTCGTTAAACGGTATGGCTTCTATAGCTCTCACAAGATTTCAGTTCGATTTATAAGTGAACATTTTTCAATACTAGACAAAGTCTAGTCGAAGGTTTTGTCCGGCTAACATTGTTGTTCCTTTATATATATATATATATATATATATATATATATATACCAATTAAAAAGAAGATAGCACATGGAAGGACACAGGAATAACTCACTTCTATAATTTGGACCATCGTCGTCATCAGAAGGCAAAAAGTCCAGCAGGAAGACAGAACGGTGACACACACACACACACACACACACAAATCTATATAAATAAAATAATGATATTGCCTGTACATTGCTTAGAACTGACTCATTTCAAGTTTTCTTTACGTTTCATACATTGGAGAAACCGAATCCACCCTTAAAAAAAATTCTGTCGGTTTGTCTGTTTGTCCGCAGAACTTTGTCACAAGTAAACTCAGCTACCATAAGACATAAAAGCTGAAACTTTTACAGTAGATTTGTGTAGGTCTAACTTAAAATATAGGCTCTGAATTGATTGGAAATTCAACGTAGAAGTGAAGTTATGGACGTTTAAAGCAAAAACGTTTGTCACAAGTAAACTCAGCCACCATAAGACATGGTGAGCTGAAACTTTGACACTGGATTTGTGTATGCCTAACTTAAAATATAGGCTCTAAATATATTGATAATTCAGTACAGAAGCGAAGTTATAGGGCTTTAAGCGTATTTTCCTAACTTCACAGACAAGTTTGTTTTGAAAATACACAGGTGTGGCAAGTAGGTATTGTTAGTTGATTTTAATTTCATTGTAGCATATGAATATATTGCGTATTTGACATCTTTGAAAAGGTGTTTCCCAGAGTTGAGGATGTACTATCTATTACGAATAAATAGTTTTGTAACGAGCAATTCTCAACCCTTAATATGAACAGGCAGTAAAAATCAACAAACAAGTTCTTACGCTATATCATACCGAGGAAAGAACTTACAAGTCAGTATATTGGATGAAGAAGCAGTTCATTATCTAATGTAATTTCTTGACTCTGAATTTATTTCTCCTGGACTGCCTACTCATGAGTAAAAACTTCAAGTAGGAGCATCATCATGCTGTGATTTAGTATCAGTAACAAATTTAATGTTACGCAACTTGAGTGCCCCGGGAAATGTGCAACGGGACACTACTCGGAGTTTGTGCTCGGCACAGATGTGCCGTAGAGGCGGCCATCATGACTGGGTGTGGAATGTGGAGTCTGTGTATATACCACCCATACCATTGATTCCAAGCCACTGTCTGTTTCCGTTGAAATGATTGCAAAGTCCCGTCAAAGTCTATTTCGTAATGACGTTAACTAAGTCGCAAAGGGAGACTTTATCTAACGCAGGAATTGAAGTTAGCGAGACCAAGTTTTTCTCACATGGTCAACTATAGTTTACTTGCTCAAGAGTCAGAGGTTCCAACTGTTTGGTCTTCCGTGAACCTGAAGGACAGACAGCTAATGTGGTGTATACAGAGGTATTTGTTCAAAACTGTACTAATAATGGTATTTTATACTATTCTATAATTTAGTATTAGTATAATACTATAATTAATATTTTGGAATACCAAGTATAATAGAATATTTGATTCCGTCAAAGACGGGTAAGTTTGCTAGTATATATGTAAAAAGATTTCACATAACACGTAAAACAACAATCAGTAGGGTTTTTGACTCTGACGAAGACCGCTTGTTACGGTTGAAAGATGTTAGTCTTGTTTTCCCATTTCTTATTGTAATATATATATAAAGTTTCAACCACAATAGAAATAAATGCTCTGAGGCCTTTCAATTTATGTCATCACAGAGGAAACGTATAAAGAATGAACACAACAATTCCATTGAATTTATATACATTTATATAATATTCAATATTATATACATGTATATAATATTGAATATATAATATTCAATATATATACATGTATATATATATATATTCAATGGAATTATTGTGTTCATTCTTTATAAGTTGACGTGATTTCTTTGTAAACTAATTATATGTATATAAATTAAACGTCTGCACTCTATAGACCGGACATAAATAATTTACCTTTTACCTATAGTAATATAAAATTTAATTGAACACAGGAATAAACCAACTTCAAAAATAGAATAAAGGCATTAATGAATTTTTACATGTTTAATATAAAGACAAAACTACTGATAACGATGAAATGGAATATAAACAGCCATTAGACGAAAGGGTAGTTGCTCCGTCCGGATTTGGGCTCTACAGCAAAATGACATTTAGAGTGCTAACAAAGAGTGAGTGTTTCTGAGGCTGTACGTAAGAGATTATTCTTTTACATCTCTTCATAAAGTTCCGTTATGCAAGTTTCACTCCTCTTGGTTCTATATGAACAAAACGCAAGATTCAAAATCAAAGAAATTGATTATGTTATATTAATATATTGAAATTATGTATACAAATAATGAGAGAATTTATTCATTTAATGTTAAATCACATATTTGCATGGTTGATAATATACTTACTTTAATCTACGAGTGCAATATAAAATACTTGATTAATATTTATGATATATATTATTAAACAATACATCTGGTATTATTAAATTTAATTTCTTATCATTTAAATCGTATTCCTCTGGGATATATAATTTCCGTTTCCAGGAACAGTAAATGCCATATCAAAACGAATAACAAATCAAATTCTTAATAGTTTCAGTTTTGTAAGATTACATCATATTTAAATTTACTAAAGTTATAGTAACATTCTTAATATGTATAAAGATTACATTAAAACGAAGATATTGGAATGGAGATAAAAGTCTTTCGAAGGAATTTAAAGAATAACCCTATTTAATTACTTAATATTTTAATGAGGCAAAAAATGAAAACTCAGGCATTTCACAAGATTTCTACTCAAAATCAATTTTTATTTACTATCTTACATGTGTTCAAAGTGATAACTACATGCAGGACGAGCTACATAAATACAATAAGCGGATCTCCCCCAGACGTTTGTTAATTTCAACTGAATTAATAGCTCTACTATTCGTCATTCAGTTCCTAGAATACTCATGATTAAGTGACTAATTCTTTTCAAATCACCACGTGTATAAAAATCAGTCCATTCTATTTTTACATCACTTTCTACCATGAAAGGTTTCAGATGCTTCTGGAATTATGTTGCAAGCATATTAAAAGTGACAAAGTGTTTCCCAGAGTTCAAGAACTGCCATCTATTCAGAATAACTGGCTTTGTGAACAAGCAATTCTCGACCCCTACAAATGAACAGGAAGGAAAAATTAATAAACAACTTCTTGCACATTTTTAAGCTTAACTCAAAAGTCAGTAAATAGAGTGATTAGTGATGAGGAAGCAGTTCATTATAATAATGTTATTAGGTGTTGTAATCATTAATGCAGTGAAATGAGTACTTTATCATTATTTTATTAATTAACGCAACATTTATTAGACACAAACTGAAGTTAACCAAACACTACAATGGACATATGTGTAACCTTCTACACTGCTATATAGGCAGCGCTATCTAGGGCCCATTCTGCTTTACCTGCCGTTAACACATTATGCAATTGAATTTCTTGATTCCTGGACTGCCTACTCATAACTACAAACTTAAAGTAGTGGCACCAGTCATGTTGTTACGAAACTTCAGTGTCCCAAAAGTGTGAAACGAGACACGACTCCGAGTTCGTTCTTTGCTCAGATACGTCATAGAGGTTGATACGAGTATCTTGACTGGGTGTGGTACTGGGGGGCCAATGTTTATACCACGCATAGCATTTATAACTAGCAGGTTAACCATTACTCTTCATTTTTTTCTACAATATAATTGTTGGTTTGGTGATTTCTGTGATTGGCCCGAAAATCATCATCTACCAGTAATATACTTGTAATTAGAGCATTTATTTTTCTTAAGTTTATGAGATTACTAGCAAACGTAGCCGTCTTTGACGGCATCAAAAATTCTATTATCTTGGTATTCCAAAATACCATGGAATACCATACCAATTATAGTAGTATACTAATATTATAATTAGAAATTATAGAATAAGAAAATATCATTATTAGTACAGTATTAAACAAATGCCTCGGAATAAACCACATTAACTGTCTGTCCTTCAGGTTCATGGAAGTACAGAGTTGGGACCTCTGACTCTTGAGTAAGCAAACTGCAGTTGACCATGTGAGAAAAATTTGGTCTCACTCACTTCAATTCCTGCGGTAGATAGAGTTTCCGCTTGCGACTTAGTTACCGTCGTTGGTAAGACGCTGACGGGACATTACAATCGTTTGAATAGAAACGGATAGTGGCTCGGTATCAGTATGTGTGGTATACATAGAGGCTCTCCAGTACCACACCCAGTTATGATGTCCGCTTCTGTAGCGTTTCTGTACGGAGCACGAACTCAGAGTCGTGTTCTGTTGCACATTTTTGGGGCTCTAAAGTTTCGTAACAGCATGATTGGTGCCCCTAATTTAACTTTTTACTCATGAGCAGGCAGTCCAGGAGCAGTCATAGAGTCAAGAAATTCAGTTGGATAATGAACTGCTTCCTCATCACTAAGCACTTTGTTTACTAACTTTTAAGTTCTTTCTTCGGCTTGCTATAACGTAAAAACTTTTTTGTTGATTTTTAGTAGGGATTTGTTCATTAGTAGGGGTTGAGAATTGCTGGTTCACAAAGCCATTTATTCTGAATAGATAGTAGATCTTGAACTCTAGTAAACGCCTTGTGAATAAACTCTTGTTGGGAGCTGAAACGCAAATGAAATTAAAATCAAGCTACCAGTGCTGTGCAGTCGGAGTCGGAGTCGGGAGAAATCATCTGATTCCGACTCCTACTCCCCACCTATTTAAATTACTTGCGCACTTGAAAAATACATTAAATAATATAACATGCTTAATTAGTCCAATTAGGAATATTTCCCTTCGTAGAAGGACATTGAACATTTGATGAACCAGTTATCATTATAAATGCTTATTTTTGGTATATCGCACAACTGAAACATATAATATCCTTGGTGTTACCACAGCAGTAATAACTCTTTCGAAAAGACAAAGAAGAAAAAACATGTTATGAAACAATCTCTTGCAGGAGAACATGGATTTTGTTTTCATAGCCAGTGGATCTCATTCATGTCCATCTGTAACATTACATGGCCAGTAGATCTGTTACATTTAATGGTGTTTATCTGACCACCTTCTACATTGAAGAATTAAGCCCGAAGGTTTTTTTGGAGAGTTCAAAATATTCCTAAGTTGTTTCAAAAATGTCAGAAATATTTAACAAAAAATATCACCGAAATTAGCTTAAAGTCAATATCCGTTTTGTAATATAGAACAACAGAGTCCATTTCTTATACTACAATATTAACCAAAGATAATGCCATTCATAAACACCAGAAAATATAAATCTGGTATTAAGTTTTGGTCAAGGTTGCAACATATAGAGTGATTAGAGTATTTTGTGAGACAAATCAATCATACTATGGAAATCATAGATATTATAGATTTAATTTGCATAGATTTTTTAAATGTAAAACATTAATCATTCTTCTTACATTTCATATGAAGTCATTAAATCATTTCAAATTATTTCATTAAAACTCTAAACATCAATTTTATTTCAGTCTATTCAGTTAAAAAATGTCTAAGTCAATGTCAACAATGTAAATAAATTTAAGCAAATCCAACAAGTGTAGTAAATGATCCATTAGTCTAGGCTGAATATTCAGTTATTATAGTTTTATTGCTCTTTGCGGTAATTGAAATTTCAAGATTTCTTTTATAAATTGCCTATTATTATTATCATTATTATTGCAAAGTACTAATTATTATTACCCTCCTGTCATCTGTATTATAATAATAAAAAGAAGAGCTGGAGTCGGATACGGTCCTAAGAGGTCCAACTGCACAGCCCTGCAATTAACAATACCTACTTGCACACCTGCATATTTTCAAAATAAACAGGTCTGTCTGCGTAACTAGCCAAACACTTGAAAGTGTATAACAACATTTTTTTTTATAATTTATATATATAAGAACATTAAAATGCCTACACGTAAAAAATCAACAGCTATGTTACAACCTTGAACAAAACTTAATGGCAGATACAGCTAGCTCTTGATGTGTTAATTAACCCCATTTGTCATTGCGTAATGCTGAAGTACGGTCAAGGTACTCCTTTGTTCTTTATTACAAAAGGAATAATAATTTAACCTACTTCATCGGTGATATGAGGGACACCTTTTATTAGAAGATCAGTAAAGCTTGATGGTATTCCCTTTCAGATAATGCAGTCTGCTCCACAAACTGTTGAAAGATAGGTAAAGAAGAAATGTCTGGGTGTTCTCCACCTAAAACTGTCCTTGTTGCTTTCTGAAGGAGAGAAAAGATTAACCTAAGACTATCAAAGTTACGGCTTTTATTTTGGAGATTCTTTGGATAAAGGATTAAATTAAAATAGCCATGTAACAGATTCACTGGTAAACGGAAGAAATGCAATGCTCTGCTATAAGATATTTTTTGTAGATTATGCGGTCTTAACACGAAATCTTCTTGTTGTCTCTACAATAGTGTTATTACTGCTGTGGTAAAACCAATGATATCATAAGCATTGTTTGTGTGATATACAAAAGCAGCTATGTATAGGAATAACTGGATCAATCAGTATATGTATTACCTTAAGGTTTGAAAGACTAGTAAACATTCCACTCAGACGTTTTTATCAAAAATGATGAATTATTTCTACCTTTCCGCAAGGACTCTATGTGAGGTAAAAAACAAAAATAGGTTAATAGAATGCATCATTAATAGCTTGACCTAAATGTTGGTTAGTTACAATACCCTTGTCAGATTATTTTACAGGGAGCCTCGATGTGACACAAGTAATCACTTGGATTGAATGCTTTTTTATTTTAATAAGAAACCCTAGTCTATATTCTGAGGGGTCAGAAATTAATAATCAAGACAGTGTAAAATTTGATCTTTATGTAAGTACCTGAAAACAAGGGAATAACTTGGAAAGGGGTAGTAGGTTAGGTTGCAGTGGCAGTTCCACAAGGGAACACACGTAGGCCGAGCATTGGCCCTTTGTGATACCACACAATGAAGATTGATTCTACAATGGGAGTCCTAAATTTTGCCTAACTCAAATGTATTTAGAGTAGGGATCTTTAACGAGTACCTGACATCGTACAGGCTCGGGACCGATGGTTTAACGTCCTTCTCCGAGAGACGACGCGCTCAGATTTATTCACCTCCCGCGTGAATAAATCGAGGGTCAGGTGAGGATTGAACCCCGGTCCTATCAGTTCAGAGGCGAGCACGTAACCACTGAGCTAGCCTGGCCCCCCGAAAGGGGTAGTAAGTAATTTGAAAATGTTTGGAAAATACATATGTCATCGTTTACAGAAGTATAACTGACAAATGAATTCAGATGAAGGCATTTAAAAGGTGTGCAATTTAATTTAAAATAGGCTCATTACAGTTGAACTTATATTTGTAAAGAATAATATATCTTCAAATTGAGAATTGAGAAATATATGTAGGTCATTGATTACAAATTTGTCTACTTAACTACTATGAATGACAGCTGCATTTGACACCATACGAAGAAAGCAGACTGACTGTCTAGAAGAGGTAGAAGCCTTAGATCACATTATGTCTGAATGCGAGCCAACCGCCTTTGAAAGGATAAGATTTTTGTCAAATCATATTTAAAATTATAGAAGAGTGAGGGATACTTCCCCATGAACACTTATTTAGAATAGCTATAGTTTCAGAAAAAGAAACTGAAATCTGACGTTTAATTTTGTTACAACAAGGGTATGTACGTACAATGTCATAGCTATGGCCTCAGAGCGTACCAGTCCAATGAGATTCACGGCCTCAGTTAAACATTTTAATAACATATCAGATTGTCAATGATTTCAATCTGAAATCTCAAACATCTCAATCAATTATTTCAAGTTTCTCATAATTGATAAAATGAATATAGTCTCATGTAGACAAATTTTACATGCTGATTAATGTGTATGTATAGCCATATTAAAAGAAAACAAAAATTAGTTTGTTGTCAAGTTTGATATTATGGTTTTATTTATACTAAAGTTGAGTGTCAGACAATCAAGATTTTTAAATTGTGTTTACCTTTAAATCTGTAAATCCATAAGCTATAAGTTATAGACAAAGATGTATAAAAAAGTTTAGATTAAAACTAGTAGACATCCCCGTCTTTGACCAGACATAATTTCGTGGCATTTCAGAGATGAAACGTGGCATTACAAAACATTATTAGAAAACTTATAGAATAGAAAAAAATATACTTATTAGCACAGTGTTAAGTATGTGTCTCTGTATATACCACATTAACCGTCTGTCCTTCAGGCTCATGGAAGAGCAGAGAGTTGGAACCTCTGACTCTTCAGCAAGCAACATTCAGTTGACCATGTAAAAAACAGTTGGTTTCACTCAGTTCAACTCCTGCCGAAACAGAGTTTGGTCTTGCCACTTATTTACTGTCATTGTGAAACAGACGATGACGGGAAATTGCAACAGTTTGAATTGAAACGGATAGTTGCTACGTATCAATGGTATGCGTGGTATAAACACTGACTCTCCAGTACCATACCCAGTCATGATATCAGCTTCTATGACGCATCTGCGCAAAGCACAATTCGGAGTTGTGTCCCGTTGCACAGTTTTGGGAGACGCAAAGAAATTGAGTTTTCTTTTGAAAACTGTTCTGTTGCACAGTCATCGAGTCAAGAAATTCAATTGGATAATGAACTGCTTACTCATCACTAATTACTCTGTTAACTCACTTTTAAGTTCTTTCCTCAGCTTAATATAGTGCAAGAATGTGTTTATTGATTTTTCTTGCATGTTCATTTGTAGGCCGTGAGAATTGCTTGCTTACAAAGCCAGTTATTTTAAATAGATAGCAGATCTTGAACTGTGGGAAACACCTATCAATTATCTCTTACTTGGAGCTTAAATGCAAAAGAAATTAAAATCAACAATACATACTTGCTATATCAGTATATTTTCAAAATAAACATGTCTGTGAAATTAGCCAAAGACAGTTTAAAAGTCTATAACTTCGCTTGTACGTTGAATTTTCAATACATTCAAAGCTAATATTTTATGATAGACATACACAAATGTACTTTCAAAGTTTCAGCTTGTTATGCCTTTTGGCAGCAGAGTTTACTTGTGACAAAATTTTGTGCTTAGAAGTCCATAACTTCGCTTCTACGTTGAATCTTCAATCCATTTAAGGCTTAGATTTTAAGTTAGACATACACACATTTACTGTCAAAGTTTGATTTCACTATATCTTATGGTGGCTAAGTTTGATTGCGACAAAATTTTGCGGACAAAACGACTTACTGACAAACCGACAAACCAACAGATAGAAATTTTTCTACAGTTGGATTCGGTTTCTCTGATGTATGAAATGTAAAAAGAACTTGAAATAAGTCTGTTCTAAGCAATGCACAAACAAAACCTTTTTTTTACTTCTGTAAATATTTTAAAAACTTCAGAGGAAATCTCTAAATACTCAGTCAACCTTAAATTTCATTATCTACGACATTTATTGGAAACATTTTTTTTTAATTTCGTTATCTAATTCTTCAAAATCTGAAAAAGACGTAAAAGTGTAAAACTTTTGAATACAGAAATTCTTATGGAACCGTGTTACATTAGTTATTATTATAATTTATTTTTTCCTGTGATGAATTTTAAAAAAGTGAGTTAATTAAGTATAATTGTTATTAATTATCTTTCTAAATACATGCCTATTACCAGACATTCATAGATAACCTTTTATTGATTAGTAGAAACTGTATTCGTTATTACTTCCTTGTTTAATTCTAACACAATCAAATTAATGACAATTTAGCACAAATACCCAAAAAACATTTAAAAACAGGTATATTAGTATTTTAAATAAACTGTTAATTAATTTCTATCATACATTTTTGTTCTCCATTGCAAGGACGGTGCAGATTGCTTCTTAATAATAAGATATACAAAAGTCATGTAATAATTCACTCAAGATTTGTATTTTAATTAGTCCTGATTTTTAATGTAATTTACATTTAATACTCGATCATCTGAGCAATTATACCATACATCCATTATTAATAAATCATTGGTACAATTTGTTTAATGATGTAGCAACTATCTTTGCTGCCCGGTGCGGTCCTAAGTCCCCTCCTCGCTGACCGTTGATAATACATTAAATTTCAAAACTCCCGAAGGTCCTTAAAATATCTACTTTTATGGGATTACAATCAGGATCTAATTGTAGACTGCTGTCATTAGTCCCAGACTTACATTTTATTTTAGTACTCATATAAATTTGAAACAGTCGTCTTAAAAAAACGATAGATTTTTAAAATAAAAATGTATTATTCAAATAAAAAAAAAATGGTTAAATTAAATTAACTGGCTATGCAAATAAATATAATAAACCCATAAATATTTTCAAACCATTAAAAAACTAGTTTTGAAAAACTTTAAATGTTTTATTTCAAAATTGCAAATATTACAGTTGAAAATACTTTCAAAACAGTATTACACAAATACAATATACAAACAATTACGACTTTAAAAATTCATTTTGGTCTAAAAATACAGATTTTTTTAAGATTTTTATTATTTTAATTTTTTCTTATTTTTTTATTTGTACACTCTCAAAATGCCGCCCCCTGGCATGTGCCGCCTGGTACGTCAATTTTGGTATAAAATATATCATTTTTGGCCTACATTATTTTCTGAATATTTGTGGCCTGAGATAGATATCATAATAAATAAATAAATTATTAAATAATCTTGATAAATAAATAGATACCATAAGATCTTATATCCAAAATTTGCATATTTTTACAAAAAGAAAAGAAACCTCTCGGAATTGGTACAACAAAATTTAACAGATTTATATATTAATACTTTGGTCTATAGATTTGTTAGATAGACTGACTTTCGTAAATTCTAATTTTAATAGTTATTATGTATAACATAAGCAGTATGCATAACCACAGTGACAGGATCCATAATAACAAAGAGTGCTTCATGATTTGTCCACTTGAATAATAATGTGTTTTTATATTTCCATAGAATGTATGTTGTGTCCAGCAGTCAGTGACACTGGTATGGGCATACTCCATGAATGACACATGGGGAGGCCACTCATACCAATACCACGAACCGTTGATAGTGAAGAATTATCTCTCTACATCTGCAAGAACAGTATGTGACATCGAATAGAAATATGTTTTAAGAAGTTACATTGGCCTTCCTTACTATATTGAGAACTATCAAAGTAAACAAATATCACCTAAGACTAGTTTAACACATCAACAAGCTCTGGTAGAAAAAGTACATGCCCTATCGCTGATAATTTCCAATTCCATGAGCTCGGCAGTAAACCATTACTAATAATTGGCATAAGTTCATAATTATACAGATAAAAGTAAATAAAAGTAAATACAATACAAATGAATGAAATATTATTAGATCGGGAACGAAAAACAACAAATAATAAAATATAACTTATTGCATTCTAACAGCTCTAAAACTAAGAAGTAACTTGTAAAGTAACAATACAAAATTTAAACATGTATAATTTCTTCATTTTGTTAACCCCATGGAAGACTGACTATCCAACGTCGCCTTATCCAGGGTCTTGAAAATACAGGGGCTAATCGCTCAAGACCGAAGGGGCGGGCAAACTCCATGCCGGAGCCCCATCGAGCAGAATTTCCACCCACAGACACCAACGCAGCAACACTACCTCCCCACCGCGCCTCGCTAAATAAAGTCTCGAATAAGTCAGGTGCGTGCACTATCTATTCGTGCAGGACGCCCAATTGTGCCTTCTTTAGTTCATGCCTTTAGGGAACAATCACCCAGGTATGTGAAGACAACCACGACAAAGTGATGGCACATCAAAACGTTTACAAGAAACCCACATTAAAATAAAAATAAAACTCAAACGATTTTTAATCAAAAAGACTTTTTTTTTAAATAACCAATTATGATGGTCTTAAATGTAGTCAGGGTGACAGGAGTTTTTTCCAATCACTAATTCCTTTAATTGTCGTATGGCCAGTTATGTTATAATTCTAGCAAGTGATACTTTTCTTATTCAATGTTGATTGTGATGGAATATACAAAGTATTTCATAACTATTCGGCTTTTCGAATTTTAGCTGTGAGTTTTTCGTTTCTTCTGGTGGTAATACAATCTACTGTGATTTGTTTTCAACCAATCTTCGTCCAGATTACTCCAGTCGATATTATGAACAACTTATCATCAAAAGAATATTAGAAAAGAATACGAAGGTGAAGAGATGTATTCAGTTTGATAAATCAAACTCAGAGTCTATGATGTGTCAAAGTTAATATATCGCGTCCGATCTAATGTTTATGTACGGGATTTATCATACAAGCGTTTATCATATCACACACACAATTTAGAGATATATTAGTTCTATAAACATCAGATATATACTTTTCAATCTACAAGTGTAAAATATACAAGTACATCAAAGTTTATTCATTAGATTGTTAAGGCAGTAATTATGAAGTATGCCTTTACTGTAATTTTTTCAGTAGTTGGTCTGATAATTTGTCCATCTTCAGCAGCAATCTCTGATTCTAACCAAATGATTTATAAAGAAGTATTTGATATATTTGAATACCATGTGTTGGATCGTCAACATATTCTTCATTACTCTGCAATGAACATAATTGCTGTCAGTGGGTTTTTTATTTATTTTAGTTTAATTAATTAAATAACTCATTTCCATTAAAATATAGCAAACGTTCCCGTCTTTGGCGGGTACTTTTTCAAAAATTCGGAGATGATACATGGTACTCCAAAATATCATTAGAAATTATAGAATAGTAGAAAATATCATTATTAGTACAGTGTTCAGAAAATGTCTCTGTATATACCACATTAGTTCTCAGTCCTTCAGGTTCATAGAAGAACAACGACTTGGAACCTCTGACTCTTGAGTAAGCAAACTGCAGTTGACCATGTGACAAAAACTTCGTCCCACTCAATTCAATTCCTGTGGTAAATGGAGTTTCTCCTTGCGACTTATTTACCATAATTGCAAAATAGATGATCACGGGACATTCCAATCGTTTGAATGGAAACGGATAGTGGCTCGAAATCAATGGTATGCGTGAGTGGTATACACACAGACTCCTCAGTACCACACCCAGTCATGTCCGCCTCTTTGGCGTATCTGTGTAAAGTGCGATCTCATAGTCGTGTCCCGTTGCACATTTTTGGGGCACTCAAGTTTCGTAACATGACATTTGTTACTGCTACTAAATCGCAGCATGATTGGTTACTTTTTCACATAAGTTAGATACTGAACTACTTCCTCGTTAATAATCACTCTGTTTACTGACTTGTAAGTTCTTTCTTCGGCTTGATATAGCCTAACAACTTGCTTGTAGATTTTTGTTGCCTGTTTATTAGTAGGGGTTCACAAAGCCATATATTCTGAATAGATAGTGGATCTGGAACTCTGGGAAACACATTATCAATAAGTTCATGTTGGGAGCTTAAAATCAAATGAAATTAAAATCAACTAGCAATACCTACTTGCATACCTGTATATTTTCAAATTAAGCATGTCTGTGCATCTAGCCAAAAACGATTTAAATGCTCATAACTTTGCTTCTTTGTTGAATTTTCAATCTATTCAAATCCTAGATATTTAAGTCAGACATGCACAAATATAGTGTCAAAGTTTCAACTTGCTATGTCTCATGGTGGCTCAGTTAACTTGTGACAAAATTTTGTGCTTAAAATGTCCATAACTTTGCTTGTACGTAGAATTGCCATTGCATTCATAGCTTAGATTTTAAGTTAGACATACGCAAATCTACTGTCAAAGTTTCAGCTTGCTTTGTCTTATGGTGGCTGAGTTTACTTGTGACAAAAGTTTTGCGGACAAACCCACAAACCGACAGACAGACATTTTTCTAAGGGTGGATTAGGTTTCGCTAATGTATGAAATGTAAAAAAACTTGAGATGAGTCAGGTCTAAGTAATGTACAGACAAAACCTTGTTTTATTTATTGAGATATAAACAAATCTACCTGTAAGAACTTAAAAATTACATTTCATAGGTTCTAATTTGATTTAATAATAAATTGCTTAAAGGATCATATTTAAAATGATCGTAATGACCTCAAAAACGTAATGAAATCAGAGTATTTGAAGCATTATATTATGAGAGATCGATCACCTGAGCTGAATACTTGCTAAAAATTATCACCACTCACTAATTCAGTGCTAAATATGCATACAATGAACACATGTTTAGTTTAATATGATTCTAATTAACTTATATCATAACATTTTTTTTTGAACTGGTGCAAATACCAATAAGTTTGATAAAAATAATACTACTAGATATGATAATCTCTTAGTAGTAAAATGGCATAAACCAGATTAAAATTATCAGTGGATTGCAGTCTATTAAACCACAATAGAAAACTTTAACTCATTGTCAATAAGGTTTATTTTAATGCAAATAGAATCTGTTATTAAGAAACACCACTGTTAATGATCACTAGGCAATTAGTTCTAACATATATCAAGAACAGGTACACAGCAAGTGTTAATCAAGCTAATAAATTTCCGCAAATATTGTAGACAATAATATTTTTTATTTTAATATTTTTGTGATTATTTCACTCCAAATAAAAAGAATAATATCAACCTACTCAAAAAAAAAATTGTTTTTGTGGCCAGAAGAGCAACATCAACAATAAGCTCTAAAACAGTAAATGTATCTATCAATATTAATCAAAAATTTCATTGACAATAATTCATTCAATAAACTTTTAAAAGAGTTGATAGGAGCAAAACAGTTTTCTTGTCAAGCAGAACTGACACAACCAGTTCTTCTGAACAAATAAATTGCTTGTCAATCAAACACTACTTCAACAAATTTAATATTTTAGATAAGATAATGCAGAAAAAAACTCACTCATGTTCACATCTGAACCAGTTCATTTGATAAACAAAAGTCCTCATGTAAATAATATTTAATTTTACTTGGGTTCATTTATTCATTTTCTGCTCTTCTTAAGAAATGATTTTTTTTCTAATAATTGAATAACAAGAAATCTGTTATACAATACCAACCATTTAATTAATGAAAGTAAGTAATAGAGATTTTGAATTGTCTAAATATCTCAGTTGATTATTGAGGCGTTTCTAGTAGGTAGTGAAACAGGTATGCAAGTGTTTAATGAAATACACATTACAAACACCTTCATACCAGCTTCACGAACCACCTTAGGGTCAAACCGCTATTCACTCAGTCAAAACCTGAAAGACAAATATATTAATGTCACTCAAAGTTAAACGAAGTGGACTTGTTTCCTTCGTTCCAGGAAACCTACAGTATTCAGAACATCAAAATGAAAACAAACACTCTCTTTGATATATATAGTGCTGCTCTGGTGAATAAAAAAGAGTATGCATACATTTTTAAAATTATTTCTTAATTTTTCAAGTTATTGTTCATACATTTTCTTTTCATCTTCGAAATCTTTAGAATTAAAAATAATGGATAACCAGGAAGATATTTTAATTAACAATACCTGTTATTAGTCACATGAGGTAATAACAATTCACTAATCAGATATGCCTCTCAGTAAGGTACGTCAGCAGTTTTTCTTAACTAGGAGTTAGGGCCACAGGTATAAGCGTGGTAAATATATCAGACATGGGAATGATACCACTGTCACAAATATCAAAGAATCAAACATTACTCATAGCGTGAAAACATGGTTACATGTTTGTCAAATGATATCGGAGTTTACCATGGGTTTATCTACGCTATGAGTCCCATTTTTGTGTAAAATATCAATTAGATGAATCAAATATTGCGGACTGGAGCATGTACACAAGCTTTTGGATACATACTTACCCACCCAACCACACACACACACACGTCATGGAAAAAACATGATAAAACGACTTTGGGACCTCAAAACATGTAAATCCGTCAAAATTTCAACATCTAATTTTTTCGCAATCACTATAGTTATAGTAAAGTGAAAAGCAAGTTGCAAGTACAAGTAGAACTGATAAAACCTAAATAGAAGAACGGGATCTCATAACAAGTAATTCATCGAAATCTATATAAATAAAAGAAAGGTTTTGTCTGTACACTGCTTAGAACTGACTCATTTCAAGTTTTTTTTACGTTTCATACATTTGAGAAACCGAATCCACCGTTAGAAAAATTTCTGTCTGTATGTCAGCAAAATTTTGTCACAAGTAAACTCAGCCATCATAAGACATATCAAGCTGAAACTTAGTCACTAGAAAGTGACATACACATTTGTGTATGCCCTACTTAAAATATACACTCTGAATGGATTCAAAATTCAACGCAGTAGCATAGTTATGAACTTTTAAGCTGTTTTTCACTAACTTCACAGACATATTTATTTTGAAAATATATGGTTGTAGCAAGTAGGTATTGTTAGTTGTTTTAATTTAAATTGCGCATATAAATATACTAACAAACGTACCCATCTTTGACAGAATCAAAACCTATTATACTTGGTATTCCAAAATACCATTAGAAATTATATACTAGTAGAAAATACGATTATTAGAACAGTGTTAAGCAAATGCCTCTGTATACACCACATTAACTGTCTGTCCTTCAGGTTCATGGAAGAACAAACAGTTGGAACCTCAGACTCTTGAGCAAGTAAACTACAGTTGACCATGTGAGAAAACGTGGTCTCGCTCATTTCAATTCCTGCGTTAGACGAAGTTTTCCCATGCCACTTAGTTAACGTCACTGCGAAATAGGACTCAATAGGAATCAATGGTATGCGTGGTATACACACAGACTCCCCATTCCACACCCAGTCCGCCTCTATAGCATGTCTGAGCAGAGCACGAACTCAGAGTCGTGTCCCGTTGCACAGTTTTGGGGCACTCACGTAACATTATATTTATTACTGCTACTAAATCGCAGCATAATTGGTGCTCCTACTTTAAGTTTTTACTCAAAACCAGGAGCAGTCACGGAATTAAAAACATCAGTTAGATAAATGAACTGCTTCCTCATCACTAATCACTCTCTTTACTGACTTCTAAGTTCTTTCCTCGGCTTAATATAGCTTAAGAACGTATTTCTGGTGGTTTTTCCTGGCTATTCATATTAAGGGTTGAGAATTGCTCGTTCATAACACTATTTATTCTGAATAGATAGTACATCTTCAACTCTGATAAACACCTCTTCAATGATGTCAAATACGCAATATATTCATATGCTCAAATGAAATTAAAATCAACTAACAATACCTACTTTCTACACCTGTGTATTTTCAAAACAAACATGTCTGTGAAGTTAGAAAAATACAGCTTAAAGCACCATAACTTCGCTTTTGCATTGAATTATCAATCTATTCGGAGCCTATGTTTTAAGTTAGACATACGCAAATCTACTGTAAAAGTTTCAGCTTGATATGTCTCATGGTGGCTGAGTTTACTTGTGACAAAGTTTTGTGGACAAACTGACAATAAATTTTTCTAAGGAAAGATTCGGTTTCTCCAATGAAGGAAACGTAAAGAATACTTCAAATTAGTCAGTTTTACGCAATGTACAGACAAAATATTTTTTTTATTTATATAGATTGCGTATATGATATCATTGAAATGGTGTTTCCCAGAGTTGAAGATGAAATATCTATACAGAATAAATAGCTTTGTGAACGAGCAATTCTCAACCCTTACTAATGAACAGGCAGGAAAAATCAACAAACAGGTTCTTACCCTATATTAAGCCAATTAGTGATGAGGCCAATTTCTTGACTCCTGGAGTGTTCCTGGACTGCCTGCTCATGACTAAAAACTTAAAGCATCATGCTGCTATTTAGTAGCAGTAACAAATTTAATGTTATGAAAGTTGATTGCCCCAAAAATGTGCAAAGGAACATGATTCTGAGTTTGTGCACTGCACAGATACGCCATAGAGCCAGATTTCATTACTGTGTGTAGTACTAAGGAGTCTGTGTGTATACTACGCATACCATTGATTCCGAGCCACTATCCCTCTTTCCATTCAAACGATTACAATGGAAATCGAGAATTGCAATTCCCGTCAGTGTCTGAATTGCAATGACGGTAACTAAGTCGCGAGGGGAATCCCTTTCTACCGCAGGAGTTGAAGTGAGTGAGACGATGTTTTTCTCACAATGTGGTGTATATAGAGGAATTTGCTTAACACTCTACTAATAATGATATTTTCTACATTATATAATTTCTAATGATATTTTTAGATACTATGAATAATCGAATTTTTGATTCCGTCAATGACGAGCACGTTTGTTAGTTTCTTATATATATTAATGGAATTTCTTTTCATACAACAATAATTTAAACGAATAAAAAATACCTAGTTGTTGTCCTGGACTATCCATTGCTTCACCAATGGGGTAAATACCCATCGAAACACTGACAGCCATTGTTTGATGAACACACATGAATCTATACCTTACCAGGTATAACTATAACCAATGTAACTGACGAGTAGACAATTGATATTTGCCTGCAATTCAAAAATTAATTACAATTTGAAGAATAGGAAGTCAGCTTATTGACTTCCTATTCTTCAAAACCAATGTAATCAAATTAATAGAAGAAAAGAAATTTTTTTGTTAAGTAATTATTGTTACCAGAATGAGGGTAGTAAAGAATTCCTCATTGTCACCAGATCTCTAAGTATATTCTATGAACAGATTTTTAACTGGCATTAAGTCATACTGGTATGAGTGTATTCAGGGAATACACATAAAAACAGCTAAACTATCAATCTTATGAAGAGCTAAAACAATACAGTTATATACAATTTGTCAAATTCTGAAAACAAAATAAGTAAAACGGCATATCACATATACTGAAAAATGAATCTGTCCTTAAAATTATCAGAAAAAATTTGGAGTAGCCTGTATTCAACTTTACCATAAGTAAAATAAATATCAATTGGTTTACAACATAATGATATTTGCCTGCTCAAAAGCTTTCATATTCAATCATTAGTCAAAATTTTTGCATTTTATTGCAAAAATACTTATTTTGTTGTTTTCAAAATTTAAAGATTTCTTCAATTTATTCCTTCTCTTATTAAATCATGAATGTGTACTTTATATCGCTATCGTAAAGTCCTATCTGTTTACCCAATATAGTCTGCCCGAAATGATTGCATTCTATTCTCTATATCATTTTAATTTGTTATTATCACTACTTAAACATTTCAGTGAGGAAGAATTACATTAATTAAACAAAGAAATAAATTGTATAAAAAAGGTTAATATATTTTTATTTATATTCTACATGTTATATATAATAATAAAGCTGTAATAATAAGAATTTACACAACATTTAATGACATTTTCATTAATGCAATATATTTATATATTAATGACAATAAATGAATTAATTAATTCCAATGTTTTGCCTTGTATCGCCATCACAAGTTTTCAGATTGAATGATAAGTCAAAATGTTGAGATTTTATTGAAAAAAATATTTTCAATCTTTTAAAAATATGAGGATTTTTTCCGTCATTGCATTTTTTGCTTCCATAATCATGTCATTTTATCGTTATAGAGTTAGTAGTTTAGGAGAAAAAGATGTTGTCTAAAAACAAATTTTGGCAAAAAGTGACTTTCAATCATGCATAATTTCTCCTAAGCTATACAACAAATCTATACTATGAGACCCATATTTTTGTAAAATATTAATTTGATCCACTAAATATTGTAGACTGTAGCGTCTACAAAAACTTTTGATGCACAAGAGACAAAAAAAAAGATGCCAAGGGGAATGGAGCACCAGCACGAAAGGAATAGAAACAAAGAAATATTTCCTGACCATAAAGATAAGGAATAAACTTGGGAACTTACAAATGGATTACAAATTGACTCAGGTACTGACCGGACATTACTTAAAGAGATTCCATATCATCCCAAAACCAAATTGCATATGTGACGGTCTGACTGACCAGACATGGAACCATTTAATCTATGATTGTTCAAAATTAGATCCTTACCGACCAAGGCTAATACAGATAGTGAATACTACAGGACATGACTGGTCTATCAAAGAAAATAAATTAATAACAATGTGTACACTGCTTCAAAAAAATGTTTATTCAATATTCCATTGGAAGTGTTCTGTGTTACATTAGATAATTTTTGTTCAAATGAGGGTTAAATACTTAAGGTTCATATGTGTATACTGTTGTACATATATTAATTCCATAATATAGTGTTATATTTACTCATGAAATATTTAATATTGTAATAGAGAAAATGTAGATATTTTGGTCATGGTTCATATGTGTTTTGTAGTGATATGCACGTTATACTACCTAGTGGGGAATACAGGCAGTAAAAATTAACTCCCTCATCACAGGCTTACTGTTGTGAGAAAAAAACACAGAAATCATCAAAAAAAACTTCATAAAATGACTTTGGGGACCCCAAAACATGTCATTCGGTCAAAATCATGAGATCAAATTTTTGTAATAATCACTTTACTTAAAGTAAACTAAAAAGTAAGATAGGTAAAACTGAATTTTTATTTTCTAAGTTATTTTTTCAATTACCTTTTCTAAAATTATAATGTTTTAAACTAATAATATATGTTTCATAAGTTTGAATGAAGGGTCCGAATTGAAATAAATCTGTGTCATAAGGCTAGACAAAATCTTAAAAAATAATTTTAAAACTGATTAATCCCTGTGAATTACATACAACAACTGTTTAATCTACTACCAATTCCATCTAATATATAGGCGACATGTGCATTTATGGCATTATTCAAAAACTTCCTTAATAGTAAATTAAAGTGTGGTACTTAAGTCAGAAATCAAGGGAATTAGTGTAAGTAATACTCCTATGTGCATCAACCTAGAATATAACATAATTATTGTCATTGGGTCAAATAAGTAGTATCAAAAAAATATTTATTCAATGTGTTTCATGTATAAAAAACTTAAGTATGAAGAGAGAAGTACATATAGTATGGCTATCATATATGGACAAGCTAAGGTAAGCACAGATGCAAATTTCAACATAATACTCTACAGAAGTAGCGTATATTGATTTCTTATTGTTTATTAAAATGAAGGAATATAATTTGATGGATAGTATAACATAAATTGTAAATCTTTGTTGCATTTATTGAAAGCATAACATCACCCAATTAACCAAAGCAAAATCATTATTTAAATGTAAGATCATCTAGGAATTTATTATAATAAGGTTATATAAAAACCTTCAATAACTAATTAACTTTATTGTTTCTTTAGTAACATGTAAACAATATTTTTTATCTTTATTACTTAATACAGATCTATTGCCTCTAATATACTTCAACCCTTCTTAGGGGGCTCTAACTGAACTAGTTTCTCACTAGAGATCCCCAGTGAGATTTTTTGAAGTCATCCTCGCTGTACAGACCTGTTTTTCCAGTTAACTTCTTTTGTTGTGTCTTCCTTAGGCTATTGAACTGAAGGAAACATTGATCTGTGTGTGAATCCGATCCTTTTCCAATTTTATGTGGGAAACACATTGGCATAGTGATAGCCATTTGGCAATATTTTCAACCTGGTCCTTTCTGGTCCTTAGAGACCTGAAAATTCATCAATAATGGCTTCAGTATATTACATTGTATTTTCTACTTCATATAATATTTCTATACTTCAAGAAATTTTAATAGTGAAAATTCCTTTCCACTCATGCTAAAATTTTCATTTTGCAAAACATTTGTAAAACATTTGTATATTAATCCTTAAAGAAAATAAATTATATAATTATTTATTATAATTGTTAATCATTATTTAATTAATAAATTATATAAATTATATGATCTATATTGGTTGTGTTGAACATGCCAAGGAACATTTATTACCAATATACCAGCAGTAAATCTTGTTACCACACCCACGGTTACCTCGTTGGTTGAGGTAGTTGGTATCTTTCATGCATATATCTCTCACTTAATTCAATTTTTAAGTTTCTAAAGAGTTTTACGTAGTTATCATCCTATTAAGGCTTTCACGTAAAGCGAGAGGCGCTACACTAGTGGCACAATACATTTGTTTATATTTGAGAGGAATATTAAACAAACAGGTTATGTCTCCTGCACATCGACCATTAATTGTTCATGAAATGTCAAGGGAGATATACATTTATATAGACTAAATAAACACAGTAAAGACAATCAATTCAGAAATTAATTAGCTTATTAATAATTAAACAATTAGGTAATGCTATTTATAAGACGTTTTAAGTAATTTTTTATGAATAAAATATAATATTATTATTCACTATTATTCACTGTTACTTTGTGTTTCTTTCATATACTAATATATGTATGTGAACTTTGTCGGTACCTAAACTAAAATTAGCAGAATTTTAGGCGAGACTAAGTAATAGATAACTAGATTAGATAGATAACAAATTGATATTTAAAAGTTCAATTTTATTCACAATTAAATCTTGATAATTGTCTACAGGATTTCCCTTCCGTAATTATATTATACACATAATGCACCAAAGATAAACCCTTTGGAGTGGCGGAGTTCCAACATTTGCTACATATAATTTATCACAAAGAATGCTGAGAATACATGATAGTCAATTATATTCTACGCAACAATTATAGAATGGTAGGTAATAAATTGAGGTGAGAAAAATGAGATGAGAAGAAATGAATTTGAAATGATGATATGAAAAAATAATAGGACAGTGACAAAAGTAGAAATGAGGGAGAAATCATTAACAAAAGTATAATAATTACAAATAAAGTAGAAAGAAGAGTAGACTAAAGAAATGAGAACAAATTTAAAGAAAAGTATCATATTATTATGAAACTCCGTCTTATCTTGTGAACCATTGCTGCGGTCGTCCAGTCGATTATGAATGTAGTGCATCTTCAAAAAAGACACCATGTCCTTTCTGTTTTTAAAGTAATATATACATATATACGAGGTGTATAAATAAAGTAGTGAGACTGGCAACTTCGCTTTCGATCTGGCAACGCTGGAGACGCGTGGCCTTGAGTAGCGTCAGGTGCACGTGTGATGCGCCTCCAGTATGAATCTGAACTCGCCACAGTCATTTGTTTGTCCGTAGCGTTGGTTTTCGTGAAATGGTTTTTTCTTGAGCGTTTTAAAAATGAGTGACCTCAAAGTTGAGCAGCGGTGTGCAATCAAATTTTGCTTCAGACTTGGACATAGAAACTTTTGAAAAACTTCAGGAGGCCTATGGAGAACGTGTTTTATCGAGGGCACAGGTTTTTCGGTGGTTTAAGGAATTTTCAGAAGGAAGAGAGTCGATTGAAGATGAACCACGAAGCGGAAGGCCTTCAAGTGCAAACACCGATGAAAATTTCAACAGAGTACGGAACCTTGTGCGTTCAGATCGACGCTTGACAGTCAGAATGATCGGGGAACAGTTGAATTTGAATCACACCTCCGTTCATCACATTTTGACCAATGAATTGGAGATGAGAAAAATTTGTGCGAAAATGGTTCCGAAAATTCCGAAAAGAAAACGAGTTTTTGGCCAGAAAATCATTCCTGTTGCTCCTCAGCCTCCTTATTCACCAGACTTGAGTCTTTATCACTTTTTCCTCTTCACGAGATTGAAAAATCACCTCAAGGGAACTCATTTCGGGACACTACAAAACATACAAACTGCTGTAACCGACCAGCTGAAGGCCATTCCAGAATCCGAGTTCCAGCAATGCTACAATGATTGGAAGGACCGTCTCCAGCGCTGTGTGGCTTCCGAAGGGAACTATTTTGAAGGTGACAATATCACATTGTAATTATATTTGAATAGAAAATTTAAAAAAAATTAGTCTCACTACTTTATTTACACACCTCGTATAGTCTATTTCCTATTGACTAGTGATAACACAAAGTTATTTATATGAAACATTATTCCTCTGTTTGTATTAACCTTGTACAAATATACTGGGTTATTAGTTTTATACCTACGCAAACTAGCACATTGAATAGTCACAACCTAAGAATTTTAACACATGCGAAGGAAAAGTATCATTACAATATGTTGGATACAGATAATAATGCAACCTCTGTGACTTCAAAGACTGACGTGAATTCAATTGTAACAAATAATAATATTAACGATTGAGTAGATAATTGAGAGGTCCATGCTGACTAGAGCCGTCTGTCTCTGATGATAGTAGTCAAGTCAGTAAGACTGGTATGAGAGAGGTCCATGAATCAAACATGCATATCTCTCTCATGCCACCCTCACAAACTATTAGTAGAATAACTTTAAACAATCTATCATACACTCTAACAAAAAAAATGTAAATGACATACACACATTTCGAGAACCATTCATTTCCACAACAATTGAACAAAATCTTTACTCAACGATTTTTAAATCATATTTTAAATAGAATTCACAATTAATTTTTAAGGTTATTGAAGTTTATTAATTATTAATAACTAAGCCAGTAAAGTTTGAACAAATTTTATGATTAACTAGCAGATGTGCCAATCTTTGACGGGTATTTTACAGAAATTCAGAGATGATACGTGGTATTTCAAAATATTTTTAGAAAAATTATAGAATAGGAAAAATATATTTATTAGCACAGTGTTATGTAAATGCCTCTGTATATACCACATTAGCCGTCAATCCTTCAGGTTCATGGAAGAGCAGAGAGTTAGAACATCTGACCCTTCAGCAAGCAACATACAGTTGACCATGTAAGAAAAACTTGGTTTCACTCAGTTCAATTCCAGCGGTGGATAGTTTCCCCTTGCGACTTATTTACCGTCCTTGCAAAACAGACGCTGATGGAAAATTGCAAACGTCTCAATTGAAGGGAACTGTTGTTAGGTATAAATGGTATACGTGGTATAAACACTGTCTCTCCAGTACCACACCCAGTCATGATATCAGGTTCTATGACGCATCTGCGCATAGCACGAATTCGGAGTTGTATCCCGTTGCACATTTTTGGGACACTCAAGTTTCGTATGAGCATGATTGATTTAAGCCCCCACTTTAAGTTTAAGTCATGGCAGGCAGTCCAGGAGCAGTCATGGATTCAAGGAATTCAATTGGATATGAACTGCTTCCTCATCACTACTCACTCTGTTTACTCACTTTTAAGTTCTTTCCTCAGCTTAATATAGTGTAAGAATGTGTTTATTGATTTTTTTTGCCTGTTCATTTGTAGGCCGTGAGAATTGCTTGCTTACAAAGCCAGTTATTTTAAATAGATAGCAGATCTTGAAATCTGGGAAACACCTTGTCAACTATCTCTTGCTGGAAGCTTTAAAACTAATGAAACTGAAATCAACTAACATACCTACAATAACAAGCCTTCGCTTCTACGTTGAATTTTCAATTCATTCAAAGTTTATATTTTAAGTTTGGCGTACACAAACCTACTTTCAAAGTTTCCGCTTGTTATGACTTATTATGGCTGAGTTTGCTTGTGACAAAATTTTGTGCTTGAAGTATGTAATTTCGCTTCTACATTTAATTTTCAATCAATTTAGAGATTAGATTTTAAGTTAGACACACACAAATCTAGTGTCAAAGTTTCAGCTCGCTATGTCTCATGGTGGCTGAGTTTACTTGTGAAAAAATTTTGCGGACAATGGATTCGGTTTCTCTAATGTATGAAACGTAAAGATAACTTGTAATGAGTCAAGTCTAAGCAATGTACAGACAAAACCTTTCCTTTTTTATATAGATACTAGCTGACCTTGCCAACTTAGTAACGCCAACTGTTAGTGAATGTCGTGTTGCCTACACAGCACACGTGTTACACTTTTTTAACATATATGTCATGTATATTTCTACTTGTACAAATTACTAAGTATATTTTACTTAAGTAAAAGCTGGCCTAAAATATTTGCAAAATATAATTCATAAACATCAGATAATTGATTCCATGATATTTGAATATTGATGGTGAACTTTATCTTAACTGTTTATTACTTCTCGATGTAAAAAATATTCTGCCAATACATTTTTTATTGTCATCCTTGTAAATATAAAAAAATGTAGTTTTCCTATCTGGTGCAAGAACAAATAAAGTTTCTTGCTTGCTAAATGTTAGATCCGTGGTTCATTACAACTCTGGCCCTAGATTTATTAAGGCGGGTGGTGCAAAAAAAATATAAGTACGTCGTTCCTCGGAGAGGACGTTAAACCGGCGGTCCCGATCCTGCACAATGTCAGGTACTTGTTAATGATCTAAATACACTTGAGTTAGGCAAAATTTATTCCTCTCAATAGAATGTTGATTATTTCATTTGACAAAGGCCCAATCTTTCGCTTATGTGTGTGGTCTCGTAGGTCGGTCACTGCAACCTAACCTAGAACAGTACCAATATATAATAATCCAACTTGTGAGATATATTGGTTTTCATTGGTGGCTATCACCACAAGGAAAACACGTCATTTGGAAATTAGCAAACATGATACCGGTATGTTTTTATGTTTCTCAATTTGTTACCCACATTTTAGTTTAATGAGGTTAAAATTTCCTCTCTTCCTTCCTTCGTCAACAAAACTAAGGCACATTAGGCGAATTTTAATTTAAAATTAATAAGACAACATAAATTCGGAGAATAAATCGAAATATCAATTTTATTTTCTGACCTTCTCATCAATTATATAAAGCAATTATGTTAAATTGTGGAAATTTATTAACATATAAAAGTTTACCAGTAAAATTTGTCAATTTTTTAAATATTTATTTTAATGAATATTCATCAGAAAAAAATGGGTTTTACTTGGATGGAAGTGGATTGAAAATCATATTACAAAACTACACTTAAAGTATATCATTTCTATAGTACAGTACAATATCTTGGTTCTTTTTTGAAAAATCAGAAATCAACTAAACTCAAGAATAGATATACCGTTTGAGTTTGAAGATATGTTTTCTAATATTTCATTATCAATAGACGATATAACAGTTCATTATAAATTCATTGAAAGAAAAATGATAAATTTAATACAGAAATAAAAGATGAAACAGATAGATACATATGCTTTACTCGTTGAATAGTAAACCTGATTATAATAATAACAAATATTAAGTTTTTAATTATTGTCCTAAATAAAATATTTCACAATGTAATTTGCTCACGGCAGCTTTTCAGTAGACAGTGTTTAGAGGTCAGTAACATTAGTATGAGCTTCATAAATGAAATATACGTCCATACCAAGTTCACACCAATGTCACAAACCACCTAAAGAATAGACCATTGGACACTCAGTGAAAATAGGAATATATTGTTAAGCACCCAAGCAATTGTTAAAACTAGTGAGGTGGTCAAAATAAGCCTATACTCAGAAATAGAATATTCTGAGGAGAATGAGTTCAGCTACTTTTTTTCAAAATTGCATTCACCGAAGGGGCGTTACATACATTTTCTGTTTTCAGAAAATGATTTTTGGCGTTAAACAGCTCTTTAAAAAAACGTGAAAATTTTCCAAAAAATAGAACAAGAAATTAACAATTTATACAACAAAATTCACGTAATTTCAATTACAGCAAAGAGCAATAACACTATAAAAACTGATTGTTTATCCTAATCTAACGGATAACTTTTTTGTACGAATATACTGAAATAAAATTGATGTATATAATGGAAATATTCAAATAATTTATTTACTTGTATGGCATATAGGAGGAATAATATTTTTACATATAAAAAATCGCTACCAATGAACATCAATTTCTGTTGCTTTCTATGGTGTGATGTATTTGTCTCACAAAATGCTCTAATCAACTTATATATTGCACCCTTAAACAAAACTTAATATTGGTAGTTTAGTATTTTGTCTTTATGAATCATAGTATCTTTGGATAATATTAAAGTGTAAGAATGAACTTTTTTCTCAAGAGTGAGGAATTATGTTGGTTGATGAATATCTAGGTTTTTCACTATTCTAGCAAAATAGTTCAAATGTATTATTTTCATTAATTTGAAGCTCCCAGCTATAAAATGTATAAATTATAATGAATAGCATATTTTGACTTTGATTTGAGTATGTAAATGTGGTTAATTAGTAATATATTTTATTTCTCAATATACATTCACAGCAACTTTATAACAGAGTACAGAACGCAGGAAAAAGATAACACTCGCCCAGAGTAGATTGGTATATACGATTTTCAACATAGGGAGAGAAAAGTGATTTTTATTAAATACTGGAACGCCATAAAATTCCCAGTATAATAATTGTATAAAAGACCAAAAAAGTTAAACATAACTAAAAATTGAAAATATTATCTGTCGAATAATAAATGTAATTATCTTACATCTCAAATTAAAAATTATCTTAAAACGACATTTTTTCTGAGATCTTTCCGACATTTTGCGGTCAAAATAGGAAGTTAGGAAGAAGTTTGAAATGGCAAAATGTGTCTTAAATATTCAATGTAGAAGGAGGTCAGGTAAACTATGTAAGAGATTCACTGGCTATTGGAACAAAATCCATGTTCCCCTGTAAGAGATTATTTCGTAACGTCAAATCTACACTTTTGCTTTTCAAAAATGTTATTACTGCTGTAGTTATACTAATATTATATGCATCACTGGTGTGATATACACAAATCAGCGTGTATATTAAGTGGATCAGTCACTACCTGTACTTCCTCCAGGAATGAAAGACTAATAAACATCTCCGATTTAGCCATTTATATTATACCTAAATGGAACATTATATATTATATACTCAAGAAGTATGATATTATATTTACTTATAGTAAAGGTGAGTGTAGGCCACTCCAAATTTTTTTTTATTATTAGAATTTTATTAGTAGAACATCTATTTGAAATTTACATACTTACCTCTTATGATGAAAAGTGTATGTGGGATAATATGACGAATGCAGACTCTCTATCTAAAAGTTATATAAAGTTTTGATGACATGATATAAATGCTAGCCAATCGGCTTTGAGAGGGTAACAATGTTTGTCAAATCGTACCTAAAACAAATACAGGTGGAGAGATACTTATTTATGAACATTTACAAAATCCATTAAACAACTTAAAATGATAAGTTCAATTTAAAGAACAAGAATTTAAGACACAATATGACAGTGCAGACCAGAGTCTGTAGGAGTCCCATGAGATTCATGCCCTTAGTTTAATAATTATTATAACATGTGAGATTAATCAATGAATTCATCATAATTGATAGAATGGTTTTAGATTTAAATAATACATTATTGATTAAAATATATTTTTTATATATAATAAAACCACAATAAGAAATAGGAAAACAAGACTAAGATCTTTCAACCGTAACAAGCGGTCTTCTTCAGAGTCAAAATGATATATATCATTGTATGTATACATTATATATATAGTATAATATATATATTATATTATATTATAATGCGTCCTCCGTATGGTTTTTAGGGGCCCCAGTGCTCAGGTGGACAGTTAGACGCCGTGAAAGCTGGCCACTGGGGCCCCTAAAAACCATACCGAGGACGCTCACCGTGTAAAACTGACGAGGGAGGCCCTGATTCAGGGCACTTCCATACTACAAGTGTACCACGTGCCTAGCAGGTTACATATACTGGAAGCTCTATATATTAAAGATTGTAACCCTAGCCTAAATGTCCAAAGTAACGATTTCAACTCTGTGCCTAGTTTCAAGAATTTTGACGATAGTTTCAAACTGGTAAGGGAGACGAGGAGGTGACTGGACCACAGGTAGTTTTGGCCGACCCTGTCATCATGCATACCTTAGCTTTACTTCCTAAGCACAGGTGTATTTACAAATACACACAGTATTTGCGTAAACACCGTTGAAATATTTTATTGTAACTTCAGTGTATCAACCAAAATTTATTTCAGCCTTTATTTATCTTAACCTGATTATGGCGAATGACTGCCGAAAGCTCGTATGTATTGTTTATTTAGTTTGTTATTTTCATGATTAAAACGGCATTTTAAAGAAAGTGGTTTATTCAAGTGTTTTCGTGTTTGACCTAAAGTTTATTGTGTGTGTTAATGTCTTTTGCTAACCTTCTTTGGAAGCTACCAGAGTCTCACCGCAAAGTGATACGAAAACTAGAGAGTGTCAACAAGAAACTGGTCAATGCAGAAGCTGCTGCTTATTTTAATAACATACGCTTAAGGGAAGACCTGCTGCCATTGTACACAAATATATATATATATATATAACAGATTCAATAATATATCGACCGTTTGATAGAATAGGTGTGTTCTGTAATCAAGGTTATGTCAATTTTATAGGATAAAAAATCAAACTCTCGGGAGCCAACGTTTCCGTTTTATTTAAAACCTTTTTCATAGGCCTACAAACAAAGGATAATAAGAAATCACATATTAGCATCAAACATATACACAATATGAAAATGAATTGTTACAACTTATGAATATTACAAGCAGAAATATTTCAGAGATACATAAAATAATATTACTTACAGAAGTAAGAATTTTTAACTAAGAAAATGAAATTTACATTATTTAAAGGAACAACAATGTTAACCGGACAAAACCTTCGACTACACTAATAAGATAACACTAGAAATAACCTCAACACTGTTCTCTAAAGGGAACTAAATAAACCCAATTTCATTAAAACTCTCCACAACACTCCAGAATAAATATTACTTAAATTAGTAATATCACTTCTATGATTAATCGAACTTAGATCCTTTTTAATGTATAACATCTCAAGTGTCTTCCTTCTTTGCTCATCTTTTTCTTTTTCTATTATAGCTGTATCTTCAAAATCGAACGTGTGACCTTCGTTTATGGCATGGCCAGCTAAGGCTGTTTGTTACTTTTATTTGTTCTTATCGAATAATTATTTTGGTACAACCTTTCTTTGAGAAAACGACTAGTTTCACCATAGTAACCCTTTTCACAGTCTTTACATTTGATGACATAAATGAGGTTACTTTGTAACTCTTTCGGTATTTTTTTCTTTCAAATTTGAAAATAAAGATTTATTTTTTCTTTTATTATAAAATGCGAGTGTAACTTCAGGTACGTTTCGTTTGAAAACTTTTCTAATTGATTGTGATAAGCCCTCAACATTAGGAAATTTGAAATCCTTCCTATTTATAACTTCCAGTTCAGCATGATCTTCATTTGAATGTGCTGGTTGCTGTCTTATATATTAATAATATATAATTATTAATAATAAGGGTCTGAATATATTAATAATTCAGTGTAGAAGCTAAGTTATGGATATATAAGCTGCATTTTGCTAACTTCACAGACATGTTTGTTTTGAAAATATACAGGTGTAGCAAGTACGTATTGTTAGTTGATTTTAAATCCATTTGCGTATATGAATGTATTGTGTATTGGAGCTTATTGACAAGGTGTTTCCCAGAGTTCAAGATGTACTATCTATTCAGAATTAATGGCTCAACCTTACTATTACAATTCTCAACCCTTACTATGAACAGGCAGGAAAAATCAACAAACAAGTTCTTACGCTATATTAAGCAGAGGAAAGAACTTACAAGTCACTAAACAGAGTGATTAATTATGAGGAAGCAGTTAATTATCCAACTGAATATTTTGACTCCGTGACTGCTCCTAGACTGCCTGCACTTGAGTAAAAACTTGAGTACCAATCATGCTGAGATTTAGTTGCAGTAACAAATTTCATGTTACGAAACTTGTTGACCAAAAATGTGTAACGGGACACGACTCAGAGTTCGTGCACTGCACAGATACGCCATAGAGGTGGACATCATGACTGGATGTGGTATTGGGGGGTCTATGTGTATACCACGCATACCATTGGTTCCGAGTCACTATCCGCTTCCATTCAAACATTGCAGTGTCCCATCAGTGTCTGTTTTGCAGTGATGGTTACTAAGTTGCTAGGGGAAACTCTACTACCGCAAGAATTGAAGTGAGTCAGACCAAGTTTTTCTCACATGGTCAACTTTGACCATAGTTTGCTTGCCCAAGAGTCAGAGGTTCTAACTCTTTGTTCTTTCATGAACCTGAAGGACAGACAGCTAATGTGGTGTATAAACAGGCATTTGCTTAACTCTGTACTAATAATGATATTTTCTACTATTCTATAATTTCTAATGGCATTTTGGAATACGAAGTATAATAGAATTTGTGATTTCGTCAAAGACAGGCACATTTTATACTACTTAATATAATATTGAATTATCATATTAAATATTAAAATATGACTTAATTTTTCTGTACGTGCAGTATTTATCTCGTTCTTATGAACTCTTTTTAAGGAAATCATGGTTTTTATTTGCAGAGAAGTTGATAAAATGATATTAAACAAATGACCTAAAAATAATTTCACCCTTTCTATACTTTAATTAATTTGAAAAATCAGAAATAATCTCAATTAAGAATTGTTTGAGTTGAACCCTGTTTGACTGCCTGACCCTGTTTGAGTTGAAATTTAAGATTTCTACAAATGCATTATCAATACAAGTTTATTATAATTCATTCAAAGAAAAATTACAGATTAAATAACCAGTAAATATAGTCGACAGAAGTTAGCGAAATCGTATGGCGTGTATTGTCCTCACAGCTTTTAGATTGAATAATAAGTCAACATTTTTTCATTTCATTTAAAAAAAAAAATTTTCTCCCGCTTGTTTTAAAAATCTAAGAATTTTTTTTAGTAATTTCTTTTGAAACCTCAAAAAAATGCCAACATTTCAAGACTCTAGAATTAGTAGTCTAGAATGTTGTCTAAAATAACATTTCATAAAAAAAGTGGACTTCGCATGATGTATGATTGATCCCAAACTATACACTACATCTACACAACGAGACCCTTTTTTGTGTAATGTATATTTTGTTCCATTAATGATCGTGGACTGTATCCTCTACACAAACTTCTGTATACACACTCACCCACCCACACACACACAGCCATTATCAAAAAAATTTCATGAAATGGCTTTGAGGACCTCAAATCATGAAATTCTGTCACAATTTGGAGATCAATTTTTTTCACGATACTATACTTTACTTATACTAAAGTAAACAAAATCTGGAGAGGCCTACACTCAACTTTACTATAAGTTAAAATCATATTTAACTTCTTGGGTATATACTGTTTAATGCCCCATTTAGACATAATATAAGTAACCAAATGGGAGATGTTGTTTAGTCTTTCATTCCTGGAGGTAGTGAAGATAGTGACTGATCACAAGAACGACAAAACTGCTACTTAATTTAATGTCCAATTGAAACAGTGATTCTAATTTAGCTCATAACTTTGCTTCTGCGTTGAATTTTCAGTCCATTCAGAGCCTCTATTTTAAGTCAGACATACACAAATCTAGTAACTAAGTTTCAGCTCGCTATGTCTCATGGTGGGTGTTACTTGTAACAAAAGTTTGTGCTTTAAACGTCTATAACTAAGCTTTTACGTTGAATTTCTAATCCATTTAGAGCCTATATTTTGAGTTAGACATACACAAATCTACAGTCAATGTTTCAGCCTGCAATGTCATAAGGTGGCTGAGTTAACTTCTGACAACATTTTGTGGACAAACCGACAGATAGAAATTTTGCTAAGGGTGGATTCGGTTTTTCTAATGCATGAAACGTAAAGAAAACTTGAAATGAATCAGTTCTAAGCAATGTACAGACAAAACCTTTCTTTTTATTTATATAGATAATAAATATTATAAATTTAAGTTCAATTGGAATAAAATTTTAAGCTAGTTATATTGGACAAGGTTGTTCTCAGCAGCTTTTATGATTTCATCTTGATCTATTTGTAAGTTCAGCTTTTGTGATTACTGACTTGTGTAATTGCAAATATGCAAAATTCTCGAGACAGCCAAGTTCTTGTAAGGTTCCAAACATTTCCAAATTCTATACTAACTCATTATTAACTATATCCAAGTTTTTAGCTATTGACAGACAAATAGAATTATGCAGGCTGTTTACATTATTAATTTATTGCAGATCATTATATCAGGGTAGAAGCTTCTTATTGAAATCACTATGCATTCATTCCAGAGGATCATATGTGTTCACTACGAAGAAGCATGTAAAATAATCTACGATGGTTGTTGTATCTAACCTTTAGATTCAATTATCAAAATTTCATTATATTAATTTCTTTGATATTTTATTTCTCAGAGTGGCATTTCTATTTTGTAAAATAAACAGAAAATTATTAATTCTTTCTACAAATTTCTAAATGTGATATGTTCAATAGTTTTCATTCCTAGTGGTATAACAGTTATACATGCTTATTTTTGTATATCGCATAACTAATGCGTATAATATAAATGGTATTACTACAGCAGTAATAATACTTTAGTAAAACCAAAATAAAATTGTTATTATAAAATAATCTCTTACACTGGATAAAATGGCTAGTTTATCTAACCTACTTCTATATTGAAGATCAATTCAAACATTTCTGTTTAAGTCTTCAAAATATTCATATTTGGTGTGACAAACGTCAAAAAAGTTTCAGGGTAATCGAATCACCGAAGAATCAGCTTACAAATTATATACGTACGTTCTCTAATATATGACCACATAGTCTATTCCTATTATTTCGGTGTTTAATATTCAAGTTAATTTTATTCATAAACAAAAGAAAATCTACATCTTATATTAAGTTCTGTTGAATGGCGAACTATATAGAATCATTAAAGCATTTTGTTAGACAAATCCACCATCCCATGAAAAGCATCAGGAATTTATGTTCATTGGCGCTGATGTTTTATATGAAAGAATATTATTGTTCTTATATATATATATAAGTCATAAAGCATTTGATACCATTTCATTAAACTTCTAAACAACAATTATATTTCAGTGGAACCACTTTAAAAATTTCTAAGTCAATGTAAACAATGTAAATAAATATCAATAAAATCTACAAGTATAGCAGGTGATCCGTTAATCTAGGATAAACAATCAGTTTTTCTAGAGTTATTGTTCTTTCCCGTAATTGAAAATATGTGAGTTTTTTTTTAATTTGCTAGCATATTTCAATTTTTTGGCAAAATTTGATTGTTGTTTAATGAGCCGTTTACCGTCAAAAAAACATTTTCTGAAAACAGAAAAGTTACTTTAACGCCCCTTTGGTGATTGTAATTTTGAAAAAAATTAACTCAACTCATTCATTTTGATCCATCAAACTGTGTTGCTTGTATCGCAACACAAAATATTATTGAAAAAAAAATATTTACCGTAATTTTAATAATCTGAATATATTTTTCTTTTCTTGCATTTGTAGCCTCAAAAATAATGTCAAAATTTCAAAACTCTGGAATAAGCAGTTTAGGAGAAAAAAATATCTAAAAACAGGTTTTTGGCAAAAAAAGTGACTTTTCCATTATGAATAATTGCTCTCAAACAATAGGTCATATAGGTCATAAACACTGTGAGTCCCATTTTTGTATAAAATACCAACTTGATCCATCAAAGATTCTTGACCGTAGTGTAGCCATAATCTTTGGATACATATTATTATCTTGCAACAAATATTTCATGAATCTGCATAATTGGAAGAATAATTTTAAACTAAAAATAACAAACAACTATTGGGTTTTATCTGTAGTAACATGAGACGTTTTGGGAAAATCAGCATTTTCACAAGAGTCAACCAAAATGAAAAAGCGCAAATCTATTGAATAAGTTCCAATAAGCAGGGATATTTGAGATGTAGATGTTATTTCAAGTTAATGACATCCGGTAAGATATCGGAGCGTGCGGTGAGATGAAATGAGGAAGGGTGGTGACATTGGGATATAAAGGAGATATGACTGTTTGAGTGAATAGTATTTGGGGTGGTGGTGTGAATTCGATGTTGCAACTTGTCAAGCAATAAGCTGTCTTTTAAAGGACCTAATGAGTCATTTGGTTTAAAGGGAATATAGTGGATTATTGCTTGCAAAAAGAAAAAAAGCAGGAAATAAATTGCCTCTACTGGTTAAAGTAATTATTCTCATGGAAATAAATGTTGAGGTAATATAAAAGTATTAGCCTTTAGCAAAGGAAGAGTAAGCCCCTTACTGGGCAGCCAATCATACAGTTAAAAAACATCAATTTAATAAGTAAATATGACGTCATAATTGCTAATTGGCAGTGTTCGTACTGTGGGACATGATGGCTCATTGGGATGGATGAGCTCCTCCAAGTAAGAATGGCCGGAACTACAAATAAAAACAATGAAGTAGGTCATCTTCTTCAGGTCATGGACCCTGTCCTAGAATGGGCACTTTCCTACTACTACGACTCATGGTAAGTCTTGTAGCAGTCTCTATTCAACAATCAGTAACACAGGTATGGGCACAGTTAATGAAATATACATTAGAACTATGTTCATACCACTGTCACGAACTGCTGATGGATAAACCATTAATCTGGATACCAAAACCTGAAACACAACTAAATTTTTTGGCTTTTACACAATGTTAAAAACAATGAATAGCGCTTCCTTAATTTGAATAGATCTACATGAATCAATAAATAAAACAACAAAAATCACTCACCCACCTCTCTATATAAATATAATTTGTGTATATAAATCAGCTCATGCATCATTCTCAAACATAACACTACAGGCGTTGTTTATTGAATTTCTGTTGTCTTGGTAATAATCCAAATTAACTGTTAGCAAAAATTCTTTTCGCATTATCGATAATTACTACTTCTGGAATATGATTGTCCATAGTCACTAAATCCTTTTACTCACACTAAAACTTTGTACAGATTTTAGTTATTAATCAGTAATATAGATGTATTTTTGCAACACGCATGGAAAAAGAACAAATATTATTCAGGAACCCTACAACAATACTTATTAGAAACTAGGTTAAAATCTGAGAACAAATAAAGTCAAACGGCATATTTTTGTTTGTGGGAAAGGAACAGACACTAAAAATTTTTGATAGAAGACAATTAATCACAAAGTTAATACACACATATATTAAAACACTCAGTTTCACATATCAACCAGATTAAGCAAAAAAGGTAGATACATGAACTGTCAAACAAATTAATAATGGGTTGACATATCTTGTAAAACATGTAATATGATTCCAAAACTTCGAAACTGCAAGGATAAAACTATATTCATGGGAAAATCAACTAAAACAAAATCTGGAGTGGCCACACTCAACTATACAATAAGTAAATATAATATCAAACTTCTTGGGTATATAATATCCCATTTAGACACAATATAAATGTCCATATGGCAGGTGTTTATAACTATTTCATTCCTGGAGTCTATACAGACAGTGACTGAACAGTTATCAATATACAGGCTTATATTTGTATATTATACTACTGATGCACGTAACATCCTTGGTAACTCCACAGTAGTAACAAGACTTTTTCTAAGCCAAAGAACAAAGAATTCCATATGAGGTAATCATCTACAGGGGAATATGACTCTTTTTCCCAAAGCAATAGGATATCATACATGGCCATATCTAACATTACATGGTCTGTGGATCAGTTACATTTAATGCCATTTGCTGACCTCATTCTACATTGAACATTTAAGACAAAGTTTTCCCTTTAAGATTCAAAATATTTCATTTTTTCTGAGAAAAATCAGAAACAATAAGAAAAAATTGTTTCATTGTAAACAATAAGTTTCATTGAATCACGGAAGAATTGGCTTCAAATTAGTATGTGTTTTGAATATAAAAAACAAAAATATAAAAACCTGAAGTGGCCTACACTCACCTTTACTATAAGTAAACATAATATCATACTTCTTGAGTATATAATATATAATGTTCCATTTAGGTATAATATAAATGGCTAAATCGGAGATGTTTATTAGTCTTTCATTCCTGGAGGTAGTACAGGTAGTGACTGATCCACTTAATATACACACTGATTTGTGTATATCACACCAGTGATGCATATAATATTAGTATAACTACAGCAGTAATAACATTTTTGAAAAGCAAAAGTGTAGATTTGACGTTACGAAATAATCTCTTACAGGAGAACATGGATTTTGTTCCAATAGCCAGTGAATCTCTTACATAGTTTACCTGACCTCCTTCTACATTGAATATTTAAGACACATTTTGCCATTTCAAACTTCTTCCTAACTTCCTATTTGGACCGCAAAATGTCAGAAAGATCTCAGAAAAAATGTCGTTTTAAGATAATTTTTAATTTGAGATGTAGGCTAATTACATTTATTATTCGACAGATAATATTTTCAATTTTTAGTTATGTTTAACTTTTTTGGTCTTTTATACAATGATTATACTGGGAATTTTATGGCATTTTAGTATTTAATAAAAATCACTTTTCTCTCCCTATGTTAAAAATCGTATATACCAATCTACTCTGAGTGAGTGTCATCATTTTCTTGCGTCCTGTACTCTGTTATAAGGTTGCTGGGAATGTATATTGAGAAAAAAAATATATTACTTATTAATCACATTTACATACTCAAATCAAAGTCAAAATATGCTATTCATTTTAATTTATACATTTTATAGCTGGGAGCTTGAAATTAATGAAAATAATACATATGAACTATTAGACTAGAATAGTGAAAAACCTAGATATGTATCAACAAACATAACTCCTCATTTTTGAGAAAAGAGTTCATTCTTACACTTTAATATTATCCAAAGATACTATGATTCATAAAGACAAAATACTAAACTACCAATATTAAGTTTTGTTTAAGGGTGCAATATATAGATTGATTAGAGCATTTTGTGAGAAAAATACATCATACAATAGAAAGCAACAGAAATTGATGTTCATTGGTAGTGATATTATTCCTTTTATATCTCATATAGGTCAATAAATTATTTAAATGTTTCCGTAATGAACATCAATCTTATTTCAGTAGATTCATAAACTATGAGGCCCCATGTTGCTAAACACTGTACAGGAAGATTCACTTGCCATTACTGTTCACTGCAACACAATAGTAACGAGTGCCCCAATAAATCTAATGAAAATGAACATAAATGCATTAATTGCATAAGTTCCAATAAATATGCAAAAGCAGAGAAAAGAGTCAATATAAACCACGCAGCTTACAGGAAATTGTGCCCAAATTATTTAAATCAGTTAAGTAAAAAAATTGAGAATATTGACTATGGAATGTAAGTCATTAAAAATTAAATTTGTACAAATCAATCTACAAAGATCAAAACAAGCAACTAGCAACTTTTGCGAAATAATTGAACGTTTACATATCGATGTTGGATTAATTCAGGAACCCTATACATACAACAATAAAACCTCTGGATTTCCACTAAAATATAGAATATTTGAAGCTGGAATACACAGGAAAAGATCAGCAATAATAGTGATAAATCCAAATATAACAGCTATCAAAGTTGAACAAAATTCAGATGAAGATTTCGTTTGTACTGAGATCAAATACAAAAACTGTCAAATGACCCTGGTCAGTGCATATTTCAAAATAGAAGGTCAGCTACAAGAGGATCTGAACAAATTGGAAAAAGTGAATAAAACTAAACTGTTAATTGCTGTCGATAGTAACTGCCGATCCACTAGTTGGTTCGACTGCATAACTAACAGAAGAGGTCAATTACTTGAAGATTACATAAACTCAAAAAATCTATATATATGTAACAACAATGAAAATAAGCCGACCTTTGAAACCTCTAGGGCAAAAAGTTTTATAGATTTAACTATAGTCTCCAGTGGATTGTTACCCTACATGGATATCTGGAACCTGAATCCAACGTAATAAGTTTATCGGACCACAACATCATCATATTCAATATAAAAAGCAGAATGCCGCTAAATGAGGAAAAAAGAAATCATTATACAAGATGGAACTGGCAGACTGGGAACAATTCCATCTAAGCCTCCGAAATCAAGTTCAGTGCTTGGTAAGTGAAATATATGTTTGCATCAGAAATTATATGTTTGATTGACATTGATTTATTACATGAAAGAAATTTATTCTTCTTACATCTCACATTACATCATTTCAATTTTTTCCGTTAAATCTCTAAACATTAATTATATTTCAGTTGATGCACTGAAAAAAAAATTTAAGTCAATATAAACACTATAAATAAATGTCAACAAATCCGAGAAGTAGAGCAGGTGATCCATTAGTCTATAATAAACAATCAGTTTTTATAGTTTTATTACTCTTTGTGATAATGAAAATTTTACGAATTTATTTTACAAATTACTAATTTCCTGCTTAATTTTTTGCAAATTTTCATTGTTTTTAATGAGGCGTTTAGAATCAAAAAATATTGTCTGAAAACATAAAACTGACCCTAAATGAGTTTTGTACAAAATTATCTCAACTCATTGCCCACATAATGCTTTTTTTTTTAGGTATAATTCCATTTTGATCTGTCAAATGGTATGGCTTCTATGACCCTCACAAGTTTTCAGATTGAATGGTAGTCATAATTTTTACATTTTATTAAAAAAAAAAATCAGTTGTTTTGAAATATGAGAATTTTTTCAGTTATTTCTTTTACAGCTTCAAAGATAATATCAAATGTTCAAGACTTTAGAATAAGTAGTTAAAGAGATAAAATATGTTGTCTAAAAATACATTTTAGAAAAAAATAACTTTCTTATCATGCATAATTGCTCACAAATGATAAGCACATCTACACTGTTTTTGTGTAAAATATTGATCTGTTAATGATTGCAAACTGTGACGTGTACACAATCTTTTAGATACTCACCCATCCACCCACAGACATCATTGAAACAACGTCTTAAAGAGCTTTGGGGGCTTCAAAACATGTAAATTCGTCAAAACCTCGAGATCGAATTTTTTGACGTTCACTGTCGTTTTACTATTCTTTATAGTGAAGCCATGAAAATACTTGTCATCCATACTATATAACTGTGAGTATAAGCTCATTCACAGCAAAATGTATGAAATATTGAGGTGTATATACACCGAATCTGGCTTGGCCAACCTGTGCCTGTAGAAATTCAGTGTACTAAATATAACCCAGTGATTTTATATGGTCATATTTTTTTAAAAATAATAGCCATGTGATGAAATACATTTTTCAGTATACGAATTCACGTTGGAAATATCAAAACTGCACGAAAGGAACGTAAACGGTGAACTAAAATTTCTAAGTCAGTAAGGAGACTAAAACTTACGATTTTCCATAATTTCGTTTTCACACTGAAAAAAATTTTTTTTTGTCTTCAAGAGGAATGAAGAATACGGAGGAGTCAATAAACTTGTATTCACAAGATCTTGTAATTCTGACGGAAACCATTACTTGATCGAGAGATCTATGTCTCATTCCTTACTGTAGTGTCGGCAACATTAAACCTTCATGTATATTACCTGACGTCTTTCACTTCACTCCTGAGTTTCCAAACTGTGGATACTATTCCTAGGAGTATCCTTACAAATTAATAAGACAATATATTCATAGAAACCCAAGAACAAATAAAAAGTTGTAGATATATCAATACGTTTTTTGATAGTTTAATATCATATAGTTTATTGGCTTTTTGGTGCGTTATTTGGTGCATATATAAGCACATATATGAAGTTTGTACTTATCTGAAAAACGTTCTTATGGTTTTGAGACGTTCCTTTTGAAGATGTCCTCCTTATCAGCAAAGTTTAATAAAGTTAAGCAGGCGTCCGTAAGAGACCCAATAGTTGCTATACCTTTAAGAAAATTATAGCAATTAATTAAACACTTCATTAAAATTGTTTTATGAATGTATTAGTAAGTATTACGACAAACAAGTATGAATATGGTTAAAAATGTGAGTGCATAAACCACTGAGGATAACATTCTACTACAGCATTAGAGTTTGTTTGATTAGAAAAGTCCTAAAACTTCTTTTTCAAATCCTTATAAAAATTCCAAAATAACAGATGAATTTTGTTAAATATAATCTAAATTTTAACAGAATCTGAACAGTAACAATTTAATGATGAAGGAATCTATTACCATCATAAGTAGACGGTCTTAATCTGTTAAATTAGCTAAAACAACCCTAATACGAAATATTTGTACTCCCGAATGGTGGCTACAGTTCAAGTGCAATAGCTGGTGGTAAAAAAAAAATAAAGTAAGTTAATGATAATTAAGTACTACATACCAGGAAATACAGCTTGAGACACGTCTAAGAATAGAGTTTTGAACATATCGTATTTGACGATTTTTATGAGCGAAAATTTAACGAATTCTAAACTGCTTCCTTCAAATCCTTTGGAAAATTATAAAACAATAGGTGAATTTTGTTTAAAAAGGTTATAAATCTTTTTGTAGCACCTTATAGCAAAATAATTGGCATCAAAAACCTTAGACCATCTAAAGAAATGTATCATAATTTGTCAAATAAGTTAAAACCAAGCAAATACAAAGTAGATATAGTTTTGAGTGGACGTAATTACAACATCTAGGAATAATTGTCAAAAACAACTTACATCCATGCAACATTAGATGGAGTGGTAGTGAAACCAGTAGAGAAGCTCACACCCTGAGAGAAAAAGAAATGAACAAAGGTATCTGTGTTCAGGTAGTGGGGGGTGGAAGGCGATTGTGACGTCATCCCAATAAATTCAAACTGCTGATATTTCTAGATTATCTCTTTGAAGGCTAAAGACAATATGATCAATTCAGTCTAATATTGGTGGCTTGCCTTCTAACTGAAAGAAAACTTATCACATTATGTTAAATTAGCTAGTTTTACTCGGTGACGAGGGTGTATGTTTCTTTTACTATAACTTTAAGAATTACAATATTTAATCTGATTGACTTTCCATCATCGCCTTTATCTCTTTATGAAAGATCCGATGTCGGATAACAAATTTAAAACCATTGCTCAATCAATGTGCGAGTGGGTTAATGTTGCAAGAAACAAAGATCTAAGATCTTTGTTCATAAGGCAAATACTTCTCTAAACTTTCTGATAAGTAATGATTGACGTGTATACAATCTCAGAATATTGTACAATATATCATGAACAGAAATTGAGTTCACACATTGAAATAACTATTGTTATAATTATCTCATTTACTTATAACAATTAATTGAAAAGTATTACTTATTATGAAGAGTGAAATCTATTTCTCTCCCAATTTGCACAAAAAACCTTCACCAAATAACATGAATGAAAGCAATAATTAATCACAAATCTTTTTAAATAATATTTCATCGGCAGTATTAAATTGATAATACAGTTAAAACTAATTCCAAACAAGTTACGTGATTATTATAAGAAAGATGAAGATGTGAAAAATAAATAGATTATTGTATTGGCATTAGTAAGCTTAATTCTGATGCAATAGTCTTTTCATAAGACATTTACTTCTCACTAAATTAGTGAGAAACATAGCTACCTTAAAAATTGATATATCTTACCCATTTTGTAGCTAAAAATTAAAAATAAGAACCGCTCATATTTTTACAATCACACTGTATAGAAATGAATGCTCACACATACTTATGTATGTATGTTGACAGGAATATATATCCTAACAACATTAATTCAGTTATACCACTTTAAGACATTGCACATTAATTTGGGGTCTACAAGTCATCGGCTGACAGTATGTGAAGAGTTTCCAAGAGACAAGAGGTCAAAAAAGGTTTTAAAAAGTAAGATCAGCTGGACAACCCGTGGGCCATCCAGCTCCTTGCTCTTTAATACAATCATGTCACGTAAATGCAGATAAACTCTAAATGAATACCATTCTAGTAAAGAGGATAGTTAAATACTTTTAAGATAATTCTCTTCTATTTACAACATTTTTTATACAATTTTAATTTTCCAAAAAAACTGTTATCTATACTCGAGTCTTGACACTCAAGCTTCCATAATGAACATACTATCAAGTCTCCATAATTTCCTTTTTTCTTCCGAATAGCATAAATTATCATCCATCTATTCGTAAATACACAATGAGTTCGGAGTGAGACCGAGTAGCCTAGACTACTCCAATTTCGTTATCGTAAGAAAACTATACCTGAATTATTTACAAACTAAATTATTATTACGTATTCTAATGTACACTAATCATCAACTAACTATATCCACCTGTATTTGATAATTATGATTTAATGCCTGGTGAAGCAGATAACAGGCTAGCTCTTCTCCATTCTCATATGTATGCTTAACTCCAATTTCATTGAAATCTTTTCAAATTGGCTATTACAGTATTCAGCCGGTCTAACCCTACTAAACTGTGTTAGAAGTTGGAGTATGTATCCTATTGTACACAATTAAACTGTTGCCAAACTGTTTATGGCAAATTGACTCTGCCTGCCGTTAACAGTTTGGCTAGACTTTTTTTTTTGTTCATTTTTAATTTATTATGTATTAATAATAGTGTTTATTTAATTGAATTGTATCAAATTAAATTAATACTTTTTTATCAGGTCGTAAGCCATTAAAAGGAATTAAAAAAGGTCTTCTTATACAGCACTGGAACATTACATACAGAATTGCTACGAATAAAATGTTATAACAAGGATTCAACCAAGTATAATAATTAAAGAATTACACAACATGCTTTCAATCTGCGAATGCATTTACAATTATTATAAACAATAAATCTGACCCCTGTTTTCTTACTTGGTAATAACTCTAAAATTCAATCGACACATATCACATAAACATTATGAAACTGCACAAAAACAATAAAGCAGATAACTTTGGGTCAATCGTAAATTATATGTTTCACAATTTTAGAAGTCAAGTGTGAAAACATTGACTTAAATTAAATAACAGTTATTTATGAAATATATTTCTAAATCTACTGCTCACATAGATTCATGATTATATAGAGCAGCCAGGTCTCTTAAAATTGAAAGAATACAACCTGATAGAAAATGTGTGCGTATGAGTTAAAATAGCATACAATCACACTTTTTCCATCAGGCCGTCAAACGAATCCAAACAGATTCTCCTATACAGAAATGAAATAGTATATACAAAATTGCAAGGAATATAATATAACAAATACGATTCAACCAAGCATAATAATTAAAAAAATACACAACATGTTTTGAATCCACGATTGCACTAACGTTTTTTACTAACAACGAATCTTGTCTGCGTTCTCTTAGATTGTATGAACTCTATAGTACAATATATTTATACGATATAAACATTATGAACCTGAAAAAACAGTACAAACGTTAAATTGCTTCAATCATAAATTATATCCAGTTATATAATATAAGTAGTTGTGTCTGACATTGACTCAAATTAAATAATAGTTATTTATAGAATAAATTACAAAATCTAATGCTAACATGGATTCATGTTCATCATGATTTATGTAGTTGCATTCGTATGTTATCGATCTGTTCAGAATTTTTGGTTGTGGTAGTTATAAATTTTTAACATGTTTACTAAATTATATTTGTAAAGTATCTGAGATTGCCTCAACTATGATACCGGTCACTTATGAAATAATCACAGAACTTCTAGTACACACATAACTCCATGTGTATGCTACAAATCTAGTAGCATAAGCAGCCATCACACTTAGAATTGACAGAATACAACTTGATGGAAAGTGTGTCGTATGAGTTAAAATAACATACAAACACACTTTTCCATCAGGCCGTAAACCGTCAAACGAATCCAAACTACTCCTACAACACTGAAATTCTATATAGAGAATTGCAACGAATAAAATATTATAACAACGATTCAACCAAGCATATAATTAAAGAATTATACCAAATACTTTGAATCTGGGATTGCACTTACGTTTATTATTAACAACAAATATTGTCTGTGTTCTCTTAGATTGTACGAGTATAAACTCTATAGTACAATATAGTTATATCATATATAAATCTGGAGTGGCCTACACTGAACTTTACTATAAGTAAAATCAGGTAATAAAATATAAACTTTACGAACCGGTAGAAGAACTATGAAGCTGATAAGTTTAATTCAATTAAAATCATAACCAGTTCTATAATTTTAGAGGACAAGTACGTAGATTTGATTCCAATGTAATAATAAACACAATTCGAAAAAATTACAAAATCTACTACAAACATGGATTGATCTTGAACTAGTAGTTCTCGTTGGTGATCAATCGCTAAATAGACAGAATAGATATCAATCGATAAGATGTTCCTATCAGTATATAAGGAATAAAGAAATCAAACTATTCCATCAGATCATATAGTGTCAATACATTATACAGTTTTGTGTTCCAATACCTTTTGTTGTAAACAGAATGCTAAGACTTACCGTATACATAAATTTACCACATACATCTAAACGGTCTATACTATCACAATTTCAACGGAAATACATGGTTTGATCTCCGAATAAACGGATATGACAATTTCTTCAGAATGTCTATAATTGTGTGGGAGAGTATCTGTTGATAGATTGTGTTCATGGATGCAGTCCACTATGCTAGATGGATCAAATTGATATTGTACATAAAAGTGCATCTCATGGAGTAGATGAAGCGCCACACAACATAGGACAAGTCACAAAAGAAGCTATAACTTAATACTGAAAATTATATCTATGAATAGGTAAGAAATTATCATTCAAAAATACATTCAAAAATGGTGCAGCGGTAAAAAAAAATCAAATCAAATTTTATAAATTTCATGAAAATGCAATCACAGAACATTTAGAATTCTACAATTGACGACTACATTCCTTGCACTTCTTGTTGTAATTATTTTCTTCGTTAGAGCTACCTTGCATGGATTCTTTCTCAGTACCAACCTTCATGGCTAGATTCACAAACATGGATGTTCTTCCAGAGTACCAGTTATAGGATATGGTCATGATGGTGTATCCGAGTGTCTGGTGAGGTCGGCGCACTGGAATCACTACACATCGTCAGCCACATAAATGTGTTGTGCCTGAAAAAAAATATATATATCAATATTTTATAGAATAATGTGGTCAAATCGAATTAATATCCTGAATTTTACACCAAAATAATTATAGGTATTAGTATGCATCTATCATAAATTGAATGTAAGAGCCCTAAAATATAGTAGTCATATATATATAATTGCTTCAAGGATTGTAACAGCCAGTTATGAAATAAATTACAGAACTGCACTACTCATATACGACCCTGTTTATCTAGAGCCGTTTGGAGGCATCTCTGATGAAATTGACAGAATACAGCATGACATGAAATGGGCATGCATTATTTGATATTACGTGCATGCCCATTTCATTGTCATGCCGTAGACCGTTATATCATTGAAAAATATATTTCAAAGCTCCTGTGTTGCAGTCCTGAAATAGAATATAGAGAATTGCAAGATATAAATTGTTGGAACAGGAATCTATTAAAACTAATGATGTTAAAAAAATTCGATGCTTGGATTCAATCTTCTAAGGAATTTACATCTTTTACTAACTAAAAATCTAATCGTCTTCTGATAGTTATATAAACTCTACAATAAAATCAGGTCATAAAATATAAACATTATGAAACAGTACAAGAACAATGAAGCTGATAACTTTAATTCAATTTATATTATAACCAGTTCTATAATTTTAGAGGATAATTATGTGGAATTGACTCCACAGTAATAGTAATCACAATTAGAAAAATTATAATATTCTCTACAAACATGGATTGATCTTTAACTAGTAGTTTTGGTTGGTGATTTATCGCTAAATACACAGAATACATGTCGATCGATAAGATGTTCCTATTAGTATATAAGGAATAAAGAAATCAAACTATTCCATCAGATCTAATAGTGTCAATACATTATACTGTATTGTGTTCCAATACCTTTTGTGGTAGACAGAATGCTAAGACTTACCGTATACATAAATTAACCATATACATCTAAACGGGCTATACTATCACAATTTCATCGGAAATACATGGTTTGATGTCCGAAAAGACGGATATGACAATTTTTCCAGAATGTCTATAATTGTGTGGGTGAGTATCTGTTGCCAGATTGTGTTCATGCATGCAGTCGTCTATACTAGATGGATCATATTGATTTTGTACATACGAGGTGTATAAATAAAGTAATGAGACTGGCAACGTCGCTTTCGATCTGGCAACGCTGGAGACGCGTGGCCTTGAGTAGCGTAAGGTGCACGTGTGATGCGCCTTCAGTATGAATCTGAACTTGCCACAGTCATTTGTTTGTCCGTAGCGTTGGTTTTCGTGAAATGGTTTTTTCTTGAGCGTTTTAAAAATGAGTGACCTCAAAGTTGAGCAGCGGTGTGCAATCAAATTTTGCTTCAGACTTGGACATAATGCAACCGAAACCGGCCTATGGAGAACGTGTTTTATCAAGGGCACAGGTTTTTCGGTGGTTTAAGGAATTTTCAGAAGGAAGAGAGTCGATTGAAGATGAACCACGAAGCGGAAGGCCTTCAAGTGCAAACACCGATGAAAATGTCAACAGAGTACGGAACCTTGTGCGTTCAGATCGACGCTTGACAGTCAGAATGATCGGGGAACAGTTGAATTTGAATCACACCTCCGTTCATCACATTTTGACCAATGAATTGGAGATGAGAAAAATTTGTGCGAAAATGGTTCCGAAAATTCCGAAAAGAAAACGAGTTTTTGGCCAGTAAAAACATTCCTGTTGCTCCTCAGCCTCCTTATTCACCAGACTTGAGTCTTTATCACTTTTTCCTCTTCCCGAGATTGAAAAATCACCTCAAGGGAACTCATTTCGGTACACTACAAAACATACAAACTGCTGTAACCGACCAGCTGAAGGCCATTCCAGAATCCGAGTTCCAGCAATGCTACAATGATTGGAAGGACCGTCTCCAGCGCTGTGTGGCTTCCGAAGGGAACTATTTTGAAGGTGACAATATCACATTGTAATGATATTTTAATAGAAAATTTAAAAAAAATCAGTCTCACTACTTTATTTACACACCTCGTATATTCAGTTCTATAATCTTAGTAGTCATGTATCTGACTTTGAGTCAAATTAAACAACAGTTACTTATGGAATAAATTCAAGAACTTCTACTACTCATATAGATCCATGTTTATCTAGTAGCGTAAGAAGGTATGTCTGTTAAAATTGACAAAATAGAACCTAAAAGTAAATATGTTTTATGAGTTAATATATCATACAAACTCACTTTTTTATCAGGTCGTAAGCCATTAAAGGGAATTAAAAAAGGTCTTCTTATACAGCACTGGAACATTACATACAGAATTGCTACGAATAAAATGTTATAACAAGGATTCAACCAAGTATAATAATTAAAGAATTACACAACATGCTTTCAATCTGCGAATGCATTTACAATTATTATAAACAATAAATCTGACCCCTGTTTTCTTACTTGGTAATAACTCTAAAATTCAATCGACACATATCACATAAACATTATGAAACTGCACAAAAACAATAAAGCAGATAACTTTGGGTCAATCGTAAATTATATGTTTCACAATTTTAGAAGTCAAGTGTGAAAACATTGACTTAAATTAAATAACAGTTATTTATGAAATATATTTCTAAATCTACTGCTCACATAGATTCATGATTATATAGAGCAGCCAGGTCTCTTAAAATTGAAAGAATACAACCTGATAGAAAATGTGTGCGTATGAGTTAAAATAGCATACAATCACACTTTTTCCATCAGGCCGTCAAACGAATCCAAACAGATTCTCCTATACAGAAATGAAATAGTATATACAAAATTGCAAGGAATATAATATAACAAATACGATTCAACCAAGCATAATAATTAAAAAAATACACAACATGTTTTGAATCCACGATTGCACTAACGTTTTTTACTAACAACGAATCTTGTCTGCGTTCTCTTAGATTGTATGAACTCTATAGTACAATATATTTATACGATATAAACATTATGAACCTGAAAAAACAGTACAAACGTTAAATTGCTTCAATCATAAATTATATCCAGTTATATAATATAAGTAGTTGTGTCTGACATTGACTCAAATTAAATAATAGTTATTTATAGAATAAATTACAAAATCTAATGCTAAC